>CM076573.1:651447751-651971241 GCA_034641835.2 Pinus albicaulis | reverse complement strand
TCTTCTGTACACCAGCTCTTGGTATATTCTAGCTAGCAGAATATATGGGATGAAGAGGAATTTATAGGAGTGGAGGAAGAGCTTTGGGATCTACTTATGGTGGAAGAAAGGTCTATCCCTTTGTGAAGTTGCAATTTTTGTAGGAACTAGAAGGCCAAAGGGAGAAACTCGACCACATCCAGTCGAACAAATATCCATAATTCCACTCACAAAGATGTTAGATCTTAGAAGCTTTGTTTCCATATTAAAAAACCTTCCAAAAGTAGCTCGGCACGGGGGCTCTTTAGAGTGAGAGCGACCATGGTGCGAGACCTAGTGCAAATCTGGCCATTGGCGTGAGGACATAACTACATCACAACGCCGAATCAAAATTTCATGTTTTTAAGGGTCTACTTCAGGAATGGTCCACAAATTTTTTGTTCCTTGCAAGTTAATGGATGCAATGACATACATTATGATGTGTGACAGTACACAGGGGTCATTATGATGGTCCTCCAATATTCATAATAGGGAATGCATGGACGGTGACAAAATGTTGTGTAATATATATATATATATATATAAGACACTCCTTGTCATACAAAATGGGACAGTTATTGGTATCCCTTTGTCTTTCAATTTGGACACTATGTCCATTATATTAAACAAAATGTCTGATTTCACAAAAAAATATTTCAAAAAATACAATGCCTTTCTTTGATATCCAAACATAATGATCATCATTCTTCGCTTGAACTGTTGTCACTGCTCGAGCTACTTCCATGAATTGGGTTATTTTGAGGAATGTTTTGTTCATGGTGCTGATTATTTTTTTCTTCTTCACCTTCCATCTACAAACATAAAAATAAATTGTAATGATTGTATATACATTGGTGAGAATAATGAAAATTGCAATATTAAATAATATACACCAATGTAAATTGAAAAGAAATGACGTACCATAGCAACAATTGACTCATGAACTATACACAAATTCTTTCAAAACCAAATTTCATACCATCTTTCAAGATTTCATTTGTTGGCACAGTTCCAGACATTGTTTTCTGCAAGTTTTATACTCCATAACAAATCATATATTTAATATAAAATATTTTTTTGTTTTATTAATTATAAACGGAGCTAAGTAAAACAAGATCGATAGATGCTTACAAATTCCACAATTAATTTCTGATATTCCAACATATACTCACAACCCATATTTAACCCAATGTCAATCAATTCGTCTGATGGTTCTTCTTTGTATGTTAGCACCTGTTTGAAGACATTCAATGATGATTGTTGTAAAACAACTTAAAATATACAAAAATGAAATCTAGTTAAGCTGTTATAAGGAAGAAACAATTACTCACAAACTTAGATATCAACCATTTTCTTCCTTGTCGTCCTGTTTTATGTGCTAAATGGGTTCCATTTTCTTTTCTTTTCTACAAGAAAATACTTGAAAATTAATATTTAATGCTAAATTGTTTATTTATTGTACCTAATCGAAAAATTCAATGATTACATATTACATTTGAAGCACGTTGTTGTTGATATGGCTCCTCGTGCGATGCAATTATGTCCATTTCTTTGACCATCTCCTTGTACACCTTTTTGGACATTCCTATTGGCATATTTCTGATATCAACTCGTTCATCCTTTGAGATTTTCATAATCTTCCGAAAAATGTAACATGACAATAAACTATTTAATTTTTATATTTTTATAGTGATATTTATAAATGATTGCTTTATAGTAATATATAAATATAATTCTAGAAAAGCATTTAAAGGAATATTACTTTTTGATTCTGTCTTCTTCTTTTTTGTACATTTTTGCTTTTAAAAGTCTGACATGTCTCATTGACCAATTATCTGGAAACTCTTCATGTAGTTTAGATAAAATTTGTTTATTAGAATCATTCGATTGATTTTTGTATTGTAAGTGGAAATAACATCTATATATTCGTTCCACTAGATCCCTCAAAGTTTTGTAAAAGTTTTTCCCCCTTTCGTTAACCTCCCGCACCACTCCAGATGAGCTGAGGAACAATTCATTTTCATTTGCATGTTTTTTTTTTTTTTTTTCTTAGAACAACATTCATTTTCTGAGTTGTTGGTCTCTGTAGAACATTAAACATATGTGAATTAATAAAAATTTTGAAACATGTTATCTAATAATTTTAAGTATATTATTAATGAAAATTAAAAAATGAAACTCATATTGAATCGATAGTATTTTTTCATTCACCTTATTCATCCTTTTGCAATTTTTCCATCAAGATTTTACACTCTTATGGTCCTATATCAAAAATAATCTTATTGAGCATCATTATTTTGTGGCTCTGCATGATGCACAATAAACAATACATATTAGTTAAACTTACATATAATTCAAAAATAATATTTTTTGTAAAGAATTTACAAAGAACTTGTCTTTTTTGCTTTTCTTGATGTGCTATCAATAATTTTGTTACTTGATCTCTTGTCAGCTATTTCTTTATCAATGTGAAACATGTACCATACCAGTCATTAATATATTTTATGAATAAATCATAAAAATTTCAGGTAAAAAAAAATATCAAGAAACCGGTGTGCCTTTAATTATGTATGCATCGACGTCGGTGCAGTGTGTTCTTATAAATGCATCGCCAAAATAGTAGAAACACCGTACAGTGCTCTATGTCAACAAGGAGCACCGGTGTGTTATATGTTAACCAGTGCACCGATTAACACAGACAAATTAATAAAAATCCTCTAGTGTTAGTTTTTGTAGCATATGATGTCATGGAGGGGGCAGTGCGACATATTCTTATAAGCGCACCGAGAAAATAGGGGACCACCGTACGGTGCTCTCTATCAACAAGGATACCTGGTGCGTTATATTTTAAACGGTGCACTGATTGACACAAACATAAAATAAAAATTTGTTTTTGTCAAACAGTACATGCGCAATGCGCTATAATGAAATAGCGCGCCGGTGCCATATTTTACATATGGCACACAGATTAAAATAAATAAATAAAAATAAAATTTACCAAACAGTACGTGCGCGATGCCCTGTGATAAAACAATGCACTGATGCACTAGTTTACACAGGGCACACCGATTTAAAAAATTCTGTTTTTTTTTTTTTTAAATTTACGCAAGGGCTGACATGGATTGGGATCTGACTATGCAAGTCGTCCCGTGGGTTAAATGTCATAGTGAAAAGCCCTAATTATGAAATCACAGAAATAATAAGAAGCAAGGGCAGAAACAAAAATAATCAAGGGTTTAGCGTATGAATAGATTTTTTTTTTGTTTTTTGTTTTTTTGTGTGTGTGTGTGTGTGTGTTTTTTTTTTGAAAATGAACAGTAAATTTAACTTTTTTACTTACTACGTAAAAAATACTGCAGAAAATGTAAAAATAAAATAAAATTTAATCATCATATGGTTTGAAATTCTATGCTATAGGGTTTGAATCACCAAAGGTTTGGAATTCTGATTGTCTGAATAGTTCTATTCGAAAGTATTTCTCTACTCCACAGTGCTCTCATGCTCTCTTGCTCCAGGTATGTCTCATGCAAATCTCTCCCTGAATTTTTTTGTGAAAATAATGAAATAATGAAAAGTGTTTACTATTTAAAGAATTGCTTTATGAAATTAGTTTTTCGAAAATATTTTTCTGCCTATTTTTCAATTTACCGCTTTTTTCACTTTAAAAAAATATAGGTGCGCTTTTTTTATTTGTGGCTATCTGGCTCTGGTGCATCAATTAATAATATTGCATCAGTGCGCAGTAACTAAAACGTACCGGTGCGGTTCTCTGTACATTAGCACCGATAAAAATAAGTCCATTTTTAAGGCACCGAAATTGCTTTTAGATGCGTACACCAAAATTTATTGTTGATTTTGCTCAAATGCAGAGAGAAATATCATAATTATATCGAATGGAAAATTCTTCAAAATCCAGCTCGTTCCATAATATTTCTCAAATTCCATTGTGGAGTTCTCCCTATCCATCTCGGGATGTAATATTTACTTCAGATTTTATTTATATTTTCATTATCTAATTGAATTTATGTTTTTTATCCATGTTAATCAGCTTAATAAAATTTATAATGTATACAAATTTGCGTGTTCATGCAGATTCAGAATCAAGTTCAAATGCACAAAATATTCAAAGAGCTAAATGTCGGAAGCTCTTATCAGGAGCAGCATACCCAAGGCGCATTTTGTAGATGAAAATGGGCAACCGCTTCACCTTGCCAATTGTGACAATATTTCATCTTCTAGTCACAATCCCGGGACAATTATGGTAATAATAATTGTTTGGTACATTAATGTAATTATTTCAACGTCAAACCAATTAATCATGCATTGTCAACGTGCTTACTAATTGATATCATAGATTTTGTACTAATCAATTTCAAATATATTTTTTGAAATTATTAGGAGTCTAGTGATGATGAGCAACCTACCTACCATCTTTCGGTGCACCTCACGACAATGTCAAATCGAGAGAAGGCTAAATTAAGAGAAAAATCGGAGAGGAATGATACCAAGAATGGTTGAATCAACCACCTATTCTATTCCCACTATGTCTAGATTCACCAATTATGAATGACTACAACAATATTAGTTCTTCACAAGATGGCAATGGAGACAATCAAATAGAGTTTGGTATGGCAATGGAGACAATCAAATAGAGGTTGGTATGGATGATTACTTAAGGGATACAACTGCCATGGAGACAATGTTGTTAGATGCATTCTTGAACAATGATCAACTAGGGGATGATGCTCATATCGCTGACACCTTTTCAAAATCCTTAAATTTGCTTCCACCAACCCTCTCTTTGGACCTGACGGTCAGTCAAATTCTACCCAGTTGGGGACAACGATGCTACTGTACAACTTGAAAGCAAAGTTTGGCTTGTCGAATGTATGTTTCTTAGAAAATTTGAGGTAAGTTATCATAAAGTCCTCCCTTATATTTTGAGAAATATAATCACACAATGAACATTACAAATGGTCAATTTTATGAATGTTAATAACTATATCGGCATTAATATACATTTAATATTGTCCATGATCACCAACTACAGGTTATTCAAAGATAAGGTTCTTCCGAGTGATAATGTCTTGCCCAGTAGCTGTGAAGAGGCAAAGAAATTGTTGAAAATGTTGGGTGTTGAGTACATATCATATCTTGCATGTCCAAATGATTGTATTCTATATAGAGGAGGATATGCAGACAAAGGGATATGTCTAAAATGTGGGCATGACAAGTATGATAAATAAAAAAAGAAGGGTAAATCATGTGGTCCTCCTTTTAAGATATTGAGGCACATGCCTATAATCCCAAGGATTCAAAGGCCCTTTTGTTGCAAAGAATTAGCTATGTTGCAGGGATGGCATGCCTCACACATAAGTGAGTTGGGAGTTATGCGAATCCAAAAAGATTCAATAGCCATGAAGCATATAGAGGATACATGGCCCGAAAAATTCAAGGATGAAGTACGAAGTCTACAACTCAGCATAGCCATGGATGGCGTCAACCCATATTCCCTCCAGAACACCAACTATTTTGTTTGGCCTGTAGTAGTGATCAATAACAATATCCCCCCATGGTTTTCCGTGAAGAATGAACATCTTATGTTGGCTCTCATAGTCCCTGGTAGAAGACAAGTGAAGAATATGGATGTCTACTTACAACCACTGGTAGATGAATTGAAGGAATTATGGGATGGGATAAATGTATACAATGTATCAAGACCCATCGCAACAGAGAGGAGTTTTACATTGTATGACATATGTGCTTACACGGCACATGATTATCCAAGCTTAGGAGTTTGCTCTGGTAAATTACATTTTTATTGATTTGTTTATATGCGTAACAATATTATTTTTCATATTAGTTATTTAATTCATTGTAATTTTTCTGATCTTCATGATATTCTTTAACGTGCCATGCATATATATTATATATAATAATCTCGATGGTCTTGTAACAAAAGGGTATTTTGGATGTAAATTTTGTGGACCTTCTCTAAAAGCTAGATGGTCCAACGACCTACAAAAGCTAGTGTATGACTAATCCAAGGTATTCCTCCCAGAAGAACACCCTTACAGAAGAGCAACATCCGCTTTCAATGTTAAACGAGAGAGAACCCAAAGGCCTCCAGTAATGACACCAGTTGAATTGCTTAGAGCATATGAGAGAGATATGGAGAAGGACTTCATATAAATGTTCGATTCAAATGGGGAGCCTATGTTTGATGATCTAGAATTCTTCAACATCTATGTTGAGAAATTTCCCATTGGGATGAAAAGGAAATCTATCTTTTATAAGCTCCCATATAAGGAGCATCTTAAGATTACCCACTTATTAGATCCCATGCATATATTTAAAAATGTTTCATCTTCTTTATGGAGGCACATATCATCGAAACAAAGTGACACATTGGTTGTTAGGAAAGATCTTATTACTTCAAAAACTAAAAAGAAACATTGGCCAAGATGATTAGAAATTATAGGATCAGAGGCAGGTGTTGGTCCCTCTAATTCATGGTATTTCAAAGAAGGTGATGTCCCATGGATTTTTTAAAAAGATGACCTTTCTTTGGCAAAGGAAGTTATAATGGGTGTGAGGGTGCCATCTTCATACGGGTCTTCACTACGGTGTTGCTTCACCGTGGATGACCAATGTTCAGGGTTGAAATCGCATGACCATTTGAATCTTCTAAGAGTACGTATAATGTCAAAAACGTGATTTTATTATTTGTTATATTAATAAATTTTATCCCATGTAGGGATCATAAAACATAACTAATTTTGTATATTATTGCACGTGTTTATAACTTTGCAATGTCATTATCCTTTGTTCATGCGTGGGTGTGTGAAACATGAATTCCCCCAAGACCTAAGACATGCCATATCTAAATTATTTGCATTTGTACGTTGGATCACGTCAAAGGAGATTCATGTGGCTAGCATTCCACGATAGTGTCAACAGATAGTTAATATTGTTTGTATGTTTGATAAGGAACTATCGAAGAATTTCATGGACTTGCAGGTTCATCTTCTAATCCACCTAGTAGATGAGGCTGAATTAGTTGGGGTGGTTTCTTGTTGTTGGATGTTCTTCTTAGAGAGGTACATGAAGAAATTGAAAAGTTTTGTTTGACAAAGGGAAAAACCCGAGGGGTATATGGCGGAGGGGTACATATCGTATGAGACTTTCTATTATGCCAGTGAGTACATCAAGCAAATCGACAATAGACCAGGTGCAGTGATTTGGGACGATGAAAGGGATGAAGACAAAAGAGAAGGGGAGATGCTCCAAACGAATGGAAAAAGACGCTTGATAAAGATTAAGCGACTTTTAATTTTTCAAATTTACACAAAGTAAATATTCATGTTGAACTTCGATATAATGTATATTTTGATCTCTTATGTACTATATGTCGGTTTGATTTCATCAACGAATGCAGAAATTGAAGCAAGCAATAAATTCTTTCTTTACAATTTCGAAGCGACACAACCGTGGGTCGCATTGTACGAACAAAAGAGGATGAAATGGGATAGTTACAAGAAATAATTTAGACGGTTGAATGGTAGAAATGTGCCTTATCCTGATCATTTAAAAGAAAATATGCCAAAAATATGCCCCAAAATTTGGGTTGCTGACCAAGTCAGAGAGAAATACGGTGCAATCGGTCGTTACCCGCGTGCTGAAGAGGATGCGCTAAACGTAGGGACTGGGTACACCCACTCGATAATAATATATTTATGTACATTTTAAACTTAATAATGAAATTTTGAAATGCAATTACATCTATATTTCATATTTTAACAATTGGGTTATTATAAGACGTGACACTATGATTTTTTAACTTTTTATAGGTGCATTTGTTCCCATCTATGTGGGCATATGGACACCATTTTTGCACAAAAAATGCCGATGATGGACACATGACACAAGACTGTGGAGTGGAAGTCGAGTTCGATCAATATAGTCGATCTATCCACTGTGATCAAAACCTAGTATGAGGGACGTTAGGTTACGTCGGAAAGATACAAGAGATCATTGAAGTGGATTTCTCTTCTTTCCAATGTGTTATTTTTAGGTGCAAGTGGTGGGACACCTTTGATCGGAATAATGTAAAAGAAGATCGCGATAGTAGGTTGATATGTATCAACTCTAGAAAGATGTGGGATGAAGCTAAGGAGCCCTATGTTTTCCCCAAACACTGCAACCAATTATTTTTTTACCCAGATGTGTTGGATAGGAATTGGTGGTTCGTATTGAGACATGACCCTAGATCAAAACATATTTTTGAGAACAATAGTGTTATCATGCCAAACAAGCTGGAAGATAATGAGGGTGATGATGAGAACTGAGAGTGATATGGTACATGTGTTATTTCATCATTTATACCTTTTAAGATGGGTTTTTATAAAGAAGAGGACTTAATTACCTTATAAATAAGGTTCTTTTTTTCGAAACATTATAATATGTGTTTTGAATTAATTGGTAATTTGCATTGTTTTAATGTTAAAATCATTTCACTTGATAATTTGCAATTATGTTGATCTCGAAAACAATGATGTATTGTATAAAGTTCTTTTTTTTTGGTATGTAAGATCATAATAAAATAATGATAATTCTAAAGTACATGAATCTATTTGCATTATTTTCTAAACTTTATTATGATACAAAAAATCATATTATTCTAGATTTATTATTTTACAATTATTTATATTCATACAAATTTACAAATTTACAATTATGGTAATTTAACAATATTTACGGTATACATTTTACTTATGGTACTTATGGTTCAAAATTGACAATTAATTTACAATTTTACAAATTTACAAATTTTAATAAAATCATTTCACATTAATACAATTAAAATTTTACAAATATTTTACATACAATTAGAATTACAATTACAATTTTACAATTTCACATACAATTACAATTACAATTACAATTTTAGAATTTTACATACAATTACAATTACAATTTTAGAGTTTTACATAAAATTACAATTACAATTACAATTTTACATATATACAATTACAATTACAATCATTTCACATTAATACAATTAAAATTTTACAGATATTTTACATACAATTACAATTAAAATTAAAATTTTACAATTTCACATACAATTACAATTTTAGAATTTTACATACAATTACAATTACAATTACAATAATTTCACATTAATGCAATTAAATTTTTACAAATATTTCACATACAATAATTACAATTACAATTATAATTATAATTACAATTTTACAATTTCACATACAATTACAATTAAAATTAAAATTACAATTACAATAATAATTTTAGAATTTTACATACAATTACAATTTTACAATTTTACATATATACAATTACAATTACAATCATTTAACAATAAATTAAATATTACCATTACAATTGAAATTTTACAAATATTTTATATACCATTACAATTACAATTTTACAATTTTACATACAATTAAAATTAAAATTTCAATTACAATCACAACATAATATTTAATAAATACCATGATTTAATATTAAAAATAAACATCATGATCATGATAACCATCGTACAAACATCATATTTGACTAAACAACACATTCAAATTCGCTAACATCATCTAATCATCGTGATCATGATCATCTAACAAAACACAAGCATTGTATAATATCATCACAACACAAACATGAAATATACATCTCATGTCAAATAACTGTTATCACACATACACACCTATCTGCACGCTGCACATTAAATGAACATATCTAACATGACCTAACAATATACACATCATGATGATCACCAACATGTAAATTAAGTACAACTGCAACATGAACATAAAATACATGGACCATATATATATATATATAATGTCAAAAATATACAATTGTAATATAAATGTCAAATATCAGCTGGTGGTACATCAATAGTAGTACTATTTGAGGCCTACTCAATCAATGGTGCAGCCTTGACAAGCTCAGATAGATATTGATCATCACGTGCCTGCTGATCTGGAGGTGCCTCATGCTGATTAGGATCAACTGTCTACTCGTGATGACTCAATGTGGATGGTCCAGCCTGCTCATGATCATGACTATTGGATGTTGTACGTTGCTCATGATGACTCGACATGGATGGTCCAACCTGATCATGATTATGATTGTTGGTCGACGCTCCAGGCTACTCATCTCCGGCGTGAGGTGAACGATGATCACTCCCCTTATCATGATCATCCGATGATGCGTTGCTGCTCGACTATTGACGTATTGCATCTCAACCACGCCTATGTCGAACGACCCTCCTCAACTGAGCCACTAATTTTGTAGCTCCAATGACATGCCGCATCAGGGTCAACATATCACATGGCATGCCTCTCCATATCGTTGTCAGCCTATCATTGACCTGTATCTCTCTGATAGTGGTCGACCTGAATCCCTCCTTTAGAAGGAGTTGACAAAGTTGGTCGCCCAACTCCATCCTAAATCTAGTGTCAGGCCTACGCCTCACACCAGCCAACACCTGTGCATGATCATGAGGACTAGGTCTGTCTGCACAGGCCTAATCCTCTGCATCTGCCATCTCCTAATCGTCATCGGGATCTACACCTGTATCATTTGGTGGTGGTGGCATCTCAGCACCAAAAAATGACCCAATATCTACAAAATATATATAAGTACACAACAATAATTAGACAATTTCGTTAAACAATTTAATAAATACAAGTTAAAGAACATGCTAGAATAAAATTAAAGAAAACACTAATATTACCTCTATCATTTGGCGGTTCATCTATGAAGAGGATGTTGGCACACCCTCGCAAATCCAAACCAGCATACGGACAAGAGACTAGAACAAAGGCATGATCATCAACACTGGATAGCAACTCCAGTGCATCATGCGATATCCTCGCGGAAAAGCCTTGCTCGCCCCTCTTGGGCATCATTTATCTCCACATCTGCATCCGTACATGCAACATCAGCCTACGAGGCTGCCGAACAAAAGTAGGCCTCATATCTAAAAACCTCTTAAAAAATAAACAAAATAGCTCTGAAGAAAAAGGGACGTTCACCCTCCCTTGTGCCTGAGAACGACATCTATCTAAATTTGTACAAAACTACCACAAAAAAATCATAGACCACCTCACAAGTCATAGCGCCTGTAATAAAGAATCAACATAAAATAAAAGCGGGCAACTAATGCGTTTCCCATCACTGGTATGGTGTGCAATGGTCGAAATAAGTAGTGAGAGGCACCTCACCTCCTCTCCACCAAATGAAGCAATGCGTAACACCGGAGACCTGAAAATCTACAGGAGACAATATATTGGTGCAGGAGACAATATATTGGTGCTAATGTATCTTTGGGAGTACACCAACTGACTCCCTGCTACATAGCCAACGGGGACCTCTGGGAACGAGGGAAAATCCTGCCCTCTCCTCGATAGGCTAGTAATAAAATATATGTCCTTCTTAGTGGGTGAGTACCACTGGTTAGGACCAACCCAAAAAGCATGTCGGTGGGCATTCCACCTGAAGCTAAGTTGTCGTAATAACCCACTATGGCCCTTCAGGGATGTAGCCTCCTCATAGAACTTGAGGAGGCTTACCTCCCGTAGGAGCGCTTGGATGGTTGTCATAATAGGGTGATGGTACATATCTCTCTCCCTCTCTTGTGCCTCCCACAGGCAAACCACATTATATTGGTCCACCATATGTTCCTATTATTCCCTCTCTTCTCTCCTTCTACGCTGCTGAATGATTCACATATTAAATACAATTTTTTAATTAAATGATACATGTATTTACAAATATATATATATATATATATATATATATATATATATATATATATATATATATATATATATATATATATATATATATATATATATATATATATATATATATATATATATATAAAACAGCTGGTGTACCAAAAAAAACAGTCATCAATCGGTATCGGTGTGTCTGTGTTTATTGTGCACCGCTCGAGGTGTGTCTGATTTTATCACGCACCATCCCAGGTGTGCCTGGAAATTTTTAGCGCACCGCACAACATGAATTATACTTTCTCAAGTGGTGTGTTGACAAAACTATCAATCCTGGGGTAGATAATTCCGTCAACGCACTGCCAAACATCAGTTAATGGTCAACGGTGCGGTCCTTTAACCGCTCACATCGTTGACTATGTACAAATTCGGGAGGGCGGTGCGCTGACCAAACCATGCGCCCCGGGGCATATATTTTAGTCAGTGCACCATCCTCCTGACATCAGTACATGGTCAATGCAATCGTTTACATGACCACACCGTTGACTATGCCCAAGTTTGGGAGGGCAGTGCACTGACCAAAATATCTGCCGTGGGGCGTATATTTTGTTCAGTGCACCGCCCTCCCAAAATTGGACATAGTCAATGGTGTGACCGGTTAACTAACCACCCCGCAATTTATGTATTTTTTAAAAAACATGGTATGTCGTTTCGGTACCACACCGGAACCGGTGTGGTTAACGTTAGCACCGGTCGTGGTGCAACCTATAAATTTACAAGCAGCACCACGAACCGGTGCGAGTCGAACGGCTCGAGCGCACCGTGCGGGAAATTTTTTTTTTTTTTTTTAATGGTGAATTTTAAGCTTTTTTAAAAAACTAATCTGCTAAAAATTTTAATTATGGATAAACAAGTAAAATACATGTACATTTGGGTGTTGAGGAAGCATATTTTCTGTAGAATTTGCAAAACTAAATTTGCCCACCGTTTTCCAAAATTCGAAATCAAGATGGTGGGAAATGGACAACAACAGTGCGTGCAATGGGAGCACCGATGGTAGGGCGCCTCACACAAAGGAAATTCGCACCGGTGCTTGAGAGCTCTAGAGCACTGAAGAAGTGAAAAATGCGGATATTTTGCTGTATTTTTTTTTATTTAACCCTGTTCTGGTGTGCGGATTTTTGAGGCACACCAGGCGGTTCTTCTAACTGTACTAGGCTGTTTCAGTTTTGGCGTGGTTTTTTAGGACGCACCGAGGCTGAATCTGTGTAGAGAACCGGTGCGTTACAGTAATTAGATGCATTGGGTGGGTTTGTACGGAAAGCACGGTGTCCTAGTGTGCCAATTTGTAGTACACACCAATGCTTTTCTAGTGGAACGCACCGGTGCGGCGTAGGATGAGAAACGCACTGAACAAAAAACATCTGCAAAATCCTCCACCCGCCAACCTCCTCTAGAAACCTCCACTACAAATGGATATCTGGGCTATTTTTTTAAGGGGCTCCTCAAAAAATCCCGTTAGAGGGTCTTTTCCTTGTAGTGCTTGCAATCAATATTCCTAGCAAATCTAGAGGTCTACCACCTCCACCCTTCAACTACTCTAATAAGAACCGTGGCTCTACCAATATAGGTTGGAAAAAAGAATCCATAGTCTCACCACCTCCACCCTAAACCAAATAAGGGATTCCAGAGCCTTAACACCTCCACCCTTAACAATTCCTTCACAAAATGGTTCCACCCAATCATGGGAATCCAAAATCCACTATAAAAGCTAGAAAACAAGCAGATGGGGCTAAATAAATCTCCTTACATGAATCCATGAAGTAGGCCTCCACCCAAATTGTTAAGGGAATCTAGAGAAAACTATTTCCACCCTATAGTATTACAAGGAATCCAGAGACAATTGTCCTCACCTAGGAGATATTCTTCCACCTCGTAATTCCCAACTAAATGTTTGCTCTGCTTCATGCCTTCTGGTAGTGACACATAGTTATGTGATATTTTCCTTTCTACACTATCCTTTCTTTCCTCCTCTATAGCTCAACAAAATGCTTCTGCAATATTTTCCATGAGGCTCTCTCTCCCTTTTCTTGTTCCACCAAGCTTCTCCCTCTGCTATACCGCGTTATCTGTTCTCTCTATATATCTAAAATTGGTCTCTATCCATGCATGAGAGCGTGATGGATGATAATTCCCTTCATGAATGCTCATACTCCCTTTCATGGAGTGTGTGACCATTGTCCTCATTACACTGTTGCAACTATTTTTTAAATTTTTGTGGGCATACATTCTCTGTCGCCCCCCTTTCCTATCAACTATGGTGGTTCTGTCATGGGTAGTTGTGGGGAACGTTTTTGCGTCAACTCCCCTTCCTCCCCAATTTCAGTTAGTTGACTTCACTGTTCCCCAATTATCAATGCAACCCATTTTACATTTAATTTTGTACTTTACTCATTTTGGATTTATCAAAGGCATGCGTGTTTCTTCTGTCCTTATTTCTTGGTTAATTAATTTGAAAAAGGAGTCCATTTTAGGCACACCTGCCATCCTTCAATCATTTTCATGAAACTATTCAAGGTTCTTTCAAACCCCAAGCAATCTCCTTTCTCAAACTCTAGAATATGTGTCCCAATTCTCAGGCCTTTTTAATTTATAATCTAAATACATGAAATATTACAATGTATGTAAGAGGGAAATTTTCCTGAAGGGGTTGTCACAAACCCTTCCCCCTTGGAGGAACATTGTCCTCAATGTTCCATGAACACAACACAAACATGCTTAGTCCCAGTATAATCACCATGACCTTTATAATGCATCTCAAATATATATATATATATATATATATAGTTTTTTCTTGCTCAACAACTAAATAGACATGAAAATTTTCCCTTGGATCAACCACTTTTTGTGGCTCCTTGTAGTGTTCTAGGTGCCTTTTGCTGCACACCCCGATATCTTTAAGTTGTGCTTGTTTGTCCTACAACCAAATTTATTCACCCAGATTGGGTAAATCCCATGTTTTTTTGTAACATGGAAAACAATCTCTCATAAGATTCGTCATAAAGGAATTTGTAATGATTTAAATTATACCTCTTGTCTTGTCCATCAGTCTATCAAGAGAGTCCAAAGGTGTCCAACCTCCACCCTTTTTCCAAAATAAGGGAATCTGTAGGATTTCACCTCCACCCCCAATTAACATCAAGGGAATCTAGAGGCTTATACCTCCACCCTCAATTATCAACAAGGGAATCTAAAGGCTTATACCTCCACTCTTAATCAATAATAAGAGAATCTAGAGGCTCATACTTCCACCCTCAATCGACAACAAGGAAAGTGAGAGGTTGATACCTCCACCCTCAAGGGAATCCAAAGGATTATGCATCCACGTTCAAATCAACAAGGGAATCCAAAGTTTGATACCTCCACCTTTAAGGGAATCCATAGGCTTAGTCCTCCACCCTCAAATCAATAAGGGAATCCAAAAGTTGATACCTCCACCCTCAAGGGAATCTAAAGGGTTATTCCTCCACCCTCAAATCAACAAGGGAACCTAAAGGCTTATACCTCCAACCTAAAATCAACAAGGGAATCCAAAGGCTTATACCTCCACCCTCAATCAATTCTTTCGCACAACACACAAGCCCAAATAATCCCATACATGTATGCCCCAACACCTTACACAACACATATACACATACATGGGGCACAATATAACATACATGTGACACAATACAACATATACACACACACAACACAACATGTATGCATGTCACAACACAACATGCCACATATCACACTATTTTCGTTATGTTGACATATCCTTCAACATCCCTTGCTCATAATGCAACATGGCACAATATAAGAATGATATTCACACGATATTAGAATCATAGATCAACCAAGGCTAATTTTTCCCAATCGATTCCTCACACAACCAGAAATCCTACATGCCATCCACAATTCCATTAAATAAATATAACCCATCATTCTTCCACAAGAATGGCTCTTGTAAAAACCTGTCAGTTACAATGGTATTCTTATATGTATATAAACATTGGCATGATAATGAACATATCACATATTTACATATGTAAATTGAGCTAAGGTCAAGAGAACCTCCTCTATGTCATTTTCATGTTTGCCATTTAACTGTCCATTATTTCCCATGGACTCAATTAGCCTTCTTGGCCACCATACTACTATCCACATAGTCATGGACATATTATACATTAACATATGTCAAATAAAACCAAAGTTTAGAGAACTCCCTGTAGTGTCATTTTTGTTTATACAAACATTTTTTAATTTATACAGATCTCCATCTTTGTTTGTAGTCATATTTAGGAGCGATGCTCCCACATACACCAATGATGGTATTTTCCAACCATCACCCAAGCCCAACGTTTCTCATGTTTTTTTTTCATGCTCTTCGTCTATGTGTTAGGCCTCCTTGGCTCTCTTACCAGAGCTTTTTGGATTCTCTTCCATGCCCAAATTTTTTTCTAAGATCCTAAGCATGAAAGTTACATGGAAAATTCAAAAAATAAAATAGGGAAACAACACTAGAATGAAATTCACAATAGAAATCATAAAAATTCCAAACAAAACAACATGGCCATGTGCCATTCATCAATCAAGGAAATAAAAATTCCATAAGGACTATCCGATTAAAACACAACATGTAAGCATTAAAATAGAGAAATTCCAAAATTTTGATTCGATTCCTATAAGTCTCAAGGTTTAATGCATCCTTCATTTTTACATACGTGTATATATAAATATGTATTTTAGTCTGGGACTTTTCCCAATGCTCTTTCTCAATTCATTTCAAATAACTCGCAGGGGAATCCTTTTGAATATATGTATCCATGTATTTCATAGGTTGAGGTGATGCCCCCTCATCCTTTTCGACATCTTGGATTACAGATTCATGTCCCTGCGACTTGCACGGGTTGTCCTCCTTCTTTTCATTCTTGTGGAGAAAATCCCTTCTCAATTGTTCCTCCCCACATGACTAACATGAGATGGGCTTATTTTTGTTTTGATACTCATAAAGGCTCTTTTGGGCCTTTCCAGTAGGACTTTTTTCCACATCTTGGAGACTGGGAGTGTACTACGATTACCCTTGAAGGCAGGACATGTTATGCCTCATTATGGAATTCAACTCTACTTGATCCTTTTGGTTCTCGACAAGCCTCCAATTCTATGCCTTGCAGCTTTTAAGTTTAACCTTCACTTCCCTAAGCTCATATCTAAAGTCCTTGAGCTCAACCCACAAATTCTTTAAGGTTCTTTTCCTTTGGAGGAATTTCCCTCTTTCTTGTTCTTGGTGGAATTGGCCCATATCCCGTTGCACCATGCCACAATACATGCTTCCGTTTACTGCCACTGATTCTCGCTATGTGCTTCCACACACTCAAATATTAGTACACTCAACTATTAGCACATTAAGGAAATAATATAAATAAGTGTACCAAATTCCATTTCACAATGCTAAGCCAAGAAGAAACCCTGCGGTTGTTCACACATCTCTAAATTATCACTAGCCACATGTCTCAAGATCCAAAGCATGATTAGGAAATTTCAAAAAATAGAATTTCACATGCTCATGCATATACTAGTTAAATTACAATCGTGATTTCCCCAATTTAAAAGATTAATATTTTTCCAGACTCTCAACATTAACTCAAAATCAACCTCTTGATTGATACTATTATTATTAGTTTAAAAATCATTAAATTTTAAAATATTAGTCTTCTTGCCAAGGCTAGTAATAGCCATTAAGTTCAACCTCTTCAATGAGGGTAATTATCAATGGTGTTTGTAGTCTCAAAAGGTCAGTTAAAATCCTTTTAACATATAATCATCTTCCATTTTATCACTTATAATTTTCACTTTTATGAAATGTATCATGTATATGTAAGCAATCTCACAATCAATGTATATATATAGCCTCTCAATCATAGTGCTACACCTAACACCTACTTTGCACAAGCAAGTAATCAACATACCATCAAAAATCATAGCACTACAAATGTCACAAGCAAGGGTCAATACACAATCCATGATTAAAATTGTATAACCAACACCTACAACAAGCAATTAAAACATCTAACTCTCTAATAAAGTCACAAATATTATGCCTCTAATTCATTGAGGCTCTTTGTCATATAACATACTAAACATGGGATTGTCCCATCCCATCAACACACACACACACACACACACACACACACACATATATATATATAAACAACCGAAACAACTATGCTATGAAACACAAGGATTTACCCAACCCCTCATATCATATGAGTATTCACATGAAAAACTATCCCAAGTGTAAAATAACACACCACTTAAACAATCATGCACAAAAACATGCAAGTATTTTTGCAAAAACTAAAGAAATAACAAGCATACATGGTCATAGAAATATAATGCACATATCTTTAGGATGCTTAATAGCAACACTTGCCATACCATTGCATTTTCAATAATACCATATCATCTTTGCAACCAACATACAAATCACAACAAAATTTTATGCACAACATGCAATTCTTGTCCACCTCAACTACAACACTCAAAGATAGAGCTCCACCCTAACTCCAAATATATAAGCATTGGTTCCACTGCTTTGTTGATTTTGTAACAAGGCACCAAATCCCCCCCCCCCACCAAGTTTTGAAGTTGAAAACTTTGTCTACAATTCTTCTATGATAAATCCCATTCAGTCCAAGTGTTGAACCTTGAAGCTTTGATACCACTCTATAACATACCCCCTACTATCCTTAGCCCCAATAAGGATAGAAGGAGGTAGTTACTAAGCTGACCCAACCTCCAAATTCCAGTTATTGAAATGGGGTCTAATTTTTTTGACCTTTTCGACTTTCTTGAAACTTAAAATGAATGGCGTCGTTGTGTTTGTCTCATACATACTTTTTTGATGATATAATTTGTCTCATCCAACTATGAGATAAAAATGCATGCCCTTCAAATATTATCCTATTATATAGTGCCACGTCACGTAACCTACAACACGACACCCATGTGCTCATCCCAGTCATGTGCCATGTCATCACCCATGTGATAGTTCCACACAATTGTCGACTTGTTCATGTCCTGCCACACATTCATCCCACTCTATGGATCACAAGACCCAACCTATAACATACATGTTATATACACATTATATGTGGGTGCGTTCCCCTCCATGGCCATGTCACCCCATGAATAAAATCCCAAATGAAAACCTATGTAGTTCCCTATTTAAACTATCGGGGGAAACCTTATGGGTTTTTGTGGACCCCTTATCGTCCCTTATCCATGTGTCTCAATGTTATTTGCTAAAGCTTCTCACATGGGCTCCACCCATGCCACTTCATCCTAACCCATTCTAATATGCCTCCATTCACCACTATCAGGGTTACATGGAAGCTCCACATGACATTTATCCACATCAATTATGTTGTGTGGGTTTCACTAATCATAGTTTCTTACACCTGAGTAAGTGGGATCTGCCTTGCCACCTCACCTTGAGAATTAAATATCCACAGGATTGCACCTGAATCCCTTAGAAATTGCCAGGAACGGAGCGTCAGGGTGAAATCATCGGTCCTTTCCTCCAGGGTGACATCACCCTCCATGTGGTTCTACTTTAGGGGTGCCACGTGTCACTCAAATCTAGGCCACTTGGACCCTATAAACCCTCAAATCGGCTGACATGTGTCCTTCTCTCTAGTTTCCATGTGGCACTAAAGCCACGTCACCTGCCATGTTGGGCATGGGCCCTGCCGGTCCATAATTGCATGATAATATTTGATTTTAACGTTATAAATGATTTGGGGGTTCCTCTGCCTTCAGATATATCAACCACTTACCAATTGGCTCCACCTTCCAAGTTACCCAAAGAATAAAATCTCAGGAATTTCTCTTAGGGCTCCCATTGAATTCTAAGGGGTAGAAATTTTGAGACACATGTATGACTATAAGAACTTGGCTTTCAACGATCCATATTCCTCCTGCCTGCACCCTTGGTCTTGGCTCTTGGCCATATGGTTCAACAGGGAGCCACTCCTTTAATCCCTTATAATGTACCTTGACCCCAATCTTCAATGCTTGGTCATGGAGTTTGGTCACACAAAGCTTAAACCCAAGCCCCTTTTACCTCCTTTAGGTTGTGGACTTCCAACTTTGCGACACTTGTTAATCTGTACATTTGGAACTCTTTCGACCCTTGGAACTTTGGTAACTGTTAATGCATGTATCATAAGCCTTTTCCCAAGCCTACAATGCTTTTTCTATAGACAAATAAGAGTATATGCAAGCCCTTCCATCTATCCCTCTTGAGCTTGCCAAAGCCTTGACCCAACCTGTGAATACGTAGATAGTTACACACACACACACACATGTATGTATGTATGTATGTATGTTATCCTTCACGAGTTTTAACGATGCATGTATCTCTCATGAGATTTCAACAAGGCTTTGTCCAAACCATCATACACAAAGATTTTCCCATTCATTTTCATTGTCGCACATTAGACAAATTTAAAGCTCTTATCACTTCAAAAAGTTACAAGCCTCTTAAGCCAATGATAGGTAGAAAACAAACCCATGGATACATATAGGAATCCTTTAATTTACTTAGGAAATACATAGGAAATTAACATTCTTCAAGTAGGAAAAAAATCCCATTTCATGACATCACATGCATTGAATCAACTAAATTTATTTCATGGTCATGATTACCATACTTTTAGCAGCACAAATAAAAAAATAATAGGTCACACAAGAACATATTGATTCCTTAGAGATATGAGCTATGAATTGCAACTTTCTTCTCTACCACAAAAAGATATATTACTACAAACATTCCCATCCTGAATAGTGCTATAACCACACTTATTTGGTGGGATTATCTAGACTCATTAGTCCATACACATATAAGGTTCATGGTTTCAATCCACCGGTTTATATTATGTTCTTTCACTTGTGCAAGGATATATATACATATGTGTAACAATCAATTCATTCCGAGCTTTGCCTAGTCCAATATTTCAAGTTATGTTTTGCAAGGATTCATCATAATGATTCAAGGTTGAGTACCATACATGTATACAACTTCTCACATGTGAACTCATTACACTATTCAAGCATTGTTGAGTCAATATGGACTACCATACCAATCAACCACATAAACAACCACGTCACGGGTCACGCCTCATACTTCAATGACACCATTTCAACTTAAACAACATAAACATGAAATTCATTATATAAGTAAAACATGCCAGTTACTTATCTCAATTATGAATGGGCAACTAAGTCTAGGACTTTAACTCTCTACCCAACCTTAGACAAGCTATAGCCAAGCATTTCTTTCAACCGTAACCTCCAAGCTAGATTCCATAGCTTGAAGATGAGTGCTTAAGGGATTAAAACATTTCTTCCAGTTGAAATAGGGACTCCATAGAATTATCTACCTCCACGCACTAGATAATTCATGCAATCAATATCTCACATGGAATATAGAGGTCCACCACCTCCACCCTTCAACTACTCCAATAAGAATTGTGGTTCTACCAATATAGGCTAGATCATGGAATCCAAAGGATCGCCATATCCACCCTAAACTAAATGAGGGAATCTAGATTCTTAAGATCCCCACCCTCAACAATTCCTTCACATAGCGGTTCCACCCAATCCTAGGAATCCAAAATCCACTGTAAAAGCCAAAAAACAAGCAGTGGGGGCTAAGGAACTCTCCTTACAAGGATTCAAGGAACAAGCCTCCACCCAAGCTATCAAAGGAATCCAAAGA
Source organism: Pinus albicaulis (assembly GCA_034641835.2). Classification (NCBI taxonomy): domain Eukaryota; kingdom Viridiplantae; phylum Streptophyta; class Pinopsida; order Pinales; family Pinaceae; genus Pinus; species Pinus albicaulis. The sequence goes on along the minus strand of CM076573.1, from coordinate 651,949,641 downwards.
AAACCATCTCCACCCTCCAATCTTATAGGGAATCCAAAGATTATTTCCATTACCTAGGAGATATTCTTCCACTTCCCAATGTCCAACCAAATGTTTGCTCTTCTCCTTGCCTTATGTTACCAACACAAAGCTATGTGTTATTTTCCTTCCTACACTATCCTTTCTTTTCTCCTTTTCACCTCAGCAAAATTCTTCTACAATCTTTTCCTTGAGGCGCTCTATCCTTTTTCTTGTTCCATTGAGCCTCTCCCTCTGTTATCTCATGTTCTCTATTTTCTCTCTTTGTATCTGAAATTAGTCTCTCTCAATGTGCGAGAGTGTGATGGACGATAATTCCATTCATAAATGTTTGTCCTCCCTTTTGTGGAGTGTGTGATCATCGTCCCCATCACACTATTGCAACTGTTTTTTTTGTTACATGGGTGTATATTCTCTGTCAACCCCTTTCCTCGACTAAGATGGTTGTCCTGGGTGGTGGTGGGGAATGCTATTGTATCATCCCCTTCCTCCCCACTTCTGGTTGGTTGACTTCATTGTCCCTCAATTGCCAATGCAACCCATTCTTCATTTAATTTTTTCCTTTCTGCCTTGCAGATTTATCCAAGGAAGGCATGGTTCTTTTGTCCTTTTCTAGTCAATTAATTTGATAAACCAATCTATTTAAAGCACACTTTCTAGCCTTCAATGGATGTCATGAAACCAATCAAGGTTATTTAAAATCCCAATCAATCTCCTTCCTCAAATTATGGAATATGTGTCCCAATTCTCATGCATTTTTAATTTATAATAAAAACAAACATGAAATATTTACAATGTACGTAAGAGTGAAATTTTCCCAAAGGGGCTATCACATCACAAAAATAAATTTGCAAGTGACATACCCTATATCACATAGATGAAACTTCTTCAAGAGGCCATAACTTGGTTCCCCAAGCTCTAAATTACACAAAATAACAATTGTTGGAAATCTCTTCATAAGTAGATCACATTGGTGAGCTCATATGGGTCCTTAGATTTGTGACTAAGAAAGAAAATTTCAAATTGCACCCCCTCTTCCTCCACCCCCTTGATGTATTAAGGGGGTTGGGTATGCTACATTCGATGTAGATGTATAGTTGATTTAACCTTAAGCCTAAGGGGCCCTTGTAAGGATCCTACTTAAGATGTCATTAATAATGGCATAATAGAAGGTTTTCCTAGTAAACTTGGCTAAGGGTGGACAATGAATCTATATATTTGGTAACCTTGAAAATTGGAACAAAGGTGGAAACCACAATATGCTTATGATGATGTACTGGTGTGTAGGCTAGGTAGAGTAAGGGAGCGTCAGTCTAGCTAAGTAGGGTGGATGATTGATGAGGTGCTACATAATACGGTTTGGTGGAGTCTGACATGATTTAGCAATGTGATGGATTTTGTGCTCTCTTTGGTAACAAAACAACATTGATGAGTGCACTAAAGGTTTTTGAATGTCTCATGGAGTAGGGATATGCTCTTAAGGGATTATCAAGTATTGGCCTAGATGGGTAACTACACATTCTCATGTTGGGAAGTTGGTTATTCAAGTATTGGTGCCTCAAGGGAGGCAATGGTGCAACATCATCTATAGTTGGTTGGCGATGGTGTAACGTTGCCTATAGTGAATTGAGCACTTTAACATTCCACATACTTTAAGGTATTTAGGTTGGGTTCAATTGAGACATGTTAGTTAGGCATAGTTGGATACAAATAGTTGATGGTCATGCCCAACTAGTAATATCATGTTAGTATTGCGTGATGATTAGGATTTTTTAGTTCTACGAACATAAGCAAAACAAAATGTCTAGCTCCATAACAAATAGTATGAAGGCCATATTCAAATGTGGCAATTGTAGATGTGCATATTCACTCACACATTCATTTCATTGAAGAAGCTAATGGGATTACATTGATGAGGATGTCAAAAATTCAAGTGGGGGAGAATGTAACGACTCTGCTCGAGGTGACATTAGCTTTGGCATTATGGAGGGTGTGTCGAACAAACTTGGCCAAGGGTGCACAATGACTTTATATGTTTGATATCCTTAGTGACTAACTCGTGGGTGAAAATCGTACAATAGTTAGCATTCTATACTAGTGGGTAGCCTAGGAGGACCAAGGCTAATTGGTTGAGTAGGGTGAATGGCCAACAAGGTGTTGCATAATAGGATTTCATGGAGGATGACATGATTTGGCAATGTGATAGATCATGTGTTGTGTGTGGTATAGAAAGAATGTTGATTAGTGTACTAAAGGTATGTGAATCCCTGGTGAAGCAAGGACATGATCCTAAGGGACTATTAAGTGTTACCTTTGATGGTTGATGACTTGAGGGAGGCAATGGTGTAGCATTACTAATGGTGAAACAAGTACTTAGACATTCCCCACACTTTAAGGTCTCATGCTTGGATTCGATCAAGCCATTTTCCTTAAGTGTAATCCAAGTGATACCAACAATTACTTGTTATATTCAACTAGAAAATTCACATTAATGCCAAATAATGATTAAACTTTTAAATGGTAATGAAATTCTCAATTAAAACAAAACAAAATATATCCTAGTAACAACACTAAGTACTTAACAACACTAAGTACTTAGATGGATAGGCGTGTCTATTTCTGAATAGGGCTTCCATATTTTTTGTCGTTTTAATAAAAAAAATTTATGTGGATGGGTGAGATTTGATAAAGAGGGCATATTCCTCATTTGTTTTACCAATAAATGATACATTTTAAATATTAACCTTAATCTTAGTAGTTAATTAAGTTTTCCTTTGTTATTTTATTTCAATTATTCTAACAATAACACATGAACTTCACGATCATTGTTGTAAAAAAAATAAGATAAAAATGTAGAAAGAAAGATTAAAAAATAAAATTAAAGTAAAAAAAAAAAAAAAAAAACCATTACTAAAATTTTTTTTAAAGAAAATTCACTTAATTAATTGTAAAGGATGCCATTCTATTTGTGTTAATCAACTATTTTAACTTATATGACTCCCTACTTTTTACACTTTTAAAAACAAGTAAAGACTGAAAATATGAAATGGGTATGTGTTGAAAATTAATTTTTAATAATATTATGATGTAAATATTTATTTTTCAAATTTAAAATTTAAAATTTGTATTGGTGAATGTTAAACTAATAGTAATTAAATATATTGATTGTTATATTTTTATTTTAATAGAGACTAATAAATTGATATAAACTGGTATCTAAAGTGGAGAAATTAATTAATTCTTGTAGCACAAAAACTTGCATAAATTTTAGTAGATAATAACAACTACTTAATGGATACATTTACATTTTCAATTTTATTTAGTAAAATGTGAATAAACAAATAAATAATGCCTTCAATAAGTTGATTTATTTACATATATTCCCATCTTTTTTTTTAACAAATACTTACTTAAATTAAATTATGCTAAATATAAATAATAATATTATTCATAAATATGTTATTTATCTAAATATAAATTATTTTCATTTTTTTATTTTAATTAAAATTAAAAAACCAAACCCAACTCAAAACTGGAAAAGAGAAGAAGCAACCTTCGGTTGAGCAAACAATGCTTCTGCTTATTGAACTCAGCAACAGAATATATATCCCATTAAACAGTGGACTGCTCGAGGCCATTGCCCCAGTAATTTGAAGAGTTGCGAATCAGATTCCGAGTGTTAAGTGGCCAATCAGAATGCTACTGGATGGAAATTTTGCATTTGCAGATAGCTTGGGAAAACACGGAACCAGATCGATCGGCATCATTCATAATAAGATGACTTTTTCTTATCAGTTTATACGCTAGCGGCCAAGTAAAATCGCAATGTTTACCAGTCAAAAGCCTTAAATTTGCAAAATTAACCCTGCGATTTTCAATTTGATGCAAATGCTCCCTTGAAATATCGAAAACAAAGATTGGATTTCAGATCAGATTTTAAATAATTTAAAATAAAGTCTGAACAGGCTGACTATGAGAACTATCAGAGTCGTAACCGATTCCTGCAAATACTTTCCTTCGTTCTGTAAATTTTCCTCCTCATTCCCTGCACTCAAATGCAGTTCAATCATGCCTTCTGTCCCCTCATTGCTCTCATCCACACACCTCTCCAAACCCCAGAACTCCCTTCTCCTTTTCCTGCGATCCCATCTGAAGCCCTACTTCACTACCAGCGACTTGCTGAGAGTCCTAAAGAAGATGCATTTCAACCCTCATCTCGCTCATTTCGATCTCCAAGTCTTCTACTGGGCCACCAACAAAGAAGGCTTCAGGCACGACCACAACACCTACGAATGGATCATCAGAAGCCTCGCTTTGCGAAATCAATTCCCAGAAATGCAGAAAGTCCTTGACGACATCGCTGCCTCTCCTTGTCCTTGCTCCGAAGGTATTTTCTCTTGCCCCCGCCTGGAGGCTATTTACATTGCTGTCATTAATTCGTATTGTAGGGTTTCCAGGGTTAACGAGGCCATGGTGGTCTTCGAGAAAATGTGTAAGTTTATTGATGGAAAGCCTCCTGTGGTTGCCTGTAATATTTTGTTGAGTGCCCTGGTGAAAACGGGGAGAATTGAGTCTGCAAAGGGCTTTTATGACAGGATGCTTAGGATCAGGGTTTTTCCGGATGTATATACATTTAATATACTCATCAATGGGCTCTGCAGGGCTGGGGATTTGGGATCTGCCTTCGGGGTTTTGAGGGAAATGAGATCCAGGGGATGTAAGGCGAATGTTGTGAGTTATAATACTTTGATAAGGGGGTTGTGTAGGCAGAAAAAGGTGGAGCAGGGCATTGAGCTGAGCTACGAGATGCTCGCTGCTGGTTGTATGCCGTCTATTGCAACGTATGAAATTCTGTTTGAGAGGCTGATTGCCCAAGGGAAGGCAGCAACTGCTGTTGGGATGCTGATGGATTTTGCAGGCCGAGGAGCCATGCCACCCGGGCTGGATTACTTCAATCTTGTTGAGGCACTCTGCAGAGCAGGGGAGGTAGGGAGTGCGATGGAGCTTGTTAATGGGATGTGGGATAAGGGGTATGTGCCAAACGTTGTCTCATGCACGACACTTTTGGATGGGCTGGGGAGAGAAGGCAATTGGGAAGAAGCAGCTGGTTTGATGAGCAAAATGTTGGATCATGACATCCTTCCGGATACTGTAACTTACAACTCTGTTTTGGAAGGGATGTGTAATGAGGGGAGAGCGGTTGAGGCTGAAAGGATTCGTCTTTTGGCGATCAGGAAAGGGTTGGATTCAGATGCTGTAACATATGATATAATTTTCGATGGCTTTTGCAAGGAAGGGAGGGTAGAAGAGGGTGTTAAGGTTGTTGATGAGATGTTGGATAAAGATTTTATTCATGACCTCCGTGTCTACAACAGACTAATGGCTCGACTGAACAAAGCTAGGAAGCCAGCCGAGCATAATCAGTCTTAAGTTAGGTGAAATCATACCAGAATTAGAATCAATAGTGTTACAGAGAGATGTTTACGTGTATACAGAGGACCTCGTTGTGGAGCGAAAGTGGACAAACATAAGAGAGGTTATATTCTTTGTCCTTTTGAATAAACATTTATGATAAAGAAAAGACGAGGGAAATTTAATCAATGTCCTTCTAATGTTGGAGTTTCTAAAGCTGACAAATCATTCTTTTAAGGCAGTACAATCACTGACGTCTCTCGGGCTGGTTACAGTTTGCATCTGGTTGCCAGTTTTGAGCAAGAGAGTTTGTTTGCCGTGACATACCTCAGATGATGAGAAAAGGAATGGAGATCCAGTTAGGTGGTATGTTGCTTCTCCTAATTTGTTTTATCATGACATCCCTTTTTGATTCAGCAAACTATTCAGTTAAAAATGTATTTTTCTCCTTGTGCTTTTATAATTTTACAAAAATATTTATTCCCAAGCTTAGTTCATAAACTGAATAGAATTTTAAACTCCGTTCATTCTTGGCTATAATCATACAAGCCCAAAACACAAATCTCCCTAGCTGATCAAGGCACTGGTTCCACAAACAACGATGTCTCTTCCAATGATATTGGAGTCCATTTCTTCTTGTGTATGGGGGTGTTGCAATTTTAAAAGATTGAAACTATTATTCATAGACCATTTGAGACTAAGCTGTCACCCTGTTTTGAGAATTTGGCAACATGGTTAGTCTTCTTAAAGTTGGTGAGCTTATTGAATCAATGGCATGAGGAGCTCTTTCAAGGTTACTGTTAGATCCATTCTCTTCTGTACTATAGGAGTCTAGACAATCAGCTTTATATTTCGACTTGTTTTTAGATGATGCATGCCAGAAGCTTGCTGAAAAACATTGTAGCGGAATAAGCATATATTGATTTAAGTTTTCGCAGTTATTCAAATTGTCCATATTGTGCTTTGTTTCTTGACTGCAGAGTGGTTCCAATGTTTTGGGTGAAGCTATTGCCTATCATGACGGAAGAATGATGAAGCATATTACAAACGATATGCGCGATGATGGGTCATATTTTCAGCCAAACATTGGAACTACTCTAAACACTTTATGCAGTTAAAAACTTAAATCCCAAAACATAATATGGACAAGCTGATTAAGAAGCTAGTAGAGAGGAGCCTAGGAGGTATATCTGGACACTGATATCTTCGCAAGTATTTGAAGTTGTGTTGTTTTACTATTTTTATATTTATATTGGATACTCCTTCCCCATTCATATATGACCATATCATCTCGTGAACTTGAGTGAGTTGATCCAAGTAACTAAAGAACAGGTTCACCACATGAAGTCCAATGAAGGCATTGATAAAAATACTCTACAAATTTGATGCACAAATGTTTCAACATTTTCTTGGTTCTCTGAGTTTTACGTGTTTGTGTTACTGTGACTAGATCTTCCAGCTTCGTGACTTTTTATGTTGTAATATTGCCTTTCAGTTTGAACATGACTTATCATACGCTTTAGCACATCCCATGGAAGTATGAGTTATTTTCATTTAGCTCATCATTTCAGTCTTTTCGAGCAGATTCTCTATATAACTAGTGGCTTTTTAAAATTATAATCCAAAAACCTGAAGTGCAAAAGCTACTCAGTTTACCCTGTTCATACCACTACTTTCCTCTAGTCATTCTCCCCTGAAAGGATGCAACAATTACGAAAATATTTAAACATAGTTGCTCCTGGTAAGGGTCTTGCAGTTGGAAGTTCAGAGGCATATAAGCCACCTCTTATAGGAAGATAGATTGTTAAGAATACAGTTTATCATCTTCCTGAGCAGCAGCATTTCTTCTGTAACCAGATGAGTGGCTTTGAAGGTTGCTGTTATGATAGAGTAGTTGAATGGAGTGAAAAGGTTGCAAACAATTCCCATAGCTGTACTAAGTCCTGGAGCAGAGCAGCTTTAGACCATTTGCTTCCGGTACCAAAGAAATCATTCTTGCGCGACATAATAATTGTAAAATGATGGACTCTATGATGATGATGATCATGTTCCCCTTGAGAATCCCAGCAGGCCAAGCCTTTCACAACCAAATGATCAAGGCCTAGTGTTATGTGTAATTTGTGCTATATGATCTGCATGGATACAGAGGATTGATTCATGACTGCAGATTAATTCCAGCATTGCACCTATTCTGGAAAATATAAATCAATGCAATTTAGAAGTTTCTATTGAAGTTTTGAATCTGTCTTCTAAATCAAGGTCACACTTAATGCATGCTTCAGTTATGAACAACGGCTTTGGCTGATGATAGTTATAGGCCTATGATTTACCCACGGGTCAAGTTTGACAGAAGAAATTTCTGTTGAAACAATATGTGGAACATTCCCAGAGGCAAAACTTTTCAAATCATTATGAAGAAGCCAATGTAAATAATGTTCACAGCAAATTTGAGGATGTTTCGTTGCCAGTTCTGATCAACATTTCCCATCCATTCCTCTCACTTCAAGTAAAGACTTTTGTACTGTGACAAATGTATTGTCTAGAGATGTAAGAAGGCAGGACCTGTGTCAAGAGTTCTTATAGTATTTGGCTTCATTTTTAGGAAGCTTGCACCTTAGCAACCAATGCTGTTAGGTGTTTTCACATTGGTCCTCTAGATCTGCACTTGCTATATAAACTCTAAGGCTGCAAATATGAATAGCTTTTACCTTCTGCATTTAGGTATGTGGAAGCATGTAGGTCTGCCAAAGAAGTCTTGTTAAACAATGGTGGCAGTGGTGATGATTCTCCTTTGCATAGCCACAGTAGGTGTAAAAGACTTGCAAAGTCCAGGAATCTAAGAACTTTATGGGGCATACTGTGTGCAAGAACAACTGCCTAGATTCAGAGGATGAAAATCACAGCTTGGGCCTCAATACCAGCTTTTTACCTAGTTCAGCAAATAACGATCATTGTGACTCACTAGATTCTCCCGAAGTTCTCAATCTGTCTTCCCAGTCAAGGTTATGCACATTGTGTCTTTTAGATTTACAATATTAAAAACACTCTACTTCATCAGGGCATTGTACAGATGTTCCAGTCAGTGATAATGTTATACAGATTGTTTTATCTGGCAATGATGCTTCCAATGAATTTTTTTTATACAATTAATGCTTTGATTGCTCTTGCAGGTGATTATATTGAAACAGCAAGAAGACGTTCAACCAAATAATTCTGAAAGAATGACGTTAAGGATGTTTCTTGTTGTGGGTCAGATGAGAATACTGCAAGCACTCCAGTCACCCCACCCCAAATAAGGGTTTTAGTAGCATGGCAGGTGTTTTCCCTGGATCCCATTCAAGACAGGGCCTGACTGAAGATTTTGGGCCACTGCTTTAGGCTCTGTATGTTGGAAGCTTGAGTTCTGAATACTACATGTTGTTTGGTTTTTTGTAATTTTGCCTGTTTAGAACTCTGGTAAAGAGATATGCAAAGGTTGCAAACATACCTAGTCTTCACCCAGGCAATTACGATGCTGCTCTTTGCAACTATGTGCTTCTTTCAGAGAAAGGTATCAACTATGAGAAAAGGTAAGGTAACGCAATGTAACTTATTCATTGTTTCAATCTTAACTCATGTTTTTTGATACAATGTAATTCCTTTATATAATTGTGGGGGTGGGATGGGAGGGCAGACATAATTTTCTCCATCCAAGAATCATTGAACAGATTCTGAATAACTGCCTTTCTTTCAAAAATACACAATAAGTATTGTACTGATTTGACTCATCGTTTTCCTCTACAGTTTGATAGGTTGTGGTGCATGAAAGTTTGATTCTGGCAGGAAAGAGTACATTCCTTAGGATGGTATTTGCTAAGCATAGTGAGTGCTATTTTTGAGAGTACCCTTTCCTTTTCTGCAGTTAATGCTAGGACTTTTAGTTTATGAAGAAATGCCGATGTTTTAACTTTTAACTTTTAAGCTAATGGTAGGGCTTAAGCTGTCTTTCCAGAGTCCCAAGGAGTCCTTAGATTATGCAGTGCACCTATTTTCCCTTTGACGTGTGCCTAGTAGCCTACAATATCTTCTGTGCCAGTTGAATTGTCTCCATTATTTCTCTGCATATTATCTTATTTAAACAATGCTGGAATAATGGAATTAATATGATAATATTTGATACCTGCATATGGAAAGATATTTTTGAACAATATTTATGATTGAAGATTCAAGAAACTATGATTCTATATAGGGGGAAAGTAAGAAACCCAGCACAATGTTTTACTCCATTTTTTATATTTTACTCCAGGCATTGGAGCATATATCAAAATGGCCAAAAATTATGAAACTGATTTGTTTGTAACTTTTTATTGAATCTGAGATGCATGCATACTAGTAGTTTTCCCAAGGCAGTTTCTTATTGTTATTTAAAGTTATATATCTCCAGTAGATTATATGAACACCTGAGAATGTTTTTAATATAATGTATTTCAGATTTCTTACAAGCTATTGGTAAGAGCTTCCAAAGTGAATTCAGAGGGATACCTCACCCTGGCAAATATATAGCCTACTTTACATTCCATAATGGATATTGTTTATCTTATGAGAACCAGAGTCGAATGAGAAGTTTTCGTGGATGACTCTCAAGCTATATGCATAATATGTATGCCTTTATGAACAGTGTTTGAATCTATTATCAAATCTAGTTTTTAGTTTTTTATATTTTATTTTATTTTATATATTTGTGATATTTTTAATTTTATTGATTTATTTATTAAAAAATTTTATAGTTTTATTTTTATTTTGATTGTCAAACTAGCCGTTATTGTACAACGGCTATGTGGAGCTTCTTTTTCTATTTAAGCTGCGTCCTTGATCAGATTTCGTATCTTGTCCTGATGATAAACCACACTGGCTGGTTCGAAACGCGTCTGACACAAAATTCTCCATTGTGATTTTCACCGAAAGATTTGATAATTAATTTATGGATCACAGAAGTCATATTCCTAATAGTGTTTGAATCTGTTCAGCAAATAGCCTCTTTTCGGTGAATCCAGTGCTGTGTTAGGTAAGAGCTAAAATGTGCAGATCTGAAGTATCTCTGAACTATTTCTAATAAACGAGAGATTGAGAGATCAGACTGCATGGTTTTACTCAACCGTAAATAGAAAAAAAACAGCTTTGATCCTTGTAGACAAATTGCAGTTGGAGACAAGTCAAGGGAGGTTTTTGTGATAGGGTTTGAAACTTTGATCAGTACATTTATCAGTTGTAGCCAAGCTGTTTATCTTGCTTCTTTTCCTTCTTCAGTCTGGTATAAATTTCTTCGTTTTCATCTCTATTTGCACCTTCCCACATCCTTGTTATCTGTACAAAACCCTAACATTTAGCTAATTCTTCAAAATAGAGGTTTTTTTTTTTTTCTTTTATTTTGGAAGAAAACTGTTCACTGTAAAACTCCTAGCACCAAATTTAGTAGACAATATCATATTCCTTTTCATTCTTCGAGTCTTTTATCCTTTGTTGTGCAAGTATGCTTTACAGGGAGCTTTACTCATCTATGTAGATATGTTGGGAAATATCTGAACCATGATGAATTCAGATATTTGCCTTGAATCAAGTTTGAATCGTCTTTTTTGGAAGCACTTCCAAAAGCATGCCATGAGGGGCCTCACCGCATAACATGAACTTCCTTTGGCTTAGATGGGAAATCTATTCTACCAAATTCAACCAAGACTTACACCTAACCTATTGCATTTTTGAAATGTTATTTATCCTTACACCTTGGTGGTTGGTTCAAATTCTCTGTCAACCAAGGCTCCATTAGCATGTTTCAAAGTTTTTTAATGCTTAACCTAGCATGGTAGTTTGTGGGTCTCAATTCTCGTCATTTTTTAGTTTTGAGGGATGATTCTAGACTAATGATATCAGAACGGTCATTGAATCAATTAACCCAAAAAATGTGAACTAGAAAAAAACCGGACCAAGAACAGGTAAACCAAACAATACATAAAATATTCAAATTTTGAAAAATAAAAATACATATTCATGTGCATCCATATGAATCCAAAACATTATACACAAGTATGCAAATATATATATATATAGAGCAAGGATGCATATAACCAAAATAGAATTGAATGCAATCTATCTTTGAACCAAAAATTCATCAATAAAGAGATGCTAAATGACTGTTAGACTCCAAGAAAAATCATGCTACAACAAATAACTACCTAGGATCAAAATCATTGCCTATATTGGGATCTTCATCATCAACATCAACCCCCCTCTTTGCATTAAAATAAGATAGAAAAAGCTTAAGATGCTAATTGAACTATTTTACTTGAGCGAAGGATACATTTTTATTAGGGCCATGACAAAGGAGTTCAACAATTAATGTCACCAAAATCAAACTACATAGTGTTTGGGGTTGTTGATTAAATACTATTCCCAACCCTCATACATGATGGAATCCAATGGAAATGTTGCAATCCTATCATTTCTGAAATTTTTAAAACTGTTAAGTTCATTGAATAGGGAATGGGATCTAAAATTCTACTTTCTCCATATGAAATCCAGTGAGGTTGAAACCAATCTCAAACATCATGAAATGATTCATGGTAATGAAAAATATTAAAGTAAATTGATGAAAGTGAACGATAAAGGAGAATGTTGCCGTTACTTTAAGAAATTGGTATTTTTATTAATTATGAGAGTGAGTGAACTGAAGCTGGTGAGTCTCTTTACATAACATTAGTAGGGACCTAGGGTTGAGTATTAAGTTGTTCCAGATTGTACTATTATTATTTGTGTAAATAAATTTAAATTTAAGGGTCCTTACTTGCATTATATGACGTTGTACGAAACGAACTTGCTTGGTACGACTCAAAACCATTGACCAAACTTATTTTCCCTCAATGTTGACAAGGCCAACTGATTCCACCGGTTTTGTTTAGGGTCCAATAACACTATTCTACACTGTATGTTGTCAAACAAAAAAGGTTATGAAGCTATGTTATGAATGCTTGTTCCATAATCACATTGTTGTTGATGTTATAATCATGTCAAATGGAAAATACCATGAGAGACTAAGATTGTTACACAAATACTAACCAATACATTTTCAAGGTGTTTACCAGGAAACTTGAAACACCCAAATATGTGAAAATTCGATGCTCATTATTTGGAACCTTCGCTTTGTGAATCTTATATGGAGAATACAAAGGAGAATATTGTTACTTGACCCCTGTTTCTGGACAAAGTTGTAATCTTCTTTTAACATAATATAGAATAGTTATATTGTTTTCCTTGAGTTACTTTAGTATGCTACAGTTTTATAGAAGTTTCATTAATCTCCTGGAGTGGCTTGAATTTGATAATCTCTATATGTTTTGATAATTGTGCATTTGTTATTTTCAACGTGACAAATGTCGGACTAGTTTTAAACTTTACATCATTAGCAGTCTTTCTTTGAAGCATGTTTAACACTTAATGTCATCGATTTCATCACTACCTTTTACATTTATTCCATGAAACTCGTTTGTAATATACGCAAAATCAAACATTACATCATTAGAAATCTTTCTTCGAAGCATGTTTAACGCTTAACGTCATCGATTTCATCACTATTTTTTGACATTTATTCCATGAAACTCGTTTGTAATACACGCAAAATCTTGGTCGAACAAGGACGTGGTCAAATTGTTTGGAATATTTCTTAGGATGTCGTCAATTATCAACCCAATTATTGTGATGATCTTGTGCATATAGGTAATAGACAATTTTTAAAGTAACTTTCATATAGTACGTTGTTGTATTTGAATTTAATGGAGCCCTTTGAATTAATATCTTTGATGCATTGTACTTTCACCTAGCCGTATTTTGGTTTCATTCTAATGGAAAAAATTTCATTAAAAATAATTATTTTGTGAAAAATAATTATTTATCAGAAGCATTTGTTGATTTGGTGGCATTAGTCATTTTTGTAAACACATGTCAATATGTGAGAACACGCGGGCCAAAATATTTATCTATTCTTAAAACTCTAGTGAAAGGAATTTTCATTACCAATGTAACAAACCAAGGGAGGGGAGGAGAGATTTTGTAGTAGTAGAAACTAAGCTAAAATGCCACAAGATGGAAAAAGTTGACTCCTTTAACAAACTAGGGGAGATAATGTAAAAGTTTGTCAATTCTTATTCAATTTCTAGTGTTAGGGCCTTGGGCCTTATAAAGGAATGGAGTGTCCATGTAGATTTGTCTCTATGTGGTACCTTGTCTCTCCAAGGTTTAGGAATGATTATGCAATTAGTTGTTGACTTGAGAGACACTAATCATTGTGTTGATGGTGATGGCCCAAAATTTGTTAATATGTTAAGATTGGATGATTTTCTATGTAAATACATGGGAATTTTTTGAGTTAGCACAATGCCAAGGATACAAATAAGCATTTAGATAGTGATTCTAGGGTGCCTATATAAGAAATAATTTGGTTCCAAACATTGGAGGTCTTGAACTTGACTTGCCAAGACCAATTATTTTGTTGAATGTCATACAAAATTCTACCCAAAACCTTAGCTATCAAGAAAGTCTCACATAACATTATTACCCTTAACAATCAAGCTTTATCAAAGGATGATTCAATTTATAGGAATGGGCTAAATGTCTCAATCCAAATGCAATTTTTTAAATTTGATTATGAAAAATCATATGATGAGGTTAAGTGGTCCTTCACCATAGCCACAATCAAGTTGCTTGGCATTGGACTTCTTCCTACTCACAATTGAAACACCCTTTTCAAACTTCGCATAAAATTCATTGTGTTTATTAGACGATGCGATGCTATTGAAGGCTATCAAGACTTCTTTTTGGCTTGGATTCTATGTTATATCAACAAAATCTTTAGGGCATATTATTTTCAATAGAATGTACCTAGGTCTTTTCAAAGCCATCCTTCTCTTTGAACAAGTTGGTTAGTAGGTTAATTGTCACTTTGTAGAATACTTCTTCTTTACCATTCTTGAGGATAATGGATCTAATGTTATGGATTGCCTTAGATTTGGGTTCTAGAGCAATAATGGATTGAAACTCAACAATTACTTCTTATTGATCTTGGATTCAATGTAGACACAACTTTAAATTCTTGAGCATCTTATTTGCTTTTCAAGCCTCTTCATGGACCTTTGGGATATGGTTATCTAGTGGGTGTAAATGAAAGTTGAGAAATCATCAATAAAGCCCATGACTTTAATTGTTGAATTTGAGTTTGAAATTTGTAAGGAAGTTTCAAAAACCAACCATGTTAATTACTCCCCATGTTGTGTTCCTTTTACTAGCATTTACCAATAACTTAAGAAGTCATTGTGTAGTTTTATTTAGGCCAACTTAGATGGGGTAAAGGGGTTTTCATTTCAAAGCCTATAATACCTCATTTTTTTTTGGTTGGGAAATGTTGGGATCCCCCCTAGAGGTGTAATTGGGGCCTATGGGCCAATTAGATATAAAGTAGGATAAGTATGGTGGCCATTTAATATAATGTGGACTAAGCTCACAATATTATATTAAGGCTCCATTAGGTAGTTAGCACTCAATAAGTGTAATGTGGCCACATTAAAGAAGGTTCATCATGTAGTTAACATTGATAACTCTAAATAAGAAATAAGTATGAAATCCTCCTCATTGAGCATGTATGAGAATATTATTGTATTGGAGTTTAGCTCATTGGGAGGTTTCCCTCTTAAAAAGACAAGTGAACAAGAGTTGATCCTTTCAGAAAAGGATTAGGTGTTGCTCCATCTTAAGGATATTTTGGTATATGAAATATTGAAACATTCCTTGCATATCATTGTACATGTTATGTGTGGTTGCATTTTCAGGTCTAAGGTACTTTACAAGCAGTATCAAAGCACATTCCAAGGCACAATTGGGAAAAAAGGTATTCTATTTGTTGTATTTTTTTAGATTTGGCGTTGTGGCACTCAAATATGTTTTTATGCATTTTCTACAAAATTTCTAGAGAATAATTGTAGATTTGCATTTTCACAAAAATATGTGATTGGAAATAAAATCATTTGAATCGAAAGTTTAATTGGTGTAATCCTCCATCGGGGTGTAATGGGAGACTGAGGGGCCCATTAGAGTAATAATGGTGGGTTCATTCAATGTAATATGGACTAGGTCCATTATGTTTGTTATTATTAAATAAGGCCCAATATGGTAGTTGGTGTTAAATAAATGTAATGTAGCCTCATTAAAGGAGGTCCACTAGGTGTTTAGAAGATTGTTATAATTGAGGTTCTCTTGTTAGCTATAAATAAGGATGAAGTACTAAGTGGAAAAATATTGTATTTGGAAATTAATTCAATGAGAGGTTGCTCAATCTTAAGGGATACGTGAATAGAAGTGGATTCCTTACAATAGAAGGATCAATTATAAGGTGTTGTGCTACCTTAAGGGTATTTTGATATAATCAAGTAAGAAAGATCTTCTATGTTATTTTTGGATATCTTTTATGTGATAGCATTTTTAGATTTAAGGTATGTAATTTGAATAAAGGAATTATTTGAATTAGAAACATGTTCTATTTTTTAAGGATTTCTAGTTATCATCACAGGTATTGCATAACATATATCTTTTGATAGAGTTCCTAGAGTGAAGCTAGAGCAATGCCATTTGATAGGAAAATTTTGAGGCTTCAATATGGTATATTATATGATATATTTTTTTTTATTAATATTTAGAATGCAACAATGCTTGCAAATTTTCACCCCCCAACCTTAATGAAACCAAAGAATGGCCATGTTGACACAAATCCAAGAGGAATGGAAACAAATGATCGAAGGATGTAAACATATTCAGGAGATAATGAACCAACTAAAGGAACTATGTAAAAATATTAGGGGGACATTGGATAGCAACCCATTTCATCAATATGTGGTATACATGAGAAATATCTCCTTTGTGTGATGATGACTACTTTTAGCTTCTCTTTGATGAATCTCTACCATATGAAAATAACATCATTAAGGAAAGGCAAAAGCAAGTGGTGGTTACCAATTTCCATCATATTTTTATTTTTTTTTATAGTGGTAGAGTTCCTTTTTGAGCCATCTTTCTATAGCTATATGGAGAATTACTTTACTTTAGATGGTTCTGTTTATTTAAAACCACATGATCATGGTGGCTATTTGGAGCGCGACACTTAGTGATTTCTTGAACTTAGGTGTTATTAGTTGAGAGTTGGCAGACACATTATACATGGGACTTGAGTTGATAGATAACCTTCTTAGGCTATATTAGTATATGTAGTATCCTAGGGTAATTCTTCCCTTAGGGTTTCTTTCAATGAATCATTAACAATATTATACATTTGTAATAGTATATAGGCATGAATGCAATAGCAATATAATTCTTCAAACACATGCTAACTATCTAATGAAGCAGGGAATATACACAACTAGAAATTCACAATATAAAGTTAGACCATACTACACTTGTATTGAATATTAATTATAATTATTCAATAATTCCAGAGTTAGGGCCGACTGCCCACAACAAAGATTATATTCAGTGACACAAATTTCCATATACAACATTGATTAAATGAACCAATTATTGTCAGACATAATCCAATTCAAATGTCTCTTTACTAGCTAAGGTCTGGAAGTTACTATGTTAGGTGCTCACTACGTTGCCAACAACTCGCTACTCTTGTGGCTAAACCTTGACCCTACAACCCTTGGCCTATGACCTTGCGGTTGCGACCCTGTAGCCCTCGGCCTTTGGCCTTGCCGCTGTGGCCTTGCAACTACTGTCTTGTGGCTGCGGCCTTGTGGATGCATCCCTACAACTGCAAATCTTGCTGTCCAAAAACTTGTGGCGACTAATCCAAATAAAACTTTTAGTTTATCTTGAACCAAATCTTTCCAACCAACCTCTAATATCCTTAAGATAATAAAAAACCTTCAATTTTGTGCCAAACAAACAGTTAATACTTTGCCCTAAACAATGATGATATTCTGCAATTCTTGGAACATAGATTGTAGCTAACTAGTAATCGGAACAATTGCTTCAAAAACAAGGTTGAGTTGCTTCAAGATGAGTTGTTGTACCAGAACAAGAAAATTTGGGTGTCTAGGTAGGGTATGATAAGCTCCACTGAAACTAGATGAAAGGATTAGCTAGGATAGGATCACCTCTACCGAAACTAATCAAGAAGAAGGGGTCTTAAAACCCTTAGATCCTCAACTAAAGAAACAGAGATATATAATCCAAGTTGATGATGAAAAGTGATTCCAACTCTCCTTTATTTATAGGTTTCCTCATGGGGTTTCTCAAATGTGAGGGGTTGCAAGTGCCACCCCTAATTTGGTCTATTTTCCCCAGCCGACTCAAGATTTACCCAATGTTTCTCTAAACATTTGATAATTGGGTTTTCTCCCTTTATAAAGACTATAACCTATGGGGTTGGATAGGCTACTTCGCCCCCCCTTGGCCAATCAATCAATAGGGAACATTACAATATTGAGACCAACACTTGTACATGGGACCCTAATTCCTTGAACTACTTTAGTGTTACAATTGACACTAGATGGAACCTTGGCTTATGGGTGAGTACCTTATGGACATACTTCTTCATCCATTTCACTCTTAGAATTGAGGGCTTCACTTTACATGGCACCTGAGCATATAAATGTGTAACATTTGTATAAGCATAGAAGGCAACACTTTTCAAAGGAGGATGGAATGTTGGGATGCTTCCTAGAGGTATAATAGGTGTCTATAGCCTTGTAGAGTTAAAAATAGGATAAGTATGATGACTAGTTAATATAATGTGGATTAACTTTACAATGTTGATTATTATTAAATAAGGATTAGCATTTAATAAATGTAATATGGCCTCATCAAAAAAGTTTTACTAAGTGATTAACATTTGGTCAGTATAAATATAGATGGAGTCCTTAACAAGCATGCATGCATATTTAATTATTGAATTTCCCACTTTGAAAAGGCAAGTAAACATGGGTTGTTACTTCCATAAAGCAATTTTTGTAAGGTGTTTCCCCACTTAAGAAAATTTTGATATATGAAATATTGAGTGTTTCTTACCCATTATTGTACATGTTTCTCAAAGGTATATCACATGCTTCGTATATGATCAAGGTTTATATCCTTGGATGACTTGATGAGTTGCCTTAATTATGACTTAGAAATTTATGAACATGATGCACAACACTTATTTGTATATAGATGTGTATGAAAGCATACATGCGATATGTGTGATTGTTATTTATGATGAGAACACATGGAATGTTATGCAAATATGCAATGATATGATCATATTTATGATCATTGATGTGTTTAGTAAAGTCCAAATTGTGGTTAGTTGGCCATTGTTACAAGGCTTTTTAATGGAGGTATGTGTAACTAAAGGTCATGATGGGTTTTGTTAAGTTATTGGAGTAAATTCTCTTGCTTGCTTGTTAATGAATATTGAAACACATAGAAAGCCTAATTGACCTTGATCTCATATGATGAGCCTTTGATTATGTACACTTCTATATGTATATGTTGCATTATGTTTCATTAGTTTTGGTAGTATAGGAAATCAATGGTTCACTATATGGAAGACCTCTCGGTTGGGAGTCCAAAATGAGATTAATTATGGGTCGCTCATGAGACTAAGAATTTTGATTGGATTATGTTATACATATTTTGTCAGTTAACTTTATGTGTGTGTATGTGTATGTGATTCATGCATGTGTAGGAGTTGGGGTGAATCATTGCTAGTGTGCCAACATATGGGCGTGGAATATGCCTTGGAGGCTTTGGATTTTTTGTATTTAGATGACTAAATGTGTTTCAAATTTCCTACTTAATGTTGAGAGAGAGAATTTGAGTTTTCTTACAAAGTATACAAATAAGGAGGTTGAGTAGTTTGGAAACACTAATGTATCTAGGAGTAGAGGTGCTTAGTTTACCTGCTTCGAGTACTTTCATCATGGGAGTAAAGGGGTGGAGTATCTATTTCATGGTTACAATTAGGGGTGCATATTAAGGTGGTGAAGACCTTACTCACTAGCAATGAAACATTCCATGTTTTCAGTTGCTTTGAGGTAACTATGAGTGAATTCATGATGGTATTAGTTCATAAAGAAATTATCCTCTTTTAGTGGATTACTTGAAATATGGTTTTTTCAATGGAATAAAAATGAATTAAGTATTAATGAAATAAGTTATTGAGAAATTTCTAAATTTGACGGAAGGGGATGATTATTCACCATGTAAGAGGAACAAATGGGAGTCCCACCTAGAGGTTGAATATTTGATAATTAAAGGAATTAGAAAATTGGGATTTATACATTTTGGTAAGGTCACAAACTTCATAAATCCTATAAATATGAGGGATATCTGCGGGTTTAGCAAAGGAATCTGAACAACAAAAACTGCCATTCATTAAAATAATTTTGAGGTTTAAGGAAAATAATAAAATTTACCATTTGGAACCGTGGAGGTAAAAGAACAGTCATTTCTTTTCTTGTGATTACTGATATTGGAACTCATAGTTGTAGTTCACTCATATGGGCTTAACTTGGAAAAGTGGTTTCCAAGGAGAAACTTGCATCAAATGCATGTTTGTGCAAAGGAGGAACAATATTCTCAGCGGGAAAGCCATCAATCAGTTTTCCAAGCACCGAGGGATCGCTTTGGTACAGCAAGGTGTTTTATCAACCAACAAGTGTTGGATTGGGTCAACAACGAAAGGAGAACATTGGTTGAAGTGTCAAGCCATTTGCAAGGCAAAGCATGTCAGTGAACCCAAGTGGTTGTCACAAAGATTTTTCCAAGCAGAATCAAGTTTATAGAACTTGGGAAAGAGAAGAGTATTCAACTCTCATTAGATAACCAACTTTTGTGGGACCAAAATCCTGTTAATGGGAAGGAGTGATTAGAATCTGGATTGGGGGTAATAATTTGCTAAAAAAACAAAATTCTTAGAATCGCTCCAAACTAGAACGACCAAATAGGTCTTGTCACGAGGAATCCAGTGCACTTTGTTTCGCTCAAAACAGAGTCTGTATGTGAAAGTTAGAGCCTGCTATTTGTTTGACCAAATAGGTGAATTTTCAAAAAAAGAGTTAAACAGGGTCAAAGGGGTCAAACTTTGGTTAAAATGGGCATTTCTCTAGCCCAATGGGAAGCTGACATGTGTCGAGATGTGGTTGGTCAAATCTTCAAGCTCATTTGCAATTTGTGATTGATTTTTTAATGAACCAATGGGATGTGGACACGTGGCAAGCCTGGAGGTCGCCACATGCCCCCCTCCAAGGCCGAAATGTGGTTAATAATGGTCGAATTTTATTAATATGAGGAAAAATTTATAACGAAAGGGCAGAGCTTGGGGTCGACCTCGCGACGTCTCCCACACAAACCACATAGCTTACCATTACACCATGCCTTAAGTCTTAATAAGTATGGATCACGGATTGTGTTTGATTTTAACAAAGGTGTATAGCAGAGGTAAGTGGGGCCAGCCCCAATGCACATTCCATAGAACCATATAACATGACCACAACGGAGGCCAAAGTTTAATGTGCGGAGATTAACGCTTAACGCATATTTAAATGCACATAACCATGTTTAATTACGCACTAATCCATTTGTTAATATGGATTATGTTAAAATGCGCTTAGCGCATTAAACCTCTGTTAATTGCACTTAACCACTAATAAATTTGACCTTTAATTGTGGATTAGTTTGCTGAAGTCTGCCAATTTTGGCGGGAGATCCAGAATTAGTGGAGTTAACTGGAGTTTCTCCAGATTTGGAGGAGTTTTTCTAGGAAATACTGAAGAAGCCATAACTTTGGCATATTTCAATCAAATTAGGCTCAGAAAGAGTAAATCCTAGATGATTTGAATGCTCTGAGCATGATGGTGTAGGTTGCAGAGGTAGAAGAGCACTTTTGTAAGTTTTTTTTTTCATTTTGAAGATTAAAGAAGCTTAGGGTCACCAGGAGAGGAGGTCATGCCTAGTCCACTTGAAGACCATTTTCAGAGCCAGAAGAGTCTATTTTGAGGTTTTTGGGTCCTCCTGAATCCAATGGACCAGGTTTCAAAGCCATTGGAGCATTTTACGTGCATGTAATCAGAGAATTGACCATTAATCTAAAGAGAGCCTAGCCATTGAAGCAGGTCCATGGAGATGTAGCCTAGGAGGGGTGAATTTCGTTATCAGCCATTGTGTAATGTGTTTGTTGTGTATTATTTCTCTGCAATTTATTTGTTTTACATGTGTTTTTAACAATTAATTAACTCATGAATTTTCTCATAAAAAAACACAAAACTTGACACATAAACCCTCACATAACTGGCTAATTTGAGACGATCCTAAACACATTTATTTAATACTTATGAGGGAGCTAACACAACAAAATTAGTTTTCCCATATTCAGATCAGGTTATGAGTCCCACATTCATGCTTGGAATATGACAGGGGGCTAATTTGCTGAAGAGAGATTTGGCTCAACGAATCTATGGTCGAGTGGAACGTGGTAGTCCCATCTCTGGTTGGTCTCTATATTCATTAATAAGAAGTTCATTCCTTTAGTATTTGGTATGCAAATGGATTGGTTTACGTATGGATTTTATTGTTGTTGTATCCATTGTATTTATGTTGTTAATATGTTGGTTATAAACATGTATTTTATGAGTGATGATGTATGGTTTTATCCATGTTTTTACTTGTAAATGAATGCACAATGTATCTATGGTCAAATAGATTGTATTGCAACTAATGATGTAAGGGATCAATGCTTCTTAGCGATTCTTAGATAAGTATGAGACCCCTATGTTTAAATATGTTGTTCACACATGTCGATTCAATGTTTGTGACATGATTGATAAAATGTATGTCATGGCTAGGAGGGGTCCAGATGAGTTCATGTTGATGTGATTGATTCAGTATCATTATCCTATGGTTATTTATCATCCCTTAATTTTTCATGAAGTTATGGGCAGTGACCTGGGCTTTGGCCCTGAAAAGGCGGCTCAAAACCGGAAGCCGAAGGCACAGGACTGAGCATTTGGGGCCCTAGCCACTAGAATGCGGTGTTATTCTTGCGGCTATAGCCTCCTAGCCCCTGAAATGTAGTGTTATGCTTGCGGCTATGGCTCAAAGGGGGTAAAAATGTCAGTGTGACCCAGGGGTAAGAGGCCTAAATGGTTGGGTTACCTCTTGGGGGTGTTGTGGTTGTTGTACAAGGTTTGTAAGTGGTGTTTTTCGTCGATTTCACTTCCTTAAGGTCACATAGGAGGTTGAATCTCATTATAGTAGTCTCTCGTCGCATGTTTACCCCGGTTGGCTGGTTACTTGGGTAAATGTGGGAAGGGGGTGTTACAATTTGGCCCATAATTTGATAAGAATTTTTTGAAATCACAAGTTTGATTTGTGAGTGGATTGAATCCATTTATATATTAAAAAAAAAATTAAACAACAAAAAACTTGATCTTACCCAAAATTGTTTCACTTGATTTCTACCAAAAACTCCAAAACTTAGAAAGTTAAACAATGTCCTTTACATGTATTGAGATTTATTATTATGGTGATGGCATAATAGAATTGGTGTTGAACATGTTCTCTTATTAGTAAAAAAAGGGCATCATTGTGGTAAGAATCTTGCTCTCAAGATTATCTTATGGAATTTTGGTTCATGTTGAAACACTTTGGTCATTTCATTGGAATTTGGATTTTGCTTTTATGTGATGAATTTTTTGTAGGTTGTTTAAAGAGACAATAATAGTGTTCATGTTGGTAAATGGGACATTTATTTTTGGGTTCTCTAGCAATTTCACACTACACTCTTTGGATCCTTTGGTCTTAGTATACTCTTTTTTGGGTTCTCTAGAAATTTCACGCTACACTATTTGGATCGTTTGGTCTTAGTATACTCCAAAATGATTGGGAAAGCAACATTGTTTATTTGGCATCTTAGTCCAATTTAAATCTAAATAAACCTGGCACACTAAAGTTCATATTTTTATGGATTATAGAGAGGTCCATTACATTACGAGAATTGTATATACAAGCAAGAAGAGCCCATGCAGTGTAACATAATCTCCATTTTCTCAATTACTTCAAAGGCTTATGAGAATGAACATTAATTATCTCATCACTTTCCATAGGCCTATTATATTAGAATAATCCTATGGGCATGCACAAAGGGGTTTCCATTTTCTTAGTTACTTCAAAAATTTATGATAATGAACACCAATTCTCTCCTCAAATTTTCATAATTATAATTACTCTAGCACAACAGAAACAACAAATAAATTTCCTAGAAGTGGAGTACAAGATGTTAAGAAATTTGGTTTCAACTTAAATCAAAATTCTCATTCATCATCCTCGAATTTTAAGATGCCTACTAATTTTTTCATCCTAAAATTGAAGAGAATACTATACATTAGATACCTAAATATGCAGATATTAGCAACTAAAGGTATAATTCAATCAAAGTTGGAAGAGACAAAGGAGTTACCATATATTAGTGAAATGTTATATATATATATATATATATATATATATAAGGATGTTTTACATCCAAAGGAAAATGCAGGTAGATCAACCCGAAGGGATCCGACCCGTTGACACAACAACTCATGCCTAACCCCAACGTAGGGCGTCGAGGAGATTTGACCTTGTGACCTCCCAACAGGAGAAGTACGGTGAAGTACTTTAACCCCGACATAGGGCATCGAGGAGATTTGACCCCATGACCTCCCAACATGCGAAGTACTTTAACCCGAACATAGGGCATCGAGGAGATTTGACCCCGTGACCTCCCAACAGGCAAAGTATGGTGAAGTACTTTAACCCCAGCATAGGGCGTTGAGGAGATTTGACCCCATGACCTCCCAACATGCGAAGTACGGTGAAGTACTTCAACCCCAGCATAGGGCATCGAGGAGATTCGACCCCGTGACCTCCCAACAAGCGAAGTACGGTGAAGTACTTAGCAACAGGAGCTTGATCAACTGAGCTAACCCTTGGGGCTATATATATATATATATATATATATATATATATATAATTATATAATTATTTAATTCTTTTACCTGTAAGACTTTTCTATATGGGATAGACAACAAGTTAAAGGATGTAGTTGTTATAGATATAAGAAATTTAGGACTTCACATTTTTTCTAAAAATTATGCTAATAATTTTTGTAATTTTAAGATAGTCATTGGAGTATTTTATAGTAGAAATTTTCTTTTTTTATTAAAAAACTTAATTTGATTAATAGATGTTTTGTGTTTTCTCCCCATGTCTTTTTAAGTAATATTATGATATTTTGTTATTTAAAATGTATTTCTAAATATATAAATAAATTTTATAAACTGAATAATTTTCAAATTACTCAAATTTTACTTCTCACATAACTCAAAATTATAATTCTAAAAGAATTTAGCAAATTTTTTGGGAAAAATACCCAAGAAATCAATACTAGACTTTTAAAAACAAATAAATAAACACATTTTTACATCAAATCATATATATGGTGATAAATTTATTTATTTATTTAAAAAAAATAAAAATTCTATCGGTCATTTTTTCCTATCGTACTCCATTCACTTTCACTTCCTTGATGTTCAAACGACCACATGCATTGCAATCACTTTCTAGAAATGTAACTTTTTAACCTACACTATATTGTGTTCAAACTACCACATAATTGCAATTTGCAAATACAAAATAACAGAATAAATTGAAAAGTGATTATAAGGTTTTCTTGATCAATGGCATGTGCTTTCCACTCAGAGTATGCTTTAATCAGTTCGATCATTACTCAAAGCTTTAATTTACCCCATCAAACTGCACTATTGGTAAACAATGGAGTGGCTTAATAATTGAGGAACTTTACTTTTCTTGTGAGATTAGATTTTCAGCGAGGCCAAAGTTTAGTTTGTAAGAACTACCCTGGTCGATTTCTGTTATAGAAATATCGAAATATATTTTTAAGCAAACTTATCCAAGTATATCAAAACTCTGTAAAATTATTGCAGTTTAGCTAAGAGTTTGTTTTGTTTGTTTGTTTGTTTTCTTTTTCTTTTTTTGAAGAAGCATGTGGAAAGAGTGAAAGCTGGCTTTTAAAGACCATTAGTGGGGTAATTAAAGCTGGTTTTCTTTGAAGTAAGGAGGTTTCTTTAGACTTAATGAAACAGGTTAACCACTCAAGGCTCGGATCAAAGTCATTTGGCAAGAGTGAAGGCCTGCCATACAGATAGATAGTTACAGGTGGCATGGTTTTCCCTTCAATAACAATAATGAGTCAGCCTGCAATTGTGCATAGCAACAAAGACTCAGAGGTGCATCTGGAAAGAGTAAAAAGCCTGCCCTACAGACTGATAGTTATAGGTGGCCTGGTTTTCCTTTCAATAACAATA
Source organism: Pinus albicaulis (assembly GCA_034641835.2). Taxonomy (NCBI): domain Eukaryota; kingdom Viridiplantae; phylum Streptophyta; class Pinopsida; order Pinales; family Pinaceae; genus Pinus; species Pinus albicaulis. Next base: position 651,923,794 of record CM076573.1, on the reverse strand, counting down.
ATGAGCCAGCCTCCAATTGTGCATAGCAAACATGCTCAAAGGTGCATCTGGCAAGAGTGAAGGTATACTCTACAAACTGATAGGTAAAAGTGGCGTGTTTTCCCCTTCAATAACAATAACGAGTCAACATAAAAACCAAGACTTAAAAGTGCATTTGGCAAGAGTGAAGGCTTGCCCTACAAACCTATAGTTACAAGTGAGGTGGTTTTCCCTTCAAGAATCAGCTTGCATTTGTACATAACAACTAGAGACCTCCATGCACAATTTTTACACCTAAAAAAAATCCAAACTAAAATTTAAATCTTTACACCTTTATTTATCACTTGAAATGTTTCGACTACTTGATGGCACAACATTTTCATACAAAGGAGAAATAACAATGAAAATATTTTCATGGCATTACAGTTTTAACTGCCCAGTTGTTTCGGCCCCCACTTCCCTCTTTAGCAACGCCGAGAACCACCGGTTCGAGTTCTGTTGCACAAATGACTCGAAAAAACCGCATAACAGCTTACAACACTACATTACATTATGTTTCAGAGCTCGAATCCTGGTAAAATTTAATTCTTTGGCTAAATCGTGTTTGTAACATACATATCTACAAAGGCCTTGGCGTCATTATAGTTTTTGCCGCTCCCGACCAGCAGCAAAACTAGATCCTGCTTTACCTGCATTCTAATCACATTTAGCGCACGGTGCTTGGCTCCAAGTATAAACATGGCCGCTTTCAGTTCCGGTATGGTAGATGTAGCCTGATCCAAAAGCAAGCTGAAATAATCATTCACATTGTCGTTGAAGCCCGAAGAAGAAATCATGGCCATATATATCTATATATGTCTGTGTTAGCATACATATGGCCATATCTATTCCAAATATGTCTATATATCTTATGAAATTCTCTTTATCTTGTTTTTTAAGATTTCATTACATTACTGACATCATTATGTCTAGCTATCTTAAATCATAGAGATTCTTATTTAAGGAGATTCATCTCTCAATAAATCTAACTCTCTCTACATTCTTAATTGATTTTATAGAACTTTAGACAGGTTCTCTAGAAAACCCTAATCTAAGGGTATGTCGATAATTTGTGAAACCCTAGCCTACTTAGGGTTATTGTGAAATGTTATTTGAATTTTGTGATAATAATGTAATGTTTGGGGTTTTGGTAGGATCATGAAAGCCCTAAATTATTAGGGTTGAATGATGTTGTCTGAAATCCCGATCTTGAGAAGTTTTGGTGTAGTAGTGTTTGCTTTTCTATGTTGTGTAACTCTAGATATTTAGGGTTTGGTTGGGTCTATAAAAAAACCCTTGTTATGTAGTTAGAGTCCTAGGAATGAAACCCTAGGCATGTGTCCATTGGTTGAAACCCTAGCTTGGTCTAGGTGGTATATGTCTAACATTTTTAATATTTATTTGATATATGATATGCTTATGATATGTTGATGAATTCATGAATCCTAGGGTTTCAAAATAAGCCCTAGTCAAAGTTTGATGGTCTAGGATGATGTTTTGTAAAGATAGGGTTTTGCAGCTAAACGATAGTAGTAGCTAAAATTATCTAGTATGTGTGATATGGAAAACTGGAATCTATGAATCTATATAGTAATTGTTGATAATTTCAAGATAAAAATCTGGGGTGAATATTAAATTCTAGTAGATGCTAGTCACGATGTTGATTAAGCTGTGATTGGCTTTGATTATTAATGCTCATGAAATCTAGGATATGTATGGAATATTAGTGAGGAATCTAACATATGAATTCTAAAATATGTTAGATCCATTTTTTTTCTAGGGTTTGATATATGAAGGAACTTGTCGTTGAAATAATATTGAAACCCTAGATATAATAAGTGTCATACCTTATTGAGATGTAGATGTGATTTAGGGTTTGTAACTAACCCTGGAAAAAAAGTTGAAGTATTGAAGTATAGTATCTTGTTGATTATGTTAGTCTAAATGCTTCTGTTGTTATAATTTTTTGATATCGCTAACTTCATGCTTTTATAATTTTGGTTGTACTTGTTATCTAGGTTGTGCAAGTACATCATCTTCAAGATGGTGAAGATGATCGCAAGTAAATTTGATGTGATAAGCATGATATATGAATGACTATGACAAGGAGGATGGAATCCATGGAATTTTCTCCAATATTGTAAGAAGAAGTAGATCTCCCTAAGTTAAGAGGGAGCCTGGATAGAAGAAAAACTCCCTGGTTAAGAGGGAGGGCATAACATAGTTTTGATTGGATAATACAGGAAAAGTTGCTGCATGTAAAGTAGGAAAGGAAAGCATATGATTGAGGAATCTTCTGTCACATATTTGGTTGATAGTCCTACTGAGATAGGTTGAGAAGCAACATCGAGTTGTCTGGAAGACCTCGGAGGTTTTTATTTGATTTTGTGAAATTATATTATTGATTGGGGTTATGTTTTTACAGGAGAATCTCTCGAAGGTTTTGATATCATGTTGTTTACTAATCAGTTTGATTGATAGAGATTGGTTATCCTTGATTTGTTGGATCAAGGAGTGATGAGTCTTTGTGAATGAATCATTGATTGGGAAGACATTTGGTCGACACTTTGTGTTGATATCTAGGTCTCGAAATTGGAAAGGTGGTGTTTTTTGTAGAGCTCTTATTTTGGATACACGCCTAGATCCCTGGGTTGATGGTTAGAAAGTAAGCTTGATGGTACCTAGAGAGGCTGAAAGCTTCAATCCATCTTAGTCCTACATGGATAGATTTCGATGGTCAGGAATCTAGTTTGTGGCATTGTGGTGCCTAAATTGTTGAGAGACCAATGGATAGATTTCCCTAGTCGGGAATCTAGTACATGGCATTACGGCGCCTAAAATTATTCATAGATGATGTGCGGAGATATTCCATGTACCTATGTGATTATATGTAAATTTGAATAAATCCCTCGTTAAGAGGGAGTGTTGGAAAATGTAACTAGGTTTGGTCATCATTATTGTACTTGAGTCAAAATGTAATTTATTTGTCAAAAATAAAATAAAATAAAAATTATTGACTTATTAAAGCATGGGTTTCATGGTTGGGTCAAATGTATAGATCAAGCCTCCATTGTAGGCTTTAGGTTATTGTCAAAATCAATTTGTGAAGACTCCTCCATCAAGTCTCCTTGTTGTTGAAATAATTCTCTCCAAGTCGGCCTTAAAATAATACATCAACAAGTAGACCTACAAGACACATCTCTTTGTTAGGATATTTTGACACATAGGAAATAGTCTCCTTTTCTGTCACCTTTATAAATCCTTCAATCCTATCCCAAGTTTTTCTTAAGGGGGGATGTTAGGATATTCTGACACATAGGAAATAGTTAAGTATAACTTGGTTTAGCGCAAAGTTAGGTAAAGTGTGTTTCTTTACTATGTACATTTGTAACTTATAATCGAATGGTCACGATATGTAGTGATTCGACGGTTCACTCTCTCCTTGGTATTACCGATACTTGATATGTGTCTTAACACCCGATTGGTCCATGATCTATATTTAAAGAGCATGGAGGGTCATTTGTCCGATAACCGTTTATGAGAGAAGCTTATGTAAAGTTTTGTTAGGTCCATATATTACTAGTGTAGTCCCTTATTTTTGTCAATGTAGCCCCCTTATTGTTATTGTTGTACCCCTGTAACCCCCATATTGTTATTATTGTGCCCTTACATTATTATTGTTAGTTCGGCTAGGATTATCTTGTGACCCCATGGACTCCTATATATAGAAGGAGGTTTTGTCATTTGTATCATCCAAGAATTGTTCATTTATGTCATGTAAAGGAGGTTTCCCCCTCGAAGTGTCTTATTTCTAAGGCATTGGTCTCTCTTTTATTCTATTTTTGGAGTTGGTTTCATAACATTTGGTATCAGAGCTTTGGATTCTAGGGTTTCGATGCTCCAAACAGGTCATCATGGAATTTTCGCTATAACGTTTTTGCTACAAAGGTTTAGAAGCTGAAATTTTTACCACGCGAAGCCGAAATCTGGAGGAACGTCGTGTAAAAATTTTAGATCTTCGTTCACAACATTTTCATAGATATGAGCTATGGAAGTTAGGTTTTTTGCAGACTCCCGAATTTCATCTAAAATAGGTGACCTTGGGAAAATCGTCATAACTCTCTCTCTGAGCATCGGATTGGAATTTTGTAAAAATTAACTGAAATTAAATGGATTATAGTTTCATGTGTATCAATTTCAGGGCCGAAGGAGGAAACAATGACACATGGTACGCCATACACGTTCTCTCTACTGAACGTGTCCATAATTAGGTCATTGTGGGAGATTGGGCATAATTTTGCCTTGAAGCATCCAAATCAAGTCAGAACTATGGCATTCAAAAGAAGATTCAGAGGGATACTACATGACCAAATTTCAGATATTGAAGATCCGAAATCACAACTATAATTCAGTTTCAATATCGAGCTCTTCAAAAGCTAGAAAAAGGTGTGTATTTATTTTCAAATCACATAAGTCTTCTTTGAAAAATCAATTTGAAGTGATTCCAAGGGCATATTGAAGCATAGATATTAGTATTGGGTTCTAAAATGTCCCCTAAAAATAATTCAACACCCATTAAGCCCTCAGAATACTCTACTATGATTCATGAAGATGAATAAGTGCAATATGATATATCAAAATTACAAGAGCAAGTGCACCAAATTTCGCTCTCGCAAAGAGCAACAAAAAATGAAATGGAAGTTTTGACGAAAGACGTGGAAGCTAAGATGGATGGTTTGAAGGAAATGGAAGCTAATATGGATGGTTTGAAGAAATGCGATGAAGCTAAGATGGATGGTTTGAAAAATGGCATGGAAGACATGAAGAATGATATAAAATCAGACATGGAAGGCTTGACAAAGTTGATACAATAAATTATTCCTAATGGTGAAAAGATAGGAAACTCATGATGAGAACAAAATAAATGTTAATCATGATTTCATAAACTTGAATGTTGGATGGAAGACCCACCGTATTCCAAAGATCGATATGAGGAAGTTTGATGGCAAGGATCCCATAACATGGATACTACAGATGGAGTAATATTTTGATCTCAATAATGTACAAAAAACATAAAAGGTACGCATTGCAAACTTATATTTAGAACAAAATACATTTGTATGGTATCGATGGCTTTGCTCCCGTAAAAAAATTGTCACTTGGTCAATTTTTACGTAGGAAATGATAGCACATTATGAGGATACAAAGAGAAACACCTTCTTTAGCCAATTGATAAATCTCAAACAAAAGGGGTCAGTGGTGGAGCACATTGATGACTTCCAAAAATTGAATATAAGGGTAAATAATATTCAAATGAAACACAGGATTGATGTCTTCATAAAGACTTTAAAGGATAGCATCCAACATGACGTTTGCCTTTGGGAACCTAATTCATTGGAGAAGGCATTCGGGTTGGAAAGAAAAATTGAATGTAAAATTATGGCAACAAAGAAGCCTACCACTCACATCTATAAAGATGGAAGTGTTACTACTCCTAGACTTCCACAACCTACAAGGTTGACACCACAACAATTGGAAGAAAAAAGAGTAAAAGGGTTTTGTTACAGTTGTGATAGAAAATACACTAAAGGTCATAAGTGTGTTGATAATAAATTATTTTACATAGATTGTGAAGAGGAGGAAGAAAATGAAAAAGAAACTTCAAAAGAATAGAATATACACCAGGAACCAACCTTAGAGAAAGAAGAAATGAGCCTGACCATATCATGTAATGCATTGGCAGGAATTACCACTCCTCAAACTCTCAAGATAGAAGGACATATCAAGAAGAAAAAGGTAATAGTGTTGATTGATTCGGGTAGTACCCATAATTTTATTTATTGTAAGGTAGCTAAGGAATTAAATTTCTTCCTATACCCAGCACCAGAATGTTAAGTGATAGTTGCAAATGGAGGAACTATAAATTTATCTGGAAAATTTCATAATATCAAGCTAACCATGGGGGAATATGTATTGAATAGTCCAATGCTTTCCATTCCAATGGGAGGTGCTGATGTTGTACTAGAAGTACGATGGTTACAATCTCTGGGGACGGTAACCTTTAATTTTCAAAAACTTTTCTTGGTTTTTTTTTCGGAAGGAAAGGAAGTCGAATTACGAGGTATTGCAGGGAAATTGGGAAAGATAATAACCTCTAATGTCATGAAAAAGCTTCTAAAGAAATAAAAACGAGACGTAATTGCACAATTATGCTCACTAGAAGTTCCAACATCAAAATCATCTATTCCTCCATATCTCCAAAAATTCTTGGACAATCATTCCAAGGTGTTTGAAACTCCCAAAGGACTCCCACCTATTCGTGATCATGATCATGCTATACATTTGATTCCATAAAGTGATCCTCCAAACATCAGGCCTTACAGATATCCTTAGGTCCAAAAGAGAGAAAATGAACATATGATTGTAGAAATGTTAGACGTTGGTATAATTCAACCTATTCAAAGTTCTTTCTCTGCTCCAGTAGTATTGGTGCACAAGAAGGATGGATCATGGCGCATGTGTCCAGATTATAGGGAGCTCAATAAGCTCACTATTAAAGATAAATTTCTCATTCACAGCGATTGATAGAATTGTGGGATGAATTACATGTGGAGTAATTTATTTTTGCAAGTTGGATCTTCGTTTAGGATATCATCAAGTTAGAATAGTAGAAGATATTTGAAAATATATTTCGAACTCAAGGGTCATTATGAATTTTAATTCATGGCCATTTGGCCTGCAATGCACCTTCTACATTTCAAGGTTTGATGAATTCCATTTTCAAACCCTTCCTTAGAAAAGTTGTGTTAGTATTTTTTGATGATATACTAATCTACAACAGGTCTTGGAAGGATCATGTTCAACATGTTGACAGGGTGCTCAAACTATTGGAGGAGAAACAATTATATGAAAAAACCTCTAAATGTTTCTTTGGAGTACAAGAGGTGGAACATATGGGTCATATCGTATCTCTGAAAAGATTTGTTAGGTAGACCATACTCTAAAATTAAAGCCATTAATGAATGGAAAGTCCCCACAACCATAAAGCAGTTGCTAGGATTTCTCAGGTTAACAGGGTATTATCGCAAGTTTGTTAAGAATTATGGGAGAATAGCAGCACCTCTAGCAACATTATTGAATAAATATGAATTTTCATGAACTCCTGAAGCAACTAAGGCCTTTGAACATCTTAAAGAAGCAATGTGCCTAGCACAAGTCTTAGCTACGCCAGATTTCACAAAAACCTTTATTGTGGAATGTGATGCCTCGGGAAATGGAATTGGTGTTGTTTTAATGCAAGAAGGAAGACCCATTGCTTTTGAAAGTCGTCTAATCAAAGGAAAATATTTACAGAAAGCTATTTATGAGAAGGAAATGTTGGAAATACTACATGCACTAAAGAAATGGCGACCTTACCTAATGGGAAGACACTTCAAGGTAAAAATTGATCATGATAGTCTTAAACACTTTTTGGAACAAAGACTATCTTCAGAAGAGTAGAAAAAATGGGTCACAAAGGTGTTGGGTTATGACTTTGAAATCATCTACAAAAAAAGGGAAGCTAAATGTTGTTGCAGATGCACTCTCAAAAAAATATGAAGAGGTAGAAGCATTGCTTTGTGTCATTTCTATTATCCAACTAGATTGAATAATTGAAGCAAGGAATGAATAGAAGAAGGACAAAGAAGTGTGGACACTCATTCAAAATTTGCAGCAAGATCCTAGTACATCTGATACATTTAGTTGGAAAAATGATTCCTTATGGTATAAAAATAACTTATATATTTGTAAGAATTCCCAACTAAAACAAAAAATTCTTTTGGAATCACATACTTCTCCTTCAGGTGGACACTCAAGATTTTTAAAAACTCACCACAGGGTGAAGAAATACTTTTTTTTGGATGAACTTAAATCTAATATTCAAAATTTTGTGGCGGAATATTTGGTTTTCCAGCAAAATAAAGTTGAGACAATTAAGACCTTGGGTCTTCTACAACCTTTATCCATTCCAAGTCAACACTGGGAGGAAATTTCAATGGATTTTATCATAGGTTTACCTAAGTCCGAAGGAAAGAGTGTCATCATGGTGGTATTTGATAGACTTACGAAGTATGCACACTTTTGTGCATTTCTCATCCATTTAAAGCAAGTAAAGTTGCTACTGCATTTATGGAAATAATTCAAAAGCTAAGTGGAAACCTAAAGATTATTGTAAGCGACAGAGATCCCATTTTTACTGGAAATTTTGACGGAATTATTTTCTTGTTTGGTTACTCAACTATCTCATAGCTCATCTTATCATCCTCAATCCAATGGTAAAACTGAGATAGTGAACAAATGTTTGGAAGGATATCTTCGTTGTTTTGTATCTAATAAACAAACACAATGGGTCAAGTGGTTACCTCTAGTTGAATGGTGGTATAACACCTCCTTCCATGCTGCAACAAAAATGACCCCATTTATGGCACTTTATGGATATCATCCACCATCCATCACATCATCTTTCAAAGAAAATTATAAGGTTCAAGCAATGGAAGATCACATCGAGCATCAAGAACAAGCTTTCCAAATCTTAAAGGATAACCTAAATTTGGCACAAAATCGAATGAAACAATAAGCCGATCAACATCGCAGCGAGAGAAGTTTTGATGTGGGAGATTGGGTATTTTTACGGCTACAACCATACAAACAAATATTCCTCAATCAAGCTAAGAAGGATAATAAATTAGCGCCAAAGTACTATGGTCCTTATAAGGTGTTGCAAAATATTGGTACTATGGCATACAAATTGGAGCTTCCTGCTTCTTCGTGAGTGCATCTAGTTTTCCATGTTTCATGCTTAAAGAAGGTTATAGGTGACAAACTTCCAGTTCAAACAATATTTCAAGAACTTGATGAGGAAGGAAAAATCATATTGGAACCTAAAGTAGTCACGGAAACAAGAACTCGACAACTATGAAATCGATCAATTTTAAAGTATCTCATCAAGTGGAAGAACTTACCCACTGAAGATTCTACATGGAAGGATGAGAATTTTATACAGAAGAATCCAGAGCTACTCAAACGTTGAGGACAACACTTTTTTGAAGGCGCGGGGCATGTTAGGTCCCTATATTACCAGTGTAGTCCCTTATTGTTGTTAGTGTAACCCCCTTATTGTTATTGTTGTACCCTTGTAACCCCCATATTGTTATTATTGTTCCCTTGCATTATTATTATTAGGTCAGCTAGGATTATATTATGACCCATGGAATCTTATATACAGAAGGAGGTTTTTTCATTTGTATCATCCAAGACTTGTTCATTTATGTAATGTAAAGGAGGTTTCCCCCTTGAAGTGGCTTATTTCTAAGGCGTTGATCTATCTTTTCTTCTATTTTTGGAGTTGGTTTCATAACAATTTTCTTTCCTTATATTAATAAATTGCCTGAAGTGGTCGTGTTGGCTCAGACCGTGGACTGTTTCCCTCTTCAAGGGTTTTAACCACATCAAATAATGTTGTACTGATTTGTGATCTGTTTGTGAGCGTTAACCTTTGGTGTTTGATCTAAGTAACTTACCCTGTAAATTCCTACATGGTATCAAAACCATTTTGAGGGCCGCATCCGTTGTTGATCCAAATCTGAAGCCGGTTTGACTGCATGTGACTGTCGTTTTCCAGATCTACTATTTCTAACCACTTTCGGGCTGAGAAAACTGTTTTTTTTGTCTCCAGAGCATATGTTATAGTGAGGAACCCCTTTCGTTTCATACACAAAGCTTTATGATTGCCCAAGTTATGTCATTTTAGATCTTGAAGTATAAAATATCTTTTTTGTAGTTATATTTATTAATCCATCTGTTTATTTCGGTTCCCTATGTTTATTTCAGTTTACAATTTTTTTATTGCCGAAACTATACCCTCTTCTCTGTGTATTCTCTTTTCTCTACATTGTGTGCGATCTCGGCAAATCAGAAACAAGAAGACAAGATTTTTTTGCTACGTATTTTATTTCCCCACGTCTTTGTACGATCTCAGGAAATCAGAAATAGAGGGAAAAAAGTATAGTTGGTGGTAAGACTAGATGGAAATCTAACGTTCTGTTGTAAGGGTTGTATTTTTTTTTTTGCATGAATTTTGTGATTTTTTTGCAGGAAAAAACACATACATCGAATCAAAAAAAAAAAAAACCTCCTTCCTCCTTTCAAACAATTACAGAATCCTTTTACTAGCTCACTTGGTGTAAAGTTACTTTATGAGAATAGAGGTTTTGGGTTCAAGTCTCTTTGTCAAACTTATTTTTCTAAAAAGCTTTTAGTTAAGTTACTTTTTCTTAAAAAAACATTTTGGCAAGTTTTCCATTTAAAAAAAGGGGTTTTTTCATTTAAAAATCACATGTAAAAGTAACATTGTAAAAGTGACTCTTGTGGAAATTATACAAAATACATGCATGTCTTGGATTCTCCTAATATAACAATGTGCTACTGTTAATTACAAAATTTCTTCTACAAATTTTTGCGGAATTAAAAAACACAATCACCAATTATAATATCATGAAGAAAGATCAATCACACACAACCCAAATAATTTCCGGGGAAAGCTTATAACTAAAAACCCCACTTCTTCTATTGTATATTATATCATGGATCATGAAACAATTACATACAAAGCTCCAATCCAAGAGCCCTCAACACATGAGATAATTGTCTCACACTGTCACGCAAAAATTGGCAAGTTCCTTAGTGAATTTACTGTCTCCAGGCAGCATGCCTGCACTATGAAATCCATGTTGATAGAAATCCCTGAATGAATGCAATCTTGCTTGCCTTGACTGCGCAATCCTCATGGGCACATCCAATGTGTGTGTGGTTGCATGTGTGTAATCGGATAATGTCACAACTGATAGTCTACTTCCCTTTCACCTAGAACTCAACTAGGTCTCCACTAGATCTGACATGCATGCAATTAATAATAGTAAATCTTCAGTTGCATGTGAGATCACTGATTGTGAATTAATTAATAATTAATTCACTTGATCTCTCACTAGTGTATCTTCAGTTATAACTAGCACAACTGAGTTTAACTCACTTAACTGAGTTAAACTACTTTACAATTTGCACAACTGCACTTCCAACTCTGTTACAACTTCGAATCACTCAGTTACAACTTAGTCAACCTGCATGTCCCACCAACCAACCACTTAACTCGAAATTCCTTTAGCTAACTGATTTTCCACTTTAGTTAACTATTTCCAAGTGCTCATTGAGAATAGATTATAGTTTATTGTCCAACTAATATTAAGGTATAATAACATTAGACATGCATCTATAAATAGACATGCATTCTATAAATAGATTATGCACATACATCTATAAATAGACATACACCTAAAAATAGCCTGAGGCTCCATCCTAGTGTAGGTGCTTCGTTTTCACTAGGATCTTCTTGTTGAATCTCAACACTCCCTCTCAACAAGAAAGTGATTATCCTTCACCCTGATCTTGTCTCTATGGTATTCGAATTTTCTCCTAGTGAGTCCCTTCGTCAGAATATCTGCATCCTGATCTTCCATGGGAATATACTGAAACAACATGAATCTCCTCTGCACACAATCTCTGAGATGATGGTATCAGATATCTATATGCTTAGATCTATCATGAAACATAGGATTAATCGAGAGTTTAATGCAACTCTGATTATCACAATGAATCACTATCGGATCCATATGAGAACCAAACAAACAAACCGAGATATTTCTCATCCAGATAACCTCACATGCAGCTTGAATTGCTGCCATGTATTCTGCTTCTGCTAAACTAAGTGTCACAGATCTCTGTTTCCTTCTGTACCAAGAAACAGTTGTAGACCCGATACTAAAGATACCACCTGATGTTCTCTTTCTATCCGATGGACTGCCCACCAAATCTGCATCCGTGAAGCCATGCAACTTCACTCCATCCGTTTGTCTGTACCATAAACCATACTTTGATGTGCCCCTCAAGTATCTCATGATATGCTTCCCCACCTTCCAAAAGATCTTGGTAGGCTTAACCATAGCCTGACTCAGCTGGTTAACTACATAGAAAGTGTCTAGTCTCATGTTCACTAGATACATTAGCGAACCCACTAACTGTCGATAGACAATAGAATCCACTACCTCTCCAGAAGTAGAATCCTCTTTCCTCCAATTTCCTTGAAGAAGAGTATCCATGGGTTTGCATCCCTCCATGTGAAACTTACCCAGTATCTCCCTTGAATACTTGCCTTAAGACACAAAAAGTTCACCATCTCACTGCCATATTTCCAATCCATGGAAATAATAAAGGAGGCCCATATCCTTCATTTCGAATTCCCTTGCAATATCCTCCTTGCATGAGTGTATCAGTTGCTCATCACTAGTCAATATTAAATCATCAACATAAAGAAAAATGATTAAAAGCTTACCCTCCACCACAATTTGGTATAGGTTTGCATCTGCTTCACTTTTGGTGAAGCCTAGTCCGGTGAAATAGCTATATATCTGAGTGTACCAAGCACAGGGTGCGTGCTTCATCCCATACAACGCTCTTTTGAATCGGCACACATGTGACTTGCTGTTGAAGATCTTGAAACCTTCAGGCTACTCTATGTACAACTATTCCTCAATGATCCCATTGAGAAACACAGTTTTCACATTCATCTGATGAATGTGCCAGCCCATCTGCGCTGAGAGAGCAAGGATGGTCCTTATGGAAGAATGCCTTGCAACAGGTGCAAAGGTCTCTTCATAATCTATCCCCTCGATCTGTGAGAAGCCCCGAGCCACAAATTTGACTTTTTATTTCTCCACACTCCCATCAGCATCTTTCTTTACCTTGTAGATCCATCTCGAACCTACCACTAATTTATCAACCAGCCTTGGAACAATTTCCCAAGCATCGTTTTTTACAATGTAATCATACTCCTCCAACATTGCATCTACCCATGTGTGCTCCTGCACTGCTTCCTGAAAGGAATATGGTTAAGTCACAATACATTTTCTCATGAGAGCCATGTATCTATTAAATCGGTCAGGAGACTGTCTTTGTCTGCGCTGTGAAGTAGGGGCTCCTACATTCTGTGCAGCATCAAGTCTCAGCCTATCAGCTTCCATGGTACGACTCCTGCCATTTTTGATGGATGGATCTGCGTGAGTGGACTCCTCCACTCCATGAACCTCCTCCTATGTCTAATCCACATCTAGAGACTCGTCTTTGGGAACTAGCAGTTCCTCCTCTGCATGCAAGTCCAGCTCCCTCTCAAGCAACAATCGCATGGCTTTCCCCTCATCGAATTTTATATCCCCTCGCACAAGATTCATTTTGTTGTTTGGAAAATACACACGATAATTATGGGGTGTTTATGTGTACCCCACAAAATCCCAACTTCAGCATTCGGCTCCAACTTCTTCTTGGTGTCCTTGGTCACATGCATATAAACGGATGAGCCAAAAACCTTAAAGTGTGAAATATCTGGTTTCTTACCAGTGAAAGCTTCTTCAGGTGTACTCATCCCAAGTACTCTATGAGGACAACGGTTTTTCACATAAACCACAGTGTTTCATGCTTCCACCCACAAATGCATTGGTAGGCCCTGATCATGCAACATCACTCATGTTGCACCCATGATCATTATGTTATTCCTCTCCTTGACCCCATTTTGTTGTGGGTTATGAGGCGCTATGAATTCTCTTCGAGTTCCTTCTTTGCTAAAAAATTTATTGAATTCATTAGAGATGTATTCTCCACCATTATCGCTCTTAAGAGCCTTCACTTGCTTCCCCGACTCTTTCTCCACCAATGCCTTAAACTCACAGAACTTAGAGAATGTTTGATCTTTCTTCTACATAAATAAGATCCAACATTTACGAGAAAAATAATCAATAAATATTACATAGTACTTATATTTTGTTGTTGAAGCAACCGAGAATGGTCCACACACGTCTATGTGAACTCTCTCAAGGATCCTCAAAGTACGGTTCTCCTTCTCATGAAAGGTGGAATTTACATACTTCACCATGATGCAACCCTTGCACTGATCTAACTGGGCAGGTGTTCCCATTGGAAGTCTAGTAGATATTTGATGCATGACTTTCAAGGCTCCATGATGAATATGGCCCAATCTCCTGTGCCATAATTCACCCTCATCCCGGCTCACCACTTTTTCTGCCTTGCTCATCATGGCAATGCAGCCATCTACCTCCAACTTGTAGAGATTCTTAACTCGAATCCCTATCATCTTGGCTTGACTTGTTGTTTTATGTCGCATGAAAGCTTTTCCATTGCTAAAAACAACTTCATAGCCTCTGTCCTCCAACATTGCGACTGAGACCAAATTTTTCTTCAGACCTGGAACATGTATAACATCTTTTAATTGAAATGGTTTACCAGAACCCTTTGAAAGTTAACGGTACCAATCCCGGTAGCAGTGTACCATCTGCCATCGCCCATCTCTATATGCATCTAGAGATCTTTCTCCTCCATGTCACTGAAAAGTTCCTTATCTCCCGTCATGTGAAAGGAAGCACCACTATCCAAATACCACACCAATCCCAATGCACTTGACACCATGCATTCAATCAAAGAGAAGTCAAGCTCAAATTGTGAGGCAAGGGCCTCACCAACTGCAGCTCCAACAACCTTCTTGTTCTTCTTCTTTTGTGGATAGCTAGTAAAAATATGCCCATGTTCGTGATAATGAAAACACTTCACCTTGGACATATCCAACTTCTTTCCTTTAGACTCAGTTTAGAATGGAATTTCTTCCCCTTCCCCTTCTTCGCCTTGGTAGCCACATTGTGCTTTGATGAAGAGCCATCCCTGGTGTTCTGCCTGAAATCCTCCTGCACCAGATCCGACCACAGTCATTCCCAATCCAGAAATTTTTCCCATCCGTTGACAGAGTCTTCATAACTGTGCCAACTCTTAGGAAGTCCCAATAGAGCCAAGCTCGCCAAATCATCATCAGAAACAGTTATTCTCACACTCCCCAGTTCATCCCGACACTGGACAAACTTCGTGAGATACTTTATAATGGTGTCGCCCTTTTCCATCTTGATCTTTCTAAGTTTATCTTTGAGCGCCAATTTCCTATGGTCGCTGCTGCTTTGGAATAGATTCGGAAAATCCTTCCACATAGCATATGGTGTGGATTTCCCATGGAGGCTTGAGAAAATATGGTCTTGTACTCCCTCCAAAAGGATCCTCCTTGCCTTTGCCACTTTCTTTTTCCATGCATCAATATTGGCAACATCTGACGAAGCAGGCTTAGGAACATCAATGTCAATGAATTCCTTCAAGCCATTGTCTCCGAGTACTGTCTCCATCCTGTCCTTCCAAGAAATGTAGCTCAATATGCTCTCGAGTGCATACTCTAACCTCAAGCCATTGAAATCCATTGTGATCTTGAATCAGCTGTAGCACCAAGAGAGTATTTCTACAAATTCAAATTCTTTCCACCAACAAACTCAGCTCCTGCTTCACTACTACAACTTATTGTGCTCTGATATCATATAGAAATTATACAAAATACATGTATGTCCTGGATTCTCCTGATCTAACAATGTGCCACTGTTAAATACATGATCGCTTCTACAAATCTTTGCGGAATTAAAAAACACAATCGAAAATTACAATATCATGAAGAAAGATCAATCACACACCACGCAAATAATTTCCTGGGAAAAGCTTATAGCTAAAATCCCCACTATATTCTATTGTATATTATATCATGGATCATGAAATACTTACATACAAAGCTCCAATACAAGAGCCCTCAGTACATGAGCTAATTGTCTCACACCGTCATACAAAAATTGGCAAGTTCCTTAGCCAATTTACTGTCTCTAGACAACCTGCCTCCACTATGCAATCCTTGCTGATAGCAATCCCTGAATGAATGCAATATTGCCTGCCTTGACTGCGCAATCCTCATGGGCACATCCAATGTGTGTGTGGTTTATTATGTGCAACCGCATAATGTCACAACTGATATTTTACTTCCCTTTCACCTAGAACTCAACTAGGTGTCCACTGGATCTGGCATGCATGCGGTTAATAATAGTAAATCTTCAGTTGCATGTGAGACCACTGATAGTGAATTAATTAATAATTAATTCACTTGATCTCTTACTAGTGTATCTTCAGTTATAACTAGCACAACTGAGTTTAACTCACTTAACAGACTTAAACTAATTTACAACTTGCACAACTACACTTCCAACTTTGTTACAACTTCGAATCACTCAGTTACAACTAAGTCAACCTGCATGTCCCACCAACCAACCACTTAACTCGAAATTCCTTTAGCTAACTGATTTTCCACTTTAGTTAACTATTTCCAAGTGCTCATTGAGAATAGATTATAGTTTATTGTCCAGCTAATATTAAAGGATAATAATAGTAGATATGCATGTATAAATAGACATGCATTCTATAAATAGATTATGTACATACATCTATAAATAGACATACACCAAAAAATAGCTTGAGGCTCCATCCTAGTGTAGGTGCTTAATTTTCACTATGATCTTCTTTTTGAATCTCAACAACTCTCACTTATTTATAAGAGTGGTTCACATAAAGTAGTTTTTTTGAAAGTGAGCTTATTGTATTAAGTTTGGAAAAGGGGGGGTTTAAGTACATCTTCATCATCGTTTTTCAACCTCTTAGGTAACTATTCGGCATCTACTACAACCTTTTTTCAAAAAGACATAACTTATTCCTCCAAAAGCCGTTTTTAGTGTCATTTTTTTTTAACCGGCCTAATTTTTCAAGATCTTTCCATTGGAGAAGTTGGTTTCAACCCTTTCCACTTAAATTTAAAAAATAAAAATAAAAAAAATAAAAATAAAAATAAAAAATAAAAATAAAAAATTGGAAAGTGCATGATCGGTTATTCTTAACAGCACCAATTATTTCCAATGGCTATCCTACATGGTAGACTTACTTAGAAGTAAAGGGATTTATAGAATAGTCACAAGAAAAGAAAATAAACCTACTGATGGAGATAAAGCCGCTAAATGGGAGAATAAACAAGATCAAGCACGAGGGTTGATATGAATGTCCATTGCTCAAGATCTTAGATTTCATATCCAAGACATTGACTCCCCTAATGAAGCTATGAAAAAGCTAAATATTCTTTTTGGCATTAAAAATGAAATCAGAGCCCATCAGCTTGAAAATGAGTTGCTTACTTTGGACCCAAATAATTTCTCCTCTATTGAAGATTTTATGTCCAAATTCAAGACTCTTAGACTTCTTTTAGAAGGTTGTAAGTTCAAAAAGGCATATGGCAGACTTATTTATTCCATCCTTCCTAAGCTTGGCCCTGCATACTCTGTATTTTTTTCCACCTTCCATTCCACTAGATAATCCCTCATTTATCAAGGAACAACCTACAAGCCCCCCTCTTTTGATGCCTTTTGTGATTCTTTGATAAGAGAATAATAAAAACTCTTACACCTTGGTCTTATTAATACAGGAAAATCTTCTAAGAAATCCTTAGCAGCCTAGCAACAACCATACCAAAAGAATCCTAAGAAGCATAATCCTAAAAAGAATGGTCCTAAACCAAAAAAGTGTCTTAAGAAATTTCATTCGCAAACTAAAAAAACAACTCAACAAACTGATAAGGCACATAAAAAAAAGGGAAGAAGACAGATAGACATTGCAACTTTTGCAATTTTGATGGCCACATAGAGTCAAAATGTTTTAAGAAGGTGGAAGTCTTGGAATCAGCAATGAATAAGCACAACATCAATTTGGAGAACTCTTCAACTTCATCTTCAGGAATGGCACTTTCTGCTTGTGGCTATCAAGCATCAATATCTAGTTATGCTTTGAATTTATATTCTTCTTCTCATTCTCATGAGTGGCTCATTGATTCTAGAGCCTCTTACGTCATGGAAAAAAATAAAGCCATGTTTTCTTCTTTAAATTATTGTAACACCAAAAATATTTATGTTGGTGATGATATATCTCTTAGTGTTGTAGGGTCTAGAACCATTCATCTAGATAATAGTCAGTTTAATGATGTATTATGTATTCCTACCTTGTCTTGCAACCTTATATCTGTTTATCAAATAACTCATTCAGGTGAAGGGAAAACAGTATAATTCTCACCTCATGATGTTGTAATTAAGGACCTTAAATATCCTAAACATATTTTAGCTACTGGCATTGCTGATGATTCCACAAGGTTGTATAAGTTTGACAACTTTGGTTCATCATGTCTTCCCTCCATTTTTGTTGCTCATAATGATCAAGTGAGCAAAATTTGGCATGAGCGATTTGGTCACTTAAACTATCGCTCTCTTCAAAATCTATGTAAAGAAAATATGGTGACAGATCTTCCTATGGTATCTTGTCGAGATGGTGTTTGTTTCGGATGTGTACTCATAAAACATCACCGGGATAGTTTTGACAAACGTGCCTCTTGGCACACTTCAGCCCCTTTGCAGCTTGTGCACAGTGATTTATGCGGTCCACTTCCTGTTGTTTATTTCTCTGGCTGCAAGTATTTCTTAACGTTCATTGATTTTTCTAGACACACTTGGGTATACTTCTTAAAACTCAAGAGTGAAGTTTTTAACATGTTCTTGGCCTTTAAGGCCTTTGTTGAGAAACAATCTAGACATCACATTATTAAGTTAAGATCTGACTGTGGAGGAGAATATGTTAACAACAAATTTATCCAATTTTGCACTGAGCATGGCATTCAATTGCAACATACTGTCCCATATACTCCACAAAAAAATGGTGTAGCTGAAAGGAAGAATCGCACTCTAAAATAAATGGCTAATTATATGCTTCAATCTAAAGGACTTAGTCTTAATTTTTGGGCAGAAGCAATTAACTATGCAAATTACATAGTAAATCGAACTCCTACTAAGGTTTTAAGGAATATAACTCGAGAAGAAGCCTGGAGCTCAATCAAACTAGATGTAAGTCACTTTCGTGTTTTTGGAAGTGAAGCTTGGGCCCATATTCCACATGAGAAACATAAAGCCTTAGAACCTAAGAGTAAAAAATTCATTTTTGTTGGATTTTCTGAAGATGCCAAAGGATATAGAATTCTTTAACCAAAATCCAAAAATATAATCATTAGAAGAGATGTAAAATTTGATGAAAATATATCGGCCTGAGAGCCTACTTCGACAGATGTGCCACCTTTGGCCTGCGAGCCTGATTCGACATATGTGCCACCTCTCTCTATCTCTTCTATTTTTACAAAATTCCTTCTAGTTCGGATGATGACAGAGAGGATGAAAATCCTCCTCCACCTCCTCAAGATATTCCTTTAGCTCCACAGCTTCCAAGATGGGTCAGATCTACTTGGGATGCAGCAGGTTCTCTTGCAGGTGACCCTACAGATCAACGTCGTACACGTTCTCAGTTTGAAAGAGCATCTTTCTTATTGACTCAAATTCCAGAAAATCCTGATTCAGACACTTTTGAAGAAGCTTTAGGTCGTCCAAACTGGGATGAAGCTATGAATGAATAATATCTTTCCTTATTAGCAAACAATACTTGGGATCTTGTTCCTCTTCCAAAGGGAAGAAAACTTGTCAGACGCAAATGGGTTTATGAAACAAAGTTTGGACCAGATGGAAAAGTGGATAAACATAAAGCTCGTTTTGTTGCAAAAGGATTTTCACAAGTTGAAGGCATTGAATATACTAAAACATTCTCCCCTATTGCCAAAATGAATTCTATCTACCTTGTTCTTTCCCTTGATGCCTCCTTTAAATGGGAAGTCCATCATATGGATGTTAAATATGCCTTCTTACATGGAGATTTGCATGAAGAAATATAGATGGAACAACCCCATGGCTTTATCAAAAACAACTCTAGCCTTGTTTGTTGCCTCAGGAAGTCTCTCTATGGTCTCAAACAAGCTCCTCGGGCTTGGTATGCCAAAATGGATAGCTTTCTCTTAGATAATGGCTTTTCTAGGTGTCATTTCGACAACACTGTCTACACCAAGAAAGTGGGTAAGTCCTTCACCATCCTTGTTCTTTATGTTGATGATATTGTACTTACTGGTAGTGATCCCAACCATATAAACCATGTGAAGTCTAGCTTCAAAAATAAGTTTGAAATGACAGAATTGGGACATTTTCATTATTTCCTTGGTCTTCAAGTCTTGCAATCCAAAAAAGGTATTACCATTTCTCAGTCCAAGTATGCATGTGATCTTCTACGCCACTTTCACATGGAAGACTGTAAGCCAACCCCTTCTCCCTTTCATTCTGGATTCAAGCTTCCAGTCACTTGTACCACCCCTAAAATTGATGCTACCTTATACCGTCAACTTGTTGGTAAATTTTTGTATCTAACCCATACCCGTCCTCACCTTTCCTTTGATGTTGGTCTTGTTGCTCGGTTTATGCACCAACCTCATGAAAGTCACTGGAAAGCAGCTAAAAGACTACTTCGATATATTCAAGGTACATTTAATCTCGAGATTCATTATAATGCAGGAGCATCTCCATTGTTTATTGGTTTCACTGATTCTGATTGGGCTGGTGACCCTGATGATCGAAAGTCTACTGCAGGTTATGTATTCACTCTTGGTTCAAGACCTGTTACTTGGTCTTGTAAGAAACAAAGTGCCATCTCTCTTTTTTGGGCAGAACCAGAGTATCGTGGTGCAATAGAATCTAGCAAGGAATCCTTGTGGCTTCGTCATATACTAACCGAATTTGATCTTCATCAGCAACATCCAACTACACTTTGGGGTGATAATCAAAGTGCCATTCAGCTATGCATAGATCCAGTTTAGCATCAACGTATGAAACACATTGAGCTTCACATACACTTCATCAGAATGCTCATTCATGATTGTGTTCTTGAAGTGAAGTATTGTTCAACAAATGATCAAGTTGTCGATATCTTTACAAAGGCTCTCACAGAAGTGAAGTTTACCAAACTTCAATCTATGCTTCGAGTTCAGGAAATTTATCATTAAGAGGGGATAGGATCTAATGCCTCATTCCTTCTCCTGTTGTGTCACCTTCGTAAATCCTTCAATCCTATCCCAAGTTGTTCTTAAGGGGGGATTTTAGGATATTTTAAAACATAGGAAATAGTCTCGTTTTGTGCCACCTTTGTAAATCCTACAATCCTATCCCAAGTTGTTCTTAAGGGGGGATGTTAGGATATTCCGACACATAGGAAATAAGTATAAATTGGTCTAATGTAGAGTTAGGTAAAGTGTGTTTCTTTACCATGTACATTAGTAACTTATAATCTGATGGTCACGATATGTAGTGATCTGATGGTTCACTCTCTCCTCGGTATTACTGACACTTGATCTGTGGCTTAACACCCGATTGGTCTATGATCTCTATTTAAAGATCATGGAGGGTAATTTGTCCGATAACCATTTATGAGAGAATTTTATGTAAATTTTATTTCTTTATATTAATAAATTTCCTGAAGTGGCCACGTTGGCTCAAGCCGTGGATTGTTTCCCTCTTCGAGGGTTTTAACCACGTCAAATATTGGTGTGCTGATTTGTGATCTTTTTGTGAGTGGTGACCTTTGGTGTTTGATCTAAGGAACTTACCCTATAAATTCCTACACTCTTTAAGGTTTCATGTCAGCTCATTACAAGATGAAAACTACTATAAATAGGATTGCACCCTTCGACCAAAATCACAGAACAACAGCTCGCATTTTTAGAAGGTGATTTCGGTGATCTCAGTGAGATAAACTCAGACATAGTTTCAGAAGAAATATTCGGTGAAGGAGCTTTTATTTCAGAGACAAATAATAGTGACACTTTCGGCATACCTTCTGTGATATAAATTTTATTAGAGTGACCACAAAGAACTTGGGTTAGTTACATATAAGTTTAGAAATCACAATGGAGAAAGGTCGCATACTACTGTAGTGACAAATCTCGGTGCTACTACAATGAGGAGTGAGGAATATAGGTGATACTATAGTAAGTACTCTTGGTGTCACAAAAGTGAGGAGTCTCCACAATCTTGGTATATCACAACAATGCATAGAAGCTCAGTTGTCACAGAAGTTTGGATCACAGGACCAAAGCATCTCATTATTTCAAGGAAGTAATTGAAGAATAAGCTAATACTCAAATGAAGAATGGCATGACACGGTTGACTTGATGGATGGAGGTAGTCTCGAGTCTATGTTGTAAGGTTCTTGGTCGTCTCATCTTGAATCTATTGAAGGACTAATTTTTACCGAATTTCCCCCAAAGAATGAGGTTTTTCCCTCTTAGTGTGCCTACATCTTGTATACACTTTTATTTGTTTCTTGGCATTAGTCTTGATGATAATAAAAGATAAATATAAAGAACTAATAATAATAATGAAAACATCACAAGATAATGTCATTAATAAGGGAAATCATTTAATTGCCACTCCTTGGATTTCCCAACACTCTTGATGGACCCTACTACATGAAAAATGTGTTTGCAAAAACATTTTTCATGTATTTCTCATTTTTCATTTAGTAGGGTCCATAAAAATTATGAAAAATGGGTACTCCTTGGATGAGGAATTAAATGATGCATCCAACGAGTGCTCTTAGTCGAAATTTGAGTAAAATCATAAGGAGATAAGTCAAAAATACAAGTTGAAAAAGTAGCTTTTTCTTTTTTCCCTCTAAAATTTGATGATGTAATCGAATATTATTTTATTATTTCCACTATTATTTTATAATATTCCTTAGGAGACCCATTTTATACCTCGAAATTTCTTTAATTAACCTCTCCAAGGTCAAAACAACCTCAATTCAATGGGTATATCTTAAGCACAAAAGGATGAAGAGGAACGAAGAAAGGTTGAAGAAGAGATAAGTGTTATCTTTGATTCTGATGAGAGTTGGTTTAACTCATAAGCCACAAAAGAAAAGTTGATACAACTTGAACTAAAAAGAAGAAGTTATTTAAACAAAATGAGTCCTTATGGAGGCTAAAAGGTAGAGTTGTTAGGCTAGAGTCTGCGGATGAAAATATGGAATTCTTCCAAAATTTCACAAAGTGATATTATATAGAACTTGGAAGACTAGGATAGTACACACATTACTATTTTTTAGGAGCTAGCTCATATAGGAAAGAATCACTTTGGGTTTCTTTATAAATCTCTAGAGGAAACTTACATCACATAGATGGTTAAGATAACCTAACTTTCCCAATATTTGTAGATGTAGAGGATAACTTACATCTAATGAAGGAAGTCATAAATTAATAATTACATGAGGTTTTGTATAGCTTTCAAAATGACAAAAGACTTGGACCGAATGGGTGGTCAATGAAGTTTTTCTTGGGGCTCTATGATCTAATTGGGGAATATCTCTTAAAGGTGGTGGAATAATGAAGAACCTCGGGGCCTGTATGGGAATCATTCAACTCAAAATTTATCACTATAATTCCCAAGGTAGACAATCCTCACACATTTGAAGACTTCAAACCTATCTCTCTATGTAACTACATATATAAGATGATAGTCAACGTGATTTCTAGAAGGATGAAGGCTATTTTATCCACAACCATCTTTGGAGAGTAGTTTTGGTTTTTAGAGGGTAGGAAAATTCATGAGATCATTGGAGTTGTGCAAGAGTGTAATATCCCCAAAAAGGGTCTACTAGCAAGGCATGCCTGAAAAACACAATTTTCAGGAATGTATGCTATAGCACTGGAAATCAGCCCTTAGATCCCTTAGATCTGATAATCTAAGACCCAAATCCAAGAGGAGATCAGAAACAAATCTTTCTAGGTGGGTTAAACAGATCTCCCACACCTAGTACAGCTGGAAAATACCCAAAAGTGGGACTGCAACAATATATGAATAATACAACAAGGAAATAACGCAGTTCACTTATAGCAAGGGCAGGAGGCCAATAAAATGTTCTTCAATAGTATTTACAGCACCAAGATAATTGTATAATGAAGCCCATGAAATACATAGCTGGAAATACAAGACATAAACATAATAAATTCCCTCAAAAGAGGTGTTGAAACCACATGAATGGACTGAAACTACCTTGAAAACGTTATATTATTAGGCTGCAAACTGCTGTGGATTACATGTCAGATCTAGAATAGATCTGTGCATAAAAATTCAGATCCATAATAGATCCATGCACTATAAAGGCTCCTCTTTCAAATCCCCTTGGGGTTTTGAGCATTACACCAAGGATAAGCAGTAGATCTGAGATCTAAGAAAGCATATATGTAGAAATATTCAGAAATTTTGAAGTATTCAGAATATACAGATCAGATCTGAAATATACAATGTGTAGATCTCCTCCAATGGACCTCAAAGTGAAGGGAAAATATCCAACACTCAGAAACCAACTCTCCAAATAGTGCACCCAAACTCCCTGCAACAACTCCTACAAGAATAACGCAGATCTAGAATAAAAAATGTGTTGTAGGGTATAGATAACAGCTGGACACATGCCAAGATCAAGAAATGAAGCTCACTCACTCCAATACACTTCCTCCAACAGAGCATAGGACTCCTCCACTGAAAAAGGGAACTGAAATGTCTTAGATCTGAATAAATCTAATCTCCATTTGCTGCAGCTTGCAAAGACAACCAAACCCTCAACAGGATCTAAGTTGTAATTGAAAGAAGAAGCTTGGCCTTCAAGCCTGATAGTGGACTATGCAATACAAACTCTCCCAAGAGCTACTTAATGGGAAGAGGAGGAACTCCTAAATAGGAAATTCCAATGCTAAACAACATTTGCAATCTAGGTTAAACAACCAAAGAAAGCTATATGGCCTAAACAAAAAATATATTAAATGATTATATATTGAACAACCTCCTCATGCTGCCTTCCCCTTCCTTTTATAAGATGAGAGTGTGAAAAACCCTAAACCACCTTCAATGGACTCATCCCTTACACACAAGAGATCTTCAACTAGAATTACGTTGTACCTTATTGATGAGCACTCCTTCAATACAGCGTTGTAGATTTGGTCAAGGTTGACCCAGTCAAGATGATTAGCCCCTTTCACACCTAAGGGTGTTTATTTACATAGCCAAGTTTTATCCTTTTTCATATTTGGCATTGATTTATTCTTCATTAGGAGTTTTATTAACCTCCTTTGCACATTTATTCATCTAACTAGATTTTTAAAGCAAAATTAATATCCCTATTAGCTGCATGCTAATTTAGGAATATTACAGTCTTCCCCTCCAAATGTTGCTTGTCCTCAAGAAACTGCAAGGGTGCTGCAAAATCTCCCCTCCTCTTCTTGTGGCCTCCTCATTCAACAGTCTCCACCATTGCTTTAGATTTTCTGCAATAATTCTGTCTCCCAATGGTTCCTCCCAAGTGTGCAAGTTGGCCTTTGGTGGATAAACCAAATGGCTCTCATCATGAAAGATAGAAAGGTCTATATGGAAACCTCCTTCCTAATCAATGGCCTCCTTAAGATAGAAGTGATGACAATCATGGGGAATTTCATCATCAATGAAGGACTCCCACCTCCATGCTATCATCCAAATGAAATGAATCACCTCCCAGCTTGGTAATTCATAGTAAGGCTCCTCCCAATTGCTCATGAAAGGCATGCCCCAAGTGCTCCAATCAATCATATGGTCCACCTCATAAAGAAACAAGTGATCTACTATAGTGGCCATATAGTTTCCCATGTTCCCTTAGAACATGTAGTGCAAAAAATGTAGGAAATTTCTTTCCCCAAGGACACATCCAACAAATGTGTCTCTCCTCCAACCATGTTCCCAACAAAGATAAGAACATATTCAGCATATGGGATCATAATTAAGGTCATGCTAGCTGCCATATGCAATAAAGGAGAAGGACAATGGTCCCTCTTGTGCAACCAACACAGTTTTACTCCTAACTGCCATAGAATATGATATGTCAAGTGTTTTCCCCAACATTTGTTTGCTGCCCCATCCCTCTTGCATGCTTGGAGAAGGTGTATGATGGTTGGTGTTAATGAATCACACCATGAAGAGTACATCATCTCTCCAAGATATCCCAAGGAATGACCAGCATCACCATTATTCATGGCCCAAAGTGGCTCATGAAACCCATAAGAAAGAGTGCCCCATCTTGGAGCAAAGACCTGCACATGAGTGTTAAGAAAATGCAAGTATATAATAAATATATCATGATGTCCAGCAATAAAATGTTTATCATACACTTTTTTTAAATCAGCAAGGTGGCTCATGGATGAGCTCCCTCTCACAGTCAATGAATAAGGATATGGTAATGATAACTCTTCCCAAGAGCTACGTTCCTCCTCAACCAGCAAATGATCCATGCACTTCCTCATATGAGAGTGCATCTCCTCTCTGAAGTTCTCCCACATGAATCCATATAAGATAGTATGATATGCTCTAATGAAACCAGTGGGTTTTGAAAGCAAGATCTCATAGGTTACATTAAGTAGTTTCTTCTTGAGCTTGGAGTCTCTAGCCAGATAGATCTGATCATGGGAATAAATGACTCCCTCAACTACTTTATACCTCCCATTCATCACTTTCCCATCAAGAACCTTACATGTGAAAAGGTCCTTGGAGTATTCCATCAAAAGTTGGGAATCCCAATAAGGATCTAGGCTCCCCAACATTGAACAATGATAGTGTTGTATAAATCTGAAAATCAACCCCTGTCATAGCATGGCTCTCCTCCTTGACATGCTTGATGTCAAAGTCACATGTTGGAGTATTATCAACTTCCTTTTGTTGCCTCCTTTGCAGCTAATCTTGCTCAAGACAATATTGAAGTAGATGGAAGTCAACCTCCCCTTAGAAAGTCCTTGTCTTCCAAAACTTCCTCAATTTGGCCCATGCATGCAAGAGTGTTGATATCCTCTTGTCATGTTCAAAAATCTCTTTTGTAAATGAAAATATCATTGGCTGCCCCAAAGATATGGAGTTTCCATATGACATCATGTCCATTCCATCATATACTTCTGAATTCTCCTTTTTCAACGCAAATAACTAAGAGGGAGATAGCAATGTCCAATTCAGAAAATTGCTTAGCTCTTCTTTGAAACCATGAAAGATTCTCTGCATTGTGCTAGTTTCTCACAAAGCTCCCTCTTTAGCCAAGTACATATACGCTGCCCATAGTTGAGAGAACACTTTAGTTTTCCCCCCATCAGGAGGTCTCCCTGGTGGAATTCCTCCATGTAAAGAGACATCAAGGCATAGAGCAGGATGTGTATGTGTGTGGACAAATTCGTCCTTGCCTTCCTTGCATAGATCCTCTTGCCTTCTTTGTGCATCCACCTTCTGAAATAAAGATGGGTGTATTCTCCTCATCATGTGGTGCTTTCCCTCCTCTCTTCCTTCTTCTATCTTCAAGATCTCACCATTTGATAATGATAACACATGCTGCACATGGATTGTGCCACAATCTCCATATGTGAGATTCATTGGAACTCCTTGCAAGATTGCAAGAGTTTCTCTTCTTGGAGCAAGTGCTCCGTCTTCCTCTTCATGAGGTCATAGATGTGCTCTTGTCATGACTGCATTATCATCTTTAGCCCTTTCTTCCATAGTTGAAAATTCCTCATCATCAATAAGAGAACTTAGATCTTGGTCTTCTTTTGAAGGAGGAATCTCAATGTCTTCCTCTTGAGAAGAAATATCTTCATGCAATGGGGACTTTTCCCTTGGCAATATGTCACACAAGTTTCCATCCCCTTCAATGGTTTTATGAAATGGAGCTGAATTTAGGGACCCTTCCAATCCATGCAAAATTTTTGTTTGATTTGGTTTGATGGACTCCATGGAAGGTGTTTCGTGATATTTTTCATCAAACCTTTCACTATTCTTCTAATGAACCTTGCATAGGTAGATGTATTTTCATTCTTTATGGAAAAAGATTCAAACAACCTCCAAGCATAAGCCTTACCCTCAAAATGCAGTGCTGGTACTTTGACGGATTCCTTTTCTGAAACTTGATGTTGTTGCACATAGGTGTTAAGTTCCTTCACCCAAGCCCTAGCTGGTCATTTAGGTGATGCATCAAAAGTAGATAAGAAGAATCTACTCACACCATGTTGCTTGATTTTTCTTTCCTCCTTGATTTTTCAAAACCCTTGGAAGTTCAAGTGATCTTTGAACTCCTTAGATTGAGCTTCATTCTCTTGCAAATAATCACCAAGAGTCTCATTCTTTGGCACATCTCCTTTCTTCTTTTTCTTTCTCATGAAAAAGTGGCTGATAAAGCATTGTAAATCTGATGATGTACCTGAGTGCTCACACCCATCATATGAAGTAGTGGGGCTTCCTTCATGTGCAAACCTTTTCAAAAGAGCTGCTTGTCTTTCATTCTTCATTCCCCGTATTTCTTCTTTCAGCTCATTCAAAACTTGAGAAAGAGTTTTAGAGAACTCTTCTCTTTGCAAACTTCCAGTTAAATGGATCTTACCCTTTTCTTTTTTGTCTTCAATGTAACCACTTTTCTTCATCAATATTTTCCTTCCATGAAAAGACATATTGGCTCTTCAATAAACACAGGTTGTGCCAAGATAGATGCTCTGATACCACTCTAATATCCCCAAAAAGGGACTGCTAGTAAGGCATGCCTGAAAAACGCATTTTTCAGGAAAGTATGCTACAACACTGGAAATCGGCCCTTGGATCCCTTATATATAATAATATAAGACCCAAATCCAAGAGGATATCATAAACAAATCTTTCTACGTGGGTTAAACAGATCTCCCACACCTAGTACAGCTGGAAAATACCCAAAAGTGGGACTGCAGCAATGTATGAATAATACAGCAAGGAAATAACGCAGTTCACTTATAGCAAGGATAGGAGGCCAATAAAATGTTCTTCAATAGTATTTACAGTAGCAATATAATTGTATAATGAAGCCCATGAAATACATAGCTGGAAATACAAGACATAAACATAAGAAATTCCCTCAAAAGAGGTGCTGCAACCACATGAATGGACTGAAACTGCCTTGAAAACGTTACCTTATTAGGCTGCAAACTGTTGTGGATTACATGTCAGATCTAGAATAGATCTTTGCATAAAAATTCAGATCCATAATAGATCCACGCACTAGAAAGGCTCCTCTTTCATATCCCCTTGGGGTTTTGAGCATTACACCAAGGATAAGCAGTAGATCTGAGATCTAAGAAAGCAGATCTGTAGAAATATTCAGAAATTTTGAAGTATTTAGAATATGTAGATCAAATCTGAAATATAAAATCCGTAGATCTCCTCCAATGGACCTCAAAGTGAAGGGCAGATCCCCAACACTCAGAAACCAACTCTCCAAATAGTGCACCCAAAGTGCCTGCAACAACTCCTACAAGAATAATGCAGATCTAGAATAGAAATTGTGCTGTAGGGTATAGATAACAACTGGTAACATGCCAAGATCAAGAAATGAAGCTCAGTCACTCCAATACACCTCCTCCAACAGAGCATAGGACTCCTCCACTGAAAAAGGGCACTGAAATGTCTTAGATCTGAATAGATCTAATCACCACTTGCTGCAGCTTACAAAGAAAACCAAACCCTCAACAGGATCTGAGTTGTAATTGAAAGGAGAAGCTTGGCCTTCAAGCCTGATAGTGGACTATGCAATACAAACTCTCCCAAGAGCTACTCAATGGGAAGAGGAGGAACTCCTAAAAAGGAAATTCCAATGCTAAACAACATTTGCAATCTAGGCTAAACAGACAATATATCAAATGATAATATCTTGAACAACCTCCTCATGTTGCCTTCCCCTTCCTTTTATGAGATGAGAGTGTGCAAAACCCTAAACCACCTTCAATGAACTCATCTCTTTCACACAAGAGATCTTCAACTAGAATTACGTTGTGCCTTATTGATGAGCACTCCTTCAATACAACGCTGTAGATTTGGTCAAGGATGACCCAGTCAAGATGATTAGCCCCTTTCACACCTAAGGGTGCTTATTTACATAGCCAAGTTTTATCCTTTTTCATATTTGGCATTGATTTATTCTTCATTAGGAGTTTGATTAACCTCCTTTGCACATTTATTCATCTAACTAGATTTTTAAAGAAAAATTAATATCCTTATTAGGTGCATGCTAATTTAGGAATATTACAAAGATGCTCTACATAGTATCAAAACAAGGAAGCTAAAAGGAAGCTCTACATAATAACAAAACAAGGAAGCTAAATATTGGCATGTCCAAAGGATACGATCGTGTAAACTGGATCTACTTAAGACTCATGACCCACTTGGGTTTTGAAGTGCCATTCATCTCTTGGGTTATGGGTTACATGTCAGTTTCTTTTACAATCCTTATTAATGGTTCAAATTCCCCATTATTTCATGCACAATAAGATCTTAGAGAAGGTTTTCCACTCTCTCAAGGTATTTTCGCACTAGTGGTGGAGGGTATAAGCAGGCAACTAAAGGAAGAAAAGTGAAGGGGTGACTTCAAAGGTATAAAAATGGTTGAAAATATATTAATCATATGCCTACTTTTTGTTGACAACATCCTCATATTTTTGTAATGGTTAATGACAAGACGCATGTGTTTTATAGTTATCCTTGGTTTGTTTGGGAAGGTCATGCCATATGCAAATAAAATTTTCCAATTCGACACTTTGGTGCTTTGCATTAGAAGATGATGATGCTTACTGAATTCAAGGTATGCTTCCTTTTGTGTTAACACTCTATGATGAAGGCCTAAAATACATGGGTTTCCATTTAAAGCCAAATTATTACTAGAAAAAACACTGGCATTCGTTGACTGCAAAGTTATAAAAAAGGTTAAAAGTGTGGTGCTTGAAGTGGCTTTCCAAAGAAATTTGTCTTGTGCTTATTAAATTTGTCCTTGAGGTTATTCATGTGTATTGGATGTCCCTATTTTGGATTCCCAAAGGAATTTTGGAAAAGATGCACAAATTATGTCTAGGATATCTATGGGTGAAATCTCACGATCAATTTTTTATGCCATGGATAAAATGGGAAAATGTATTTGTTCCAAAGGCTTGGGGAGGTTGGGGATTAAATAACATCCCATTATTTTCGAAAGCCCTAGTGGTTCAATTTGGATGGAGGCTTATCACACCTCACAGTTTATGGACTTCAGTGGTACATATGAAATACATTTTTCGTGCATCTATTGAAGATTGGATTACTATTCATAATAATTTGTTCTCAAATGTATATGTTATTTGAAAGGTTGTGTGAACATAATTTTAGCTTATTGACAATGGTTTGGCCTGGAGAATTGGCAATGGAGGTCAAGTTAGAATTGGCATGGACCCTTAAATTGATTTTGGGGAAGCCTATCAACTTACAAGGGACCTAGTGGCCTTCCTAAATGATAGCGACTTTATTTTTCTAAACGAAATAGTAGACTCAACCCTTACCACCATATGGGCACAATGTTGGTTCTCAACAGAGTAGATGGATATATAGAAGCTTGGGAATGTTTTCTTGCATATTTACATTCAAATTACATCTAACTGATAAAAAGGGAGGATGAGCTTCCATGGGAATTGTTCCCCTTTGGATATTACACTTTGAAATTGGGCTACCTTCATCTAATTTCGAAGAAACTTCTGGGAGAATAGGTTGGTGGTGGAAATATCTTTGGAAATTAAAATGTCCTGATAAACCAAGATTTTTCATGTGGTTCATTTTAGAAAATAAGGTCCCAACATAAGATAATATGTGGAAAATACATCTAGAGGACCCTAGTTGGTGTGCTATGAAGCTAGGGCACACTATGTGCAAATAACAGGAGACTATGTGCTATCACTCCAATAATTCTCAAAAGGTTGTTTATTTTTTGGTTTAAAGAATATTAGAGGTGACCACAAACCTAATTTTAAGCCTTAGGATCTATCCTTCCTAATTCTCAGAGAGGGCTCTCCCTATATGATTTATCTTTGTTGATATTAGTTGATTTTAGGCTAGTTATGTAGGATTACTTGGGATTTTGATTTTGGATTTGGTTTGGTTTGGTGGTGGAATTACTAGTTCAGATGGATAGATGTAGGTTTGCATTCCATTGGGTTAACGGAGTCAAAGTGTCAAGCAACAGGATAGAATCAAGGTCAAAAGGAAATGTTCACAGGACAAGATAGCTGAGTCAATTCAGATCTTCAGGTTGAATGGTGAAATGGTTTTAATCGGGATGAGAGAGCAGTTCAGGATTCTCAGATCCAGATAATGAGAGAAAGGCAGGGGTTAATCGAAAATAGGGAGAAATTAAGAATTCCATAATCTTGAATGATAAAACATGTAAATGATAAATAATTCAAGACAGAGTGTACTTAAACATATTCTGTAATAATATTCCTATTATATCACTTAGATTAAGCAAACATATAAGCATGTGAAAAACATAAGAAATTGACAAAGAATAAGTGAAAATACTTCACTAAAGTGGCTCAACACATGAA
Source organism: Pinus albicaulis (assembly GCA_034641835.2). Taxonomy (NCBI): domain Eukaryota; kingdom Viridiplantae; phylum Streptophyta; class Pinopsida; order Pinales; family Pinaceae; genus Pinus; species Pinus albicaulis. The sequence continues at coordinate 651,891,396 of CM076573.1, read as the reverse complement.
TCCTGTAATATGATGCTTTATTGCTTGATCCAGTCAGCTGGCTTGAAAGTGATACAAAGAACCCTCAGGTTTCAGCTTAGTAAAACTATAGAAATGTTTAGCAATTCATCCACCCTCAATACTTCAAAATGAGAAGCATTTATACAAAAACTCTTACAAAATATCCTAAAACAAACTTAGGAATTATTCATGGAAAAATAATATCTTCTTGCAAGAAGATAGAGACAGTTATCTAACTAATGCAAGTTGTCCCTGCTTTTATTGAATTTGTTGTTTGTGGTCTTTAATTTGTTGTTGATTTGTCTCTTTTCTGTTTGCTCAACGAAGGTTGTTTGTTAGGCAGTGAAGTGTCCCTTATGTTGGAAATATTTCACTCTGATATATCATCTCTAATTTGAATTTAACTATGGCTTTCACCTGATACTCTTTAACTCTGATACTCTTTTACTGTCATGTTTTCACTGCAAACTGTTACTCTTGTTTTTTACTGCAAACTGTTTTCACAGTAAATCAATCAACTTTTCCCAAAATTTTGCCTCTGGTAATTTGATCTTCACCATCCTTCTAAATATTTCATCTACCTCTGTATATTCGAAAAAAGTAGGCTTGTTTATAAATAAGTGTTTTACCTCATGTTGTAGGTAAAATAAATTCTCAAAACTTTTTTAAAGTACCTTCCCTGTTGGAATTCCTTGTGAAGTAGGAAGGTTAGCTTGATCCTTGGCCACTTCTCTCATTTTCTTATCATAATCCTCTTGCTTCATCAATTTTTCATGAATGACCAGTGGATTTGGAAGGCCTTTATATTTTAGAATGTCAAACTTCATCATAAATCTAGTTATGGCAACCTCCATGTTCTAACATTTTTCTTTTAGTTGTATCATCAATTTTATTTTTGAAATCACTTTATTGAATTCAAGAATTGTATTTTTCCTGTTAGCTATACCAATTTCTTCCAGTTCTTGTCTATTATTTGAATTAAGAAAATTGATAATTTCATTAGCTTCTTCTGGATTCTTGCCAAGTTCTTCTTTTATCTTCTGGATGGCTTCTCCTACTGCTTTGATAAGATCTTTTTGTTCATAAATAACCTGGATTGATGGCCAAATATCATTGACAGATTCAATGATATTGGCCCATAATTGTTGCTTGGCTTGTGCCATTGGTTCTTTCAGTGTTATATCTTCCTCTAACTTCTTTAATTTCTCTGTTAATCTGTTTGATTTATGTTCTTCATTCTTGAGCATAATATGACCAAGCTTGATTTCTATCTTCTTGGGCTAGAGTTTGCAAGATTTGACTAGTATCACCTTGCTTCTCTGCCTCTGTCAAAGTGTTTTCCAACCATTTAGACTGATTGGAGTATTTCTCAATATCTGGTTTCTTCTCATGTACATAAGGAGTTAATTTGCATTTAATCATTAGTTTGATTATTACTCCTAGAGGATCATAATACCACTGAAAGCTTGGACTAAACTTAAACTCCTGCAAATAATTTTCTTCTTGTGGACCTGCATCTCTACTTTTACAAATAAAAGGGCCAACCTGATTTTTTATTTTGAACTGTGTCTTCTTTTTGGCTGCCAAGAAATTGATTCCATCAAAATTAAGGATTTGTCTGATATACTCAAGGGAAAATAACCTCATTGGGAGGTATTTGGGCAACTTATATGGAAGAATATTAGATCCATATACCCTAATCTCAGTATGATTTTGATACAGGTACCAATCTCTTGTCCTACTATGCTCTGATAATTGTAGGACCTTCTTAATTTCCTCACTGGTTCTTGGCTGCATGCTATTGTTCATCATGTCGACCATAGGATGAATACAAGAATCAATGAACTCTGTATAGGTGGATTGTGTGGAGTCTTTTCTGATAATTGGAGTCCAAAATATAACTAACTGTGGATTACGTTCAACATCAAGCTTTTGAAGGTTGATTTGTAAATTTCTCAGACTGTAGAAATTATATAACTTGTGTTATATATCCAAGGTTCTCCTGATCACACACTATTTTAACTTCATGCACAATACAGAATCTATTCCACCATTGATCATCACATGCGGAAATTAAATCAATTGCAATGCACACATGAAACAATAAAAATTCACACACATTAACATAGTTGTTTAACGGGAAAGCCTGAAGCTAAAAAACCCAACTATCTGTATATAATATATGTCATATATATCATGTAACAATCCTCATACAAAGCTAAACATGTCAAGCTCTTAGTACAATACAATCGCTACACACTAATCAGGTCCGATCTAGAAAATCCATGCACCGATCTCTGCCACCTGCTACCCTGCCTCTACTTTGCAATCCCTGCTGAAGAATGGCTCTGAATGAACTCGAATCCACCTGGCTTTCACTGCGCATTCCTCATTGGCATCTCCACTGAGTGTTGGATGAAATCAATGCATCACTATAGTCACAACTGATAGTCACACTTGCTCTTTCACATACCTCTCCACTGGTCTCCACTGAAACTGCCATGCACTGTAGTTAACTGATGTATTCTTTAGTTGATTAATCAGTTATTATTTAGTGAATTAATTAACTAATTAATTCACACCACTCTCACTAGTGTATCAATCAGTTAGACTAGATATAACTAGCTCAACCTAGCCCAACCGAGCCAAAATGAATACAACTCCACCAACTACCTTTATAACTCAATTAAACTCGTCATACAGAGTTCTAACCCAAGTCCCTCACACATTAGCTCTATAAACCCTTAGAATAGTGTAATTCCTCTATTGCATTGTCGTGTACACATTTGTGCACTTAACTGGTGCTCCAGAGAACAAGATAATGTTTAGAGTCCAACACATGAGCAATATTATCTACATATCTATTTTTAGACCGGAAATCTAAAATAGATTCCACCCAATATGTCTAAAAACATAAGTCCATCTATTTTCCAACTTGACCAACCATCCACAAATAGCATCTCGCAACTCATAGAATATGATCGACATGTCTAAAAATAGACATAGTCTAAAAACAGACTTGCGCCAAAAATAGCCTGCGGGCCCACTTAGTGAAGGCGACTCTTTTCACTAAGCTCGTCATCTTGTTGAATCTCAACACTCCCTCTCAACAATATAGGGATTATCTGCCACCCCGATCCTGTCTCTATGGTATTCGAATTTGCTCCTGGTGAGCGCCTTCGTCAGAATATCAGCATCCTGATCCTCCGTAGGAATGTAAGATAGTAACATGATCTTCCGCTGCACACAATATCTAATATGATGGTACCGGATGTCAATATGTTTAGATATATCATGAAATACTGGATTAACTGAGAGTTTAATGCAACTCTGATTATCACAATATATCATAGTAGGATCTAAGTGTGAATCAAACAACCCGACCAGGATCTTCCTCATCCATATAGCCTCGCATGCAGCCAAACTTGCTGCCATGTACTCGGCCTCCGCTGAACTGAGTGCCACGGTTCTCTGTTTCCTGTTGTACCAAGAAACTGTTGTAGACCCGATACTGAAAATCCCTCCAGATGTGCTCTTTCTGTCCGTTGGGCTCCCTGCCCAATCTACATCCGTGAAGCCATGCAGCTTCACCTCATCCGACTATCTGTACCACAGTCCATATCCATATGTGCCCCTGAGATACCTCTGGACATGCTTGCCTGCCTTCCAAAATAGCTTGGTAGGCTTAACCATAGCTTGTGAAAGATGGTTAACAGCGTAGCATATGTATGGTCGTGTATGGACCAAATACATGAGCGAAACAACCAACTGTCGATAAACAGTGGCATACACTACCTCTGTCGATGTATCATCCTCTTTCCTCCAACCACCAGGAAGAGGAGTGTCGATAGGCTTGTATCCTTGCACGTTGAACTTCTCCAGTATATCTCGGGCATACTTGCCTTGAGACACAAACATTCCACCCTTCCGCTACCAAATTTCCAATCCCAGGAAATAATGAAGGAGGCCCAAGTCCTTCATCTCAAACTCCTTTGCAAGATCTACCTTGCATGAGTGTATCAACAATTCATCACCTGTTAGTATCAAATCATCTACATAAAGTACAATGATCAACAACTTACCCTCAACCACAATCTGGTACAGGTTAGGATCTTCCTCACTCTTGGTAAAACCAAGCCCGATGAAATAATTGTCTATCCATGTGTACCAAGCACGAGGTGCTTGTTTCAGCCCATACAGCGCTCTTTTGAGCCTGCACACATGCGACTCGCTGCTGAAGATTTAAAATCCTTCAGGCTGCTCTATGTACACCTCCTCTTCAATGAATCTGTTGAGGAACACAGTCTTCACATCCATCTGATGAATGTGCCAACCCATCTGCGTTGAGAGAGCAAGGATGCTCTGTATGGAAGAATACCTTGCGACAGGTGCAAAGGTTTCTTCATAGTCTATCCCCTCGAACTGTGAGAAGCCCCAGGCAACAAATCTTGCCTTGTACTTCTCGACACTCCCGTCAGCAGCTTGCTTCACTTTGTAGATCCATCTCGAACCTACCACTGATTTCCCTTCCGGCCTTGGGACAATCTCCCACGCACTGTTTCTGACAATAGAATCATACTCTTCCGCCATGGCATCTACCCATGCGGGATCCTCCACAGCTTCCTCGAAAGAGGATGGCTCTGTCACGATACACTTGCTCATCAGAGCCATGTATCCAGTAAATCGGTCAGGTGACTGTCTCTGTCTGTGCTGTGATGTAGGTGCTCCTACATTTTGCGCTGCATCAAGATTCAGTCACTCAGCTTCTGTAGTGCACTTCCGCCCTCTGACGTTTGGAGCTGCGTGAGTGGTTTCTTCGACTCCATGAACCTCCTCTTGTGGCTGATCCACATCCTGAGGCTCATATTTAGGAACTAGTAGCTCCTCATCTGCATGCAAGTGTAGCTCCCTCTGAAGCGACAACTTCATGGCTTTCTCCTCATGAAATTTGATATCTCGTTGCACAACAGTCTTCCGACTGTCTGGAAAATACACACGATAGTTGTGGGGTGTTTCTGCGTACCCCACAAATATCCCAACCTCTGCGGTCGGCTCCAGTTTCTTCCTGGCATCCTTTTCCACATGAATGTAAAGAGGTGAGCCAAAAATATTCAAATGAGAAATATCAGGCTTCTTACCACAAAACGCCTCTTCGGGTGTACTCATGCCAAGTACTCTATGAGGACAACGGTTTTGCACATAAACCGCAGTGTTGCATGCCTCAGCCCACAAGTGTATGGGAAGGCCCTGATCATACAACATCGCCCGTGCAGCACCCACGATCGTTCTGATCTTTCTCTCCGTGACCCCATTTTGCTGTGGGTTATGAGGCACTATGAGTTCTCTTCGAATTCCTTCTACGCTGCAAAATTCTTTGAATTCACCAGAGATGAATTCACCACCATTATCACTCCTTAGAGCTTTCACCTGCTTCCCCGACTCTTTCTCAACCAGTGCCTTGAACTCACATAACTTTGAGTATGTCTCGCTCTTCTTCTGCATGAAGAAGATCCAGCACTTACGAGAAAATTCATCAACAAATATCACATAATACCTGTGCTTTGCTGTCGAAGCTACTGAGAAAGGTCCACACACATCTGTGTGAATTCTCTCAAGGATCATCGTGGCGCGACTATCCTTCTCATGAAAAGTGGTCTTCACAAATTTTCCCAAAGCACATCCCTTGCACTGATCTGACTGCGCAAGTGTACCTTTGGGAAGCCCGGTAGAAATCTGCTGCAAAATTTTCAAAGTGCCATGGTGAAGATGGCCTAATCTCCTGTGCCACAATTTGCCCTCATCCCGGCTCACCACTCCTTCTGCTCTGCCTGCCATTGCTGTGCAGCCATCTACCTGCAATTGATAAAGGTTCTTAACTCAAACCCCTATCCTCCGGGTTTCACCAGTTGTTTTACTGCGCAGGAAAGCCTTTCCCTCGCTAAAAACAACATCATAGCCCTTGTCTTCCAACATAGCCACCGAGATCAGATTCTTCTTCAATCCTGGAACATGCATGACATCCTTCAATATGAAAGGTTTACCAGACTCCCTCTCAAAGGAAATGGTCCCGATACCAGTCGCACTGTATCTACCATCATTGCCCATCTCGATGTGCACTCCAAGATCCTTCTCATCCAGATCAGTAAACAAATCTTTGTCTCTGGTCATATGGAAAGATGCACCACTATCAAGAAACCACACTGATCCCATCACACTTGAAACCACATGCGACTGCAAGGAAAACTAGCCTCAAATCACAGGCTACAGTTTCTCCAAATGCGCAGACCAAGCACTGCTATTTTTTCTTCTTCCAGGACAATTGCGGCGAATGTCCTCGTTGGTGATAGTGAAAGCACTTCACCTTGGACAAGTCCCCGCTTTCTCGCCAACACCGAATTGAGAAGGATTTTTCTTCCTTCCTTTCCTTGCTTAAGGGGCCTGTGTTAATTTTCTTCATCTTCATTCTTTCGATGAAGATCCATCCCTGGTACCCCGCCTTATCTCCTCCTGCACAAGATCCGACCAAAGTCGCTCCCATCCTGGCAGTTTCTCCCAACCATTGACAGAGTCCTCGTAGCTATGCCAACTCTTCGGAAGCTCAAGGAGAGCCAAGCTCGCCAAGTCCTCTTCATCTAGAGTAACCCCCACACTTCCCAGCTCATCCTTGCACTGGAAAAATTTCATGAGGTACTTGGGTATACTGTCGCCTTTCTCCATTTTTATTTTCCTGAGTTTGTCTTTAAGCGCCAACTTCCTTTGGTCTCTTCTGCTTTGGAACAAGTCTGTCAAAGCTTTCCACATCAAGAATGGACTAGCTTTACCATGAAGGCTGGAAACTATGTAATCCTTTACACCTTCCAACATAATTCTTCGACATTTTGCTGTCTTCTTTTGCCATGCGTCAAGTGCGGCTGCATCGCTAGAAGCAGGTTTAGGAATTTCTACATCTATGAACTCCTTCAACCCATTATCATCCAGCACCGCCTCCATCCTGTCCTTCCATGCAATATAATTCGAGATGCCCTCAATGGCATACTCCAATCTCAATCCGTTGAAAGACATTTCAATGAATGCTCAACTTCGACACCAAGAAAACACTGCAGCAAATTCGAACTCCACCAGCATAAAACTCAACCGCTTCAATAATTGCAATATGCTCTGATCAATATCACTCTGATACCATGTAGAAATTATATAACTTATGTGTTATATATCCAAGATTATCTTGATCACACACTATTTTAACTTCATGCACAATACATAATTTGTTCCACCATTGATCATCACATGCAGAAATTAAATCAATTGCAATGCACACATGAAACAATAAAAATTCACACACATTAAGACAACTATTTAATGAGAAAGCCTGAAGCTAAAAACCCCAACTATCTGTATATAATATATGTCATAGATATCATGTAACAATCCTCATACAAAGCTGAACATGTCAAGCTCTCGGTACAATACAATCGCTACACACTAATCAGGTCCGATCTAGCAAATCCATGCACCGATCTCTACCACCTGCTACCCTGCCTCTACTACGCAATCCCTGCTGAAGAATGGCTCTGAATGAACTTGAATCCACCTGGCTTGCATTGCGAAATCCTCATTGGCATCTCCACTGAGTGTTGGATGCAATCAATGCATCACTATAGTCACAACTGATAGTCATAGTTTCTCTGTCACCTACCTCCCCACTGGTGTCCACTGAAACTGCCATGCACTGTAGTTAACTGATGTATTCTTTAGTTGATTAATGAGTTATTATTTAGTGAATTAATTAACTAATTAATTCACACCACTCTCACTAGTGTATCAATCAGTTAGACTAGATACAACTAGCTCAACTGAGTCTAACTAAGTTAAACTGAATACAACTCCACCAACTACCTCTATAACTCCACCAAACTCTGTCACATGAGTTCTAACTGAAGTCCTCATGAATTAGCTCTAGGAAACTCTCAGGAATAGCTTAATTCCTTCTGTCAGTTGTTGTGCCACATCTGTGCACTTAACTGAAGTGCTCCAAGAGAATAAGATAATGTTTAGAGTCCAAATATTATTAAGAGCTAATAATATTCGACATATCTATTTTTAGACTGGCAATCTAGAAATAGATTCTGCCCAATATGTCTAAAAATATAAGTCCATCTATTTTTCCAACTTGACTAACCATCCACAAATAGCATCCTGCAACTCATAGAATATGATCGACATGTCTAAAAATAGACTTTGCGCCAAAAATAGCCTGCGGGCCCACTTAGTGAAGGCGACTCTTTTCCCTAAGCTCATCATCTTGTTGAAACTCAACACAGACTGAAAATACAAAAACATGTGGAATAGGACTGATGAATACTTGAAAACACCTTCTTCATGCATTTTAACAAGTTGTTCATGCATAGTATCAGCAAGGTACTGGGAAAAATTTAAAATGGTTGCAGGAGGCTGACCAAGTGTGAAAGTAGACAACAAACCCAAGATTGAAGCATCAACATGTTCATCAGTAAAATAACCCAAAATGCAGGACAACATTGTGATAATGTGTCTGGTTCTCTCAGAAAATATTGCAAATGGGTAAGGAGGATTTATCTTGGGAGTTTCTACAGATGAAGGCATGAAAGTCTGGAATATCTAGAACCTCTTAGGGAAGTCCAGATTCAAGTATAATTGGGTAATATTTTAAATGTACAAAGGGGTTTCATCTAGCCTAATTTGGATCTACAGCATTTGGTTGATTGACTCAGCTGTGATGGTGAACATAATTTATTTTCCAGGGGTAATTAGGGCTCTCTGATCAGGGAAATAGAAAAATTGACAGAGTCTAATCACTTCTGGGCACTGGAAGGTCTGTGGGAGAACATACTTTGGCAAATTAGACTCCCAAATGAAAACCTCATCTGCTTGATTAATGGATTTGTCATGGCTCCAGCAGTGGACCTCAAGAAGATTAAATTTAGTGACTGTGTCATTAATTTTTAAAATCTTTATCAGCTAAGGGAGTGTGTTCTACATCTACAACTGGAGGTTGCAGAGGATTGACAGATACAATGCTTTTGGAAGCCATTGTTTTGTTAATTTTACTCAATTGATTAATATTTTGACTCAACAAATGGATTCAAGCCTTTGGGAGCACCTTATAAACATAATTACAGTTTGCAGACTGATTTAGGATGAAACAAGGGTTTATCCTCTGGTCTACAATGATTTTAATTGATCAAATTATACTCTTTTGTGTTCAAAAATAGTCTCATGAACTCAGGAACTCTGTGAAAATAAAACTAGGGTCTGCAGAAAAAGATTGGAAGGTAAGAGGGCTTTCTTCAGGTTTGCAAAGGCTTCTAAATGATTCGATTACTTATTATTTTCCCTTTAGATTAAGAAACAGGCCTAAACACTGAGGAATACCTGGAGAAAATGAGGTTTTTAGTCTGCAAAAGGATTCTGAGGCAGCGAAGGCTTTTTGAGGTTCTTCTGGTCTTTATAGAGCTTCAAATCAGGTTATGTACTAGTTGTAGCAGCAAATAGTCTTGATTTCTGGTAAAATGCTTGAAATAAGGTCGGCAGAGTGATTTGGTTGCTCGAAAATAGGTCAGCAGTCTCTGTTATGCGGAAATTGTAACCAAAATGGTGAAAAAGACTTGGAAAGGGTGGCTAATATGCATTTTAACCAACAGTGATTAACATTAAAGCGTAGGGTTAATTCAAATGGCAAGGTAGTTTTCGCAATGGGCAAGAATACAACCCAGTGGTTTTCGCATGAGCGAAAGGTGGTAGGTGGTATAAATCTTGAGAATGTGATCAAATGAAATAGCGCCATGTAGCTAGGAGCGGACCTCCGTAAATCATACATTTCGCAATGTTTTGAGTTTGTTAATGATCAGGCAATGGAATGTGCGAAAGGAGATATGGGCCATCGAATCTGATTGGTATAGATCAGAAGGCTGAGCGAATGCGATGGAGTGTTGGGGATTTAAATAGGCGTGGGGCCCGAGACTTTAATCTCTGCGATGGGATATGCATAGAGCTATGGTTTAATACACATGGTCAGGGTTTCTAATAGACAGAGTTTAATATATAACCAATGGGGTTTGGATAAGTGAGACCTGTGTATAGGCAGGGTTTATAACAAGTGGGGTATGGAAATATATCACGTGAAGAAATAAAACTATAGGTTATAAATAAAACATGGGTTGGGGAAATATATATAAAGGGGAGTTAATATATACGGGATAAAGGTATTTTAGGGGATTTAATATATAAAGTCAAATGTTAATATGTGCGGGATTTATCATTAATTTTTAATGTAAAAACTTATATCGGGGAGGGATATTTGTAGTGGGGCCCGACATATATATTTAACCATTTAGACTTAGGATAAAAGTAATTTTATGGGTTTTTGGTGTATTTTTAAATAAAAATGGAATTTAATAAAAGAAAATGTATTTTAAACTTAGGAAAAGGGGTTTTTGTAGGAAAAATGAATGAAGTGTGGGAAAAGGGTTAAAATGAAGGGGAAAGGGTATTTTTACAAGGAAAAATGATTTCGAAAGGAAGTTAGTAAATATGAAATGATTAATTTTCTGCTATCCATGCCTTGTGAAAACTGCTTTCTGCCTACCCATCAGCTACCCTAGCATTTTTATTTTCTTCATTTACATGGGTGCATTTGAGCTTGCAGACCCTTATTCATTTTTCTTTTAACATCAAACTAACTAATTCTATCCTTATTCCTTCCAAGGGCTTAGATTAAACTGTTGAGCTCCTTATTATTCGCTACCTAACTACTGATCTACCAAGATTAAACAGTTTGTCTAGATCTTTATTCTCAAACTATCAGCACGAAATTTAAAGCATGAAAGATCAAGATTAAGCAATTTGACCTTCATGTATTGTGGCATTTTTGACAAGCTGCACACAATATTATTTTGCAAGGTGAAGTAAAAAGTAGTGGCATTTGAATTTGCATCACTTTCATGAATTATTTTTATCTCTTTTTGTTTGGGGTTCATTTTTTATATTCTTTTTTATCTTTTTTCTTTCAGTCCTTTGATTTTTCTTTTAGGACTTTTACCCTCTTTACATTTTTTTATTTTTAATATGGGAAAACAATTTTGCAGAAAGTGAAGTATGTACATATTACAAGACTAATCATAGTCAATTCAAACTTATGAATCCTATTATTATAGGACCCTAACACTATGAACCAACTATTTATTAATTACTTGTTTACAAAATGTATATGGACAACTTGACGAGCCCAATTAGGATTAAAAATTATTTGGCATGGGGGCAATATGGAGGAAGCTTGGCGTTCATGGTTTGATAATCGTGATGTGAGAAGGTATAGGAATCTACTATTCTTAATTTGTTGGGGTGTTTGGTTAACCTATAATACATAAAATTTTCAAGATTCTTCTTCTTCCCCCTAAAGAAATGATGCTCAAAGTCTAGCAATATCCTCCCTTCTCCCTCTCAAGGATAAGAACCTTGCCAGTCGAATTATCTCTCCTGATGACATTGATAAAACTCAGCCTTGGGCCATTTTTGATGGGGCCTCTCAAAGTGAGTAAAATATTTGTGGTGGGGATGTTATCTTTCACTTTTCTGAGACACATTATTTTCTCTATAAAAATGGGTTTGGAAATAGGCACAACAATTTTGTTGATTTTATGATTTTGAAACTACTCTTACTCTTTGCAAAAGAAAATGGATGTGGATCCATATATTTTTTTACGACTCAATGCTTTTCATTAACTAGGTAAAACGGGAACATAGGTGTCACAATGAACAACGTTTACATCTTTTAGAGGAAGTTCTTTGTATCATAGTTACTTTTGATCATTTTATTTGGTGCCATGTTTACAGGGAGTAGAATAGGTCTACAGGTACATTTTCTAAAGAAGGTATTCGACTGGATTTTGGACAAGAGCACTTCATCAAAACAAGAGAAGAATACCACTACAAATTTTACCACAGATCATTCATATAGGTTGATCCATTGTTTCTTCAATATGCTTGAGTCTAAAATCACCTTTGAAGGCTTTTAGAGACACATGGTTCTTAGTTTTTTTCTTAGCGTGTATACAAAACAATGATGTATTTTAGGAATCACATTGTCACTTGCAAAAAAAAATTAATGTAAGCTTGGAAGCTTATGGAAATCTCCCTAATTGTAACTAGCTTAGAAACATCTATATTGTTTGATCATCAGATGTATATAAGAATGCATAAAATGATATGCATCTGAAAATTATAATTTTATATATATTTTTAAATAAAATTATAGTGTTTCCCTAAGAGAAAAAAATCATAAACCCATAATTCTACCGAACATACAAAATATAGATATAACTATGATTATCAAGAATCTTGATATATCAATTTTTAAAATATTATTACAATGTTTAAATAATAATTAAAAAGATTAATTTGTATAAGGCACTAATTTTAACATGTTAATGTTGAAATAATGTCATATCAGCTTTATCTTTTTAGCCCAAAGCTAACATGTGATCAATTAAAAATGCATGAGAAACATATTTCTATTTAGGTATTACCAACTATGGTAGTTTCTTCCCTAAATTATACTCAACAAGGGATGGTGAAAATAGAGATACACAAGCCCCTAGAATGGAGACACAAATTATGCATTATGTTAAAATCTACTGTGAATTTTTAGATAAAACAAGAATTGGCGATTGTAAACCTAGTTTCCCCTTAATGGAGGCTTTTAGATACTCAAAAATAGAAGTGAAACGATACCATCAAGCTCCTTACCTAAAGACAAAGATTGTAAGTTTCATTGTAGTTGAACTATTGTTACTAAATAAAATCGTAAGGAAAGTTAAACACAAACACCATTTTAATAGAATAAAAGCAAATTGATACCAAAATTATGTGGGTGAACCCTAACAATGAAGGATTCGATATAATACAATACAAACCAAGGGATATACACTAACTAAATACTTGAAATAAATTCCAAATTGAAAATATTTGCCTACACTTGAAACTACGAACACAAGTCAACAAAATACTTGAAATGAACCTCCAAATTGTGCATCGAAATTTTCAAAACATGATCAATTACAATATGATGGTTGTGAAGATTGACACATCGAAAATGCATCAAATCACTATCCCATGTTATTTTTATTAATTATTAAAAATGTTTTATACAATATTATGAGGACTACCAATGCATCAAATCACTACCCCTTACCCCTTGAAAATCTTATTTTTATTAATAATTAAACATTATTTAAAAATATTTTATACAATATGATAATCACTACCAACATATAAATAATCTTAATCCAAACCTTCCTACAATATCTTTTCACAATAATAGTCATTCGGAATCTCCCCCCTCCAACTTATAAACTCACTCAGTCTACATAGTTACCCCATTAGAATTTATGTGCATCCTTTTTATATAACTTTGTTTTTATTAATAATTAAAAAATAAATAAAAATTTAAAAAAATAATACTAAATAAATAAATCTTATGACAATTACTTACATATAAATAATTTTAATTTAGAATTATCTATAATATAAATTCTTATTAATAATTATTTATAATTTCCCCTCTTTTATCTTTACTAAATATAATTATCTATTAATAATTATTCAATTAAAATTCCCTATTAATAATTATAATTATACAAATTGATGTAGATCCTTCTATATAACTTTAACTTTAAATAAATTCGCTATTGAAATTTTAAGTACACCTTAACTATTAATATTTTAAATACACCTTACATATTTTTACAGTTGATTTTTAAAATATATTACAAAATTATGATAAATGACATTTTTTTTATATACATTTATATTGAAATGTATATCACGGTGTTTGTTGAATCATCTTACTAGCTTGATTTTCATTTTTATAGGTTTGAGCTGTAAAATGAAAATGTAATTATATTTAATGTTCTTTTGCAGTAATATATATATATATATGACTTTCGGCAAATTATTTTACATATCCTCTCAGGACTGAAAAAGAAAATTTTACATCATCCAAACTTTGATTTACACTTTTTACTGCTACTTCTAAGGAATCGAAACATTTCTTTTGTTCTTGGGTCTTTGCAACATTCATTTCCAGTCCTTTTAGAGCAGTGTTTGTCCAATTTATTTGCTCATTAGCCTTTGAATTATGCCATCAATGCCAAGGGCAGAATCATCTTTAAGAACAAGAGGAATAGCTTTTGCAGAACTTCTTTCTTCTCGTAGCAGGATTCCCTTGTAAGGAGGAAAAGTAGAAGTAGTTTCAAGCTTGGTACCATCACAAGTTGTCCAAGAATGTTTCTCTGTAGATGAACTTTCTGAATCTTTCGTATGTATAGTAGATGGATCCTTTAGCTTTTTCCAAGCATAGAATGAGATCCAAGAGTTTGACACTTCCATGAAATCTTTCCATTATAAAGAATGTGTAATTTTTTGTTCTGAATTTGTACTGAGATTAAATTCTTGGGCCTCATGATGTGTATACAAATCCCAATTCAACATTTTTTTCATCCACTGGGCATCAATTTTTTTCTTTAGACATCCTTCCATGATGTCAAAGAATTTATACATTTCTGGCTTAGATGGCTTCTTATAGTCAGACGGAGTAGGATTTTCAAATCTGGAAGTCGGGATCAAAATGTCAAGCTGCTCTAGATATCCCAATCCATATTTTGGCATACGAGGTGAGCGCAATTTACTAAACATTTCAGTAAGGTGGGGATCTTTGTTTTCTAGAGAAGGCAGTTCATGAATAACCATTACAGTGTCATGAGGAAACGATATGTCTATACATTGTGGATTTGAACAGGAATGTACTGCAGTGGATGGGCGAGCTTCTCCTATTTGTATATTATTATTTTGGTGAGTGACAAGGTCAACAAGAGATTCTAAGTTTACAAGATGTTTGCAAGCGGGACACTTGAAGTAATTGAGCTAGTTCAAACAAATATGCATGAATCTATGATGGCTAAGTATTAACATATGATGATGATGTAGGTCGACTATCGGCAAGGTCGACACAGGACTCTAAAGACTTATGGCCAAAGTATTTTTGTAAAGAATCAACATCATGGAGTCATTTAAGATCAATGGTAGACCTTACTGGAAATGATAACACAACTGATGAGGAATTTTCTTGGGTCTGAGTTGTGGTTATACTCTGGATTTTGTGTGTGTTAAGTAGATCTACCACCCAATTCTCAGGATAGCTAAGATCTTCCCATTTTATAGTTTGATGCTTAATCTTTTGGTTATGAGTATCTGTTTTAACCAATGTGTTGGACTTAGATTCTTTTCTTGGTGTATGAAGGATAGTAGGATAGAGAGTGTTGGTGTGTCTAAAACATCCTCTGGTATGGACACAAATATTTGTTCTTCTTTTCTTCATATCAAAACCAAATGTTTTGATTTGCAACTGAAGGATGTCTTTAATATGTTCATCATACACATATACTAAAAAGTTTGGATGACAATCAAACCAGGCAGGGTCGTTGGATAGTGGAGCAACTATCCCACCAATAAGAGAATCTGTGTATTTATTATGAGAAAGGTCCCTGATGGTTGCTAAGAAATATGTGTTCAACCCTCTCAGTTTTCCATATTAAAATTTTCTTCTGTGTGCTCTTCTTTATGCAATTCTCTGGAAGATACATATCTTCTTCCTACTTCTATTTCTATATTACAAGTTTTAGAATATACCCAATTGAACCAGTTGTTACTGGCTCTGATACCAATTTTATGCAGGGGCTTCCTCCGATGGAGCAATGAAGCTTGCTTGATATGCTACTTTAAGCTTTTTGTTTTTCTGTCGTGATATATGAACTCCTACACGAACCTTTGAATCTTCTCACAAAACGCTCTTCCACGACCTCTTTGCCTTAACGAGCTGACGTCCCTCGACTCTCGGTGAACCTCTGGTGAATCTCGGATGAACCTCTCCTCTCACAGAATTTTAAAAGCTTATAGCTGGCATTAAACACTCATATGTGGAAAGATTTAACACTGAAAACTTCTCTTTTATTATTTCAAAAATGGATCTTAAATGATAGAGGAAAATTTCTTTTCAGATCTCTCCAGAGATTGACTGTAGGGGCATTTACTGGATATGTTATCTTGAAATAAGATGAAATCCAGAGGCTACCTGGCCCTTTACAAACTTTTTCTTTTAGAACCTACAGAAATTTCTTTGCACACACACAATATACTGAGTCAAGCCCTATGGAAGTTCAGCCACTTTAGGTTCTCACCAAGGTTTTTAGGCCTTGATGTGCAAGCTTCCAAAATTCTGACTTAACTCTATTTGAGAATTTTTTCGTATTGCAAGCAGGTCAAATAGATGTTCTCAGATGCAGAGCATGAAAATATTCTCAGACTCCCAACCAAGACAAAGCTCTAGACTCTCTAAAATATTGATGCCCAAATGAGTTATGCCCTTCTCATTATATAGGAATGAAAGGGGACCAACTCTAGAAAATTTGGCCGACAAAATTTATTGTACAAATCATCATGGTCTTGAGATGTGGATCAAATCACACCAAAAGTCGGAGAAGTGCTCTGAGTCTCAAGATTCATCCTAAAAGTAAAATTTTACAGAAAATCTACACAGTGGAGATTTATCGGAATCCCACGGAAACGATTATATAAAGATGATTTTAGAATCCTATGGTACAACATATTTACACAGTGGAGATTTTGTTAGAAATCCCACGGAAAATGGTCACGCTCATTGTAAGGTGAATAGACTTAATTATGATCTTTAGTATGCCATTGTCCTTGTTGCAAGATCATTTTGACATGTTCCCAAAAGTTTTATGTTTGGGAATCAGAGAGTGAATAGGCCTAATATTTCCCGTGCTTTAATATAGATGTGTCTTACAATCATGGGTTTTCCTAACACAATTTGGTGTTTAATTTTTGTCATGATGGCTCATTGATGATGATGCTTCATGAAATATCCAAGGATCTTATTATCATAATATTGACCAATATCTCTGAGAACTGAACAAGGAGTTTCATGGCAATCCATATGCTTTATACATTAATTTTCAAATTAAAATGTGAATTGCCTTGGATCCATATTAGTTTTATTTAATATGAACCACAACCACCATTCTTGGAGCCATTGGGGTTGATGAAGGAGCTGTGTGATGAAAGTGGGTCCAAATTTGATTAATGAGTGATGGGTTTCATTTATTTTCTCTCTACATAGTACATCCCGCCATAATTTTTTGTAACCTACAAAATCATATATGGTGTCAAGAAAAATAGGGTTATGATTTGGCCACAATAATCTGTCGGGAAAATCAGGATCCCTTTTTTTGTTGATCACGTAATACTTATGAAAAGTATTAGATTTTGAGCTTCCATCGTTCCAAATTATTTGGAAATCATGGAAGATTTATGTTAATGCTTCTTTAGCCAGGTGGGAAGAGAGTATGGAATGTTTGTAAATCATGTTGTGTATCCACCGGCTGGACTTAGGATACACTCTTTGTTCTAGTACTAAATGTTGGATATCAATATGTGGTTGTAGATTTGCATCAAGGACTTTAGTATTCCTTAATTGCCAAGTTGGCTTCCACTATTTGATATAATCAAACCAACAAGTATTATTAGGGATATTTTTGTAGGCTGAAATTTGTGCATTAGGATCCCCTTCAGTAACAATGACCAACAATTTTTCTGTTTGTTACAAATTTTCTCTGCTTAAAAAATCGGGTAAGCAATTTCTTGACCCTTTGATGCGTTCTAATTGGAAATCAAAGTTTGAAAAAAGTTCTTGTCATCTGGAAAACATTGATTCTCCAGATTTCTTGATATCCTTTGCCAAGACTTTCTTTAGTGTCGAAGCATCAGTTCTAAGCAAAAAAGAAATTATGTACAAGATGTATGTCGAACTTGTCGATACAATTCCAGGTAGCCTTTACTTCCTTCCCAATTGTAGAATAATTATTTTCAAAAGGACTCCATGTTCCTGAAGTAAATTGGACTACTTGGTCTTTTCCATATTTTTGTTGTTTTAATATTCCACCCCATCCCATATTACTAGCATCCGATTCAACAATTTTAAACAATTCTTCATCTGCTAGGTATAGGATACGTAAAGTTTTTACCTTGGATTTTATATTTCTGACTGCATTAGTGTGTGCCTCTATCCATGGCTTTGGCTCTTTTTTCAATCTTTGATTTAGCATGATTTTGTCACTTGCACATACCTTATAACAGTTACTGACATAATTTAAATATCCCAAAAATCTGTGTAATCGTGTTTTGTCAGTAATTCTGTCAGGGAATTTATCAGCAAATTCCAAGGCATGTTTTTGCAAAGTGATCTGTCCATTTTCAATGGTGTGGCCTAGAAATTTTATTTTTGTTCTGAACAATTCTAACTTCTTTCTACTCAAAACCAAACCATTATTCTTTACAAATTGTATGAATCTATGTACATGATTTAAATGTTCTTCAATACTCTTGGAGAAGAAGAGGACATGGTCAATGTATACTATTAACCAATCAAAATAGTGTTTGAAGACTTCATCCATTACCTTATGAAATTTTGATGGAACATGATTTAACCCAAATGGCATAACATTCCACTCATAATGTCCTGAAGGGCCACTGAATGCATTTTTGAATCTATCTTCTTCTTTGATAGCAACCTACCAAAATCTAGACTTCATGTCAAATTTAGAAAATATTTTAGCTCCTGCTATTCTGCTTATCAGGTTACCCTTATGGGGAATTGGGTAGGTGTCATCTGCTAAAACTTCATTTAAGGGTCTGTAGTTTATGACTAATCTAGGGATCCCCCTAATTTGTTCAGAATGCTTATTCACATAGAATCCATAACAGTTCTAGGGACTGTTGGATTCTCTTATGAGCTTGTGTTGCAAAAGGCCAAAAATATATTTTTGACAAATTTTTCTGTATTCATTATTCATCAGGATTGCTCTAATTTTGCATGGCTTACCCTCATATTCCTCTTTGTAGGGAAATTCTACTTTGTATTGTTTCCTATGCCATAAAGCATTAGGATCTTCTGCACAGCACTGTTCTTCTAGTTGTTCCTTTAATTTTGCAATTATTTTCGTAATCTTGGGGGATTGAAGTTGTTCTTCAATCCTTAGAGAATATTTAAAGCTTTTTAGTTCTTCTATCTTTCTCTGTTTCAGACTTACCTCTTGTGTGGCCTGGACCATAGTATAATATCTTGGTGTTGAGAAATAAGGTAGAGTAATAGTCTGAAAATATCCTCTATCGTTAGGAACAGAAATAAAGTATCCAGTTGAACCATCAGGCAATCTAGTTGAACCATGTGGTTCTACAGCAGCAAGAAAAACACTTCCAAGTATAAAATCAACAAGAATAGTACCAACTGCAAATTTCAAGATGATATAATGTTTTTCAAAACAAATTGTAACTTTATAAACTTCATATTTGAATTCTTGGGTTCCTAGTCCTGTGACTTTTGTATGTGTTTTTGTCCAATATTTTGTTGGGATCAAATTTTTATTCAGAACATTAATATCTGCTCCTGAATCTATCAAAGTTCTTAGAGAAAATATTTGGCCCTCAATGTTTGAAATCTAACAACACATGGTGTTGTTGATATTGAATTGTCATTAGCCTCATACTTCCAAAACCTAGGAAGTCTTCATGTTTCTTTTCATAGATATTAACATTGGGATTTTTGAATAATTTTGAATCTTGTGTTGTGTTCCCTTTTTCTAAGGTTCGGAATTTTTTCTTCAGTTTTGCAGACTGTTGGTTTCTCTGGAATGACTCTGCATTTTTCTCATAAGAAGCATCTACAAATAAAGCTTTGGATGAAGTAGATTTAGAGGTACTTCCCTGACTTTTGTGCATGGTCTGCAGAAAACTCTTGAGGAGATTTTATTTCATTTCTCCTTCTTCTAACATCTTGATGCTAGCCAAGACCTTTGTTTCTTCATCATCAATAGTGTGGGCCATACACACCTTCTCTTTTGGAGGCAGCGTTATTGTTTTTGGTTCTTCAACTTCTGAACTAGAGTCAGAAATTTCCTCAAAAATACTTTGAATGACAGTGTTCTAAATCTGTGCAGTCACATTCTTTGATATATGCATTGACTTGCTCATCTAAGTATCCAGTATCTGTGTATGTTTGGTCATTGCTTGTTGTTGAAGATGAACTGGAACAAATTTTTTTCATCAGGTGCACTTCTTCTTTGAAAGAGATGTTGGGGCAATTTTCTGTCCGATGGAGTTTTGATCCGCACTTTGTACATTAGAATGAGACTATGTGTCCACTTTTTCTGGCATGTTATTGAGACTTCTTGCCTCTGTTGGCCCTTGATTCTTTAGCTTGTGGACATTTATTTACAGCATGTCCCTATTGTCCACAAAGCCAACAAGTAATCATGCTATTCTTTTGGGATTTCATATGAATATCCCTGAGCTCATAATAGTGTGATCATAGCACATTTCTATAGTATCCCTTTCGGTAATGCTTTATGATCTTCTTAGGGCGTTCCTTGTGAGTTTGTTTTTTATTTTTCTTCTGGTGTTTTCTGGACTTCCTTTTTTGTACAACAGGATCATCAATGGATAACCCATATTTAATACAAATTGATTTGCTGTCAGGAAGCCTTGAAAATTTCTGTAATGATTTGTTTACTTTCAATCTCGTACACAGACCAATCAATGATTTAGTTATATTACAATAAATTTATTCCCATGTATAAGTCTCAAAAGATTAGGGGAATATTTCTTGGTGATGAATATACTACACGAATTTGGAAGGGAGTGCTGCCAAATATATTTGTTTCCATAAAGAATTTTGACTTTCTTTAACTTCATATATCCTCTGTGTCCAATCTATGTGGAAATATTCATACTGGGACATATTTTTTCATTTAAGGTTCATAAGAGCCATTTCATGCTTGTCACTAATTTTATTTTCACCACTGTAAGTTTGAAAGTGTAGAGGCTTAGATGTAAATCTTGAGCCTACCCAGCCAAATACAAAACTTGTTACATGCTATTTTCTTAATATTTCCTCAAACTATAGAACCTTCAAGCTGGAGCAATATCCGTCTAAATTTTGATCCAGAATAAACTTAATTGAATTCAATTCACCATTGTCTTCACATTGTCATCTGCCTATCATATAATTCAGTGTGAGTTTTCAAAATCAAATTCCTAATTTTTGAATTAAGGTAAAACTATATATCATATCAGTGAAAAACAACTGTAAAGTACTATGAAGTTATGACAAAAATATTATAAAGTACTATGAAGCTATGGCCTGAAAAAAATATTTAATACAAATTCATATAATAATAATAAAAATTTAAGATTCTCATTTAAATGGATATCAAATTGGTATATAATTTTTTTTTATTGGTGGGATAAGAGATTAGTTTTAATGTAATGATTTGATAACTAATTAGCTTAAGTTTATATAGATGTATATAATTTACTCTTTGGATTTGAAATTCTTATTAAAAAAAAATGAAGAATGTCTATAATGATTACTAAATTTTGTAAAAAATGATGTAATTACTAAATTTTAATAAATGTGCATATTTGGATTTGAACCTATAACCTTCAAAAAAAAAAAAAAACTACAATATCTTTATATATTATTTATGAAGGAAGCGATGGAGAGATGGCGATGGCGAAAACCCTAACCTGCAACAAACCCTAGTTTGTCGGCGGACTCCATGAGAGCTTGTCTGCACTTAGGATTAGGAATGATAGTGGATCAGGGCTGAGGATATAGTTTTATTTCGATGTCAGGAGTATTGGAGGATAGTTTTTCCACTGTGCATGGGAGTTTAGTTTACCCGCCTGACCATCAAGGCTGCTCAGATCTCAATACTCGAGTTTCTAAGGTGCTCTGTCACCAACCATCACGGGATTAACTGCTATAGTTTGGAAGTTGCGCGCTTTGGCATTTTATTAACAGCTCTGACAACCCGACAGAGGGTTATTATTATTACCCTTGCTTTCCTTCTGGACCCCACCAAATATGGCGAACGGTCACAACATCTAAGCTAGCTCCTCGGAACAGACAAGGTTTTTTGCAGCAAGGATAGGGCGTTCTCGGAATGGAGGTGAACACTCAGAACGAAGAGATGATTGAGGACAAGCTAGACTACTCGTCCGACAACTTGGAACCATCTCAAATTTGGGCTAGGTTAAGAAGTTAGCAAACAAGTGGGATGACTCAGAGAGATGACCTCGCAGGGAAGGAACAAGTGGATATGGATATTGGTGACTCATCACATACTCCTTATGCCTTATCAAAACCCTTCCTGGTAGCTGAGGCAGTTTACTCGGAACCTTTCCCAGCGGCATTGGCCTCTCCAGCATACTCTATCCCCTCATCGTCGGTTCTCAAACTATGGGAGCAATAATCCCAAGTCACGTCGGATGTTTTGGGACCGATAACAGATGGTTTGGGGGCTAATGAAAGAAACATTTAGGCATCAACCATGCAGAGGATGAAACACAAAAACAATTTATGGGAGCCCCCCTTTGTGGCAGCATCAGGTTGCTTCGAAGGTATCACACATTTTATTCCACCACCGGAGGACATCAGAATGTATGACTCGAAAGACACATCAGAAGGAGAAGGGCACATCCAAGACAGGACCACTCACAGGACTGGGAAGAAAAAGCACTGGTGCACTAAGAGCCGTGAACAGAAGCGAGATTTGGCTTTTGGCGAAGGAATTGGTATGGATAAGATGGAACAAACCTCACAAATTGTACTAGTGGGGAGGGTTCGAGGGAGGAACTACTCCTCGGCTAGATTAAAGATTTGGACAGCATAAATATGGGGAAACATATTGGAGCAACTTCCTGGGGTGTTCACGATGAATAGGGGGTGGTTCTCCCTAATCTTCCCCCACCCGGAGATGGAAAATTGGGTGCTCACTAAATACTGGCACATAGAAATGACACCAATTTTGCTAAAGTGATGGACTCCACTCTTCGAGCCATACAAGGAAAATCTAGGAGTGGGCCTTATATGGGTGTGACTGTTGGGTCTCCCACTGCAATTCTAGACAGAGGAAGCTCTCTACTTCATTGGAGAAGACTTAGGGATCTATTTGGACCATGATTGGTCCTACTTAGATACTGGAAACGTCTTTGTGGCCTGGATTCTTGTCCATTTGGACATGAGGGAAGGAATAGTGGAGAGTTACAACCTGCGGTTCTGAGACCTTACCAGATGCTAGATATTGGAATATGAAGGGGTACCATTTAGGTGTCGTCACTGCCATGAATTCGGGCATCTGTACAAGGATTGTCCACTTATCACTACGGAAAACACTAATCATGCAAAAGTCCTGGTGCACATGGGGACCCAAATCGTGGGTATTGGGGAAGCAGACTCTACTCAGGCGAGACCACCGGCGGAACCTGTGTCGTTGAATTCACCAAGAAAATATTCGACTCATCAAGCACCATCAGCATCACAGGCTTGCGGCTCTCAACTTCATGAGGAGGACACTACTCTGATTCCAGGTACTCCTCTTGCTATATCTCTTGCATTCAATTCTAATTTGAATTGTACTGTATCTCCTATAATATTATTATTTTCTTCTAAAATCGATTTAATTAGATGCAATATGGATCCCCTTATTTTTCCTATTGCAACTGCTCCTCCCTCCGTCTCTAGACCAAACCCTCAAACCCTTGTTGGCGAGTCAAATTCCTAATCCATTTATGAATTATTGAGCAACTCTACTTGCCACCGATACAACCTTAGATCATCATCTAAGGCTTAGCTCCCCAAGCCTATGGGCTTGGCCCTGAACTCATTGTCCCACAACCTAAAGTGGTTAGGGGCAAACCAATTTCCCTATCCAAGGCAATACTCAAGGCTCATATGGAGGTTGTCGCTGGGAAACAAGCTTCAATTGATAGGGTTCTTAGAGCAAAGGACACCCCGGGCATGGGTGACCCATGATTTTCCTCTCTTTCAATTGTAGGGGTTTAGCCAGTTCCGACAAAAAACTGGCTCTTAGAATATTGCTGGCTCTTGAGAGAGTGGATGCACTTATTCTTCAATAAACCTTGGGGGATGGTGACTATATACTAAAACCGCTCTCCTCTCCACTCCCATACTGCAACTTTCAGACTCTTGATGCTAGGGGGAGATCAGGCGGATGTGCAATGGGATTCAACAATAGGACTATCAAAGTGGGTAATTGGTGGGGCAGAGAAGGGATTCTGGGGGTTGACATCACTATAAATGGACTTGATATGCCCATATGCATGATCAATGTTTATGGCCCCTCCCACAACAAGGAGGACTTATGGGACAAGTGGATAGCCACTAACATCATGAAGGGGGGACACATTATCAATGGAGGAGATTTAAACTTCTCCATGGGACTTGTTGAATCTTGGGGGCCGAATGTTGTACCCGACCCCTTGTCGGATTTCTTTGAGCATCTGATCGATGATGCTGACATGTTATATTTGGCCATGCCCAAAAAATTCCCCACATGGCGAAATAGAAGGACTAGTGAGGTTGCACTGGCGAGAAGATTGGACCTTTTCCTGATCAAAACTAGGCTGGCTGACAGAATTGACAAGGCTAGACAATGGGTGGGGTTAGGAGGATCCTTGGATCACTCCCCCATAGACCTTGAAATTCAAAGGGATAGTATCAAACCACACTTCCCCTTTAAATTCAACTCTAGCTAGCTGGAGGATCCATAATTCCACCTTTTGGTTAAAAGAGCATGTACACATTGTGATCAGATACTTGACTCTGAGTCGGCCCGTGTATTCTACCACAACATTTCAAGATTAAAAGACTTAACTATAAGATGGGCCAGAGAAAAGAAAAAACATGAAGAAGCAACATTAAAAAAGATTGAGAATGAGTTAGAGAAGTTGATGGGATCGGATGGCCTTGGCTTCCAGTCCACTGAGGCCAAGGATCATCTTATTCAACTGGAAATGGATGAAGCCAATTGTTAAGGAAACAAGAGGAAGAGTGGAGACTCAAAAGCAGGGCCATTTGGCTCAAAGCGGGAGATGACAACACAAAATTCTTCCAGCAATGTGCAAAAGGCAGAAGGTGTATTAATACTATTTGGGAACTGAGGGACCAGGCTAGAAGGGTGGCCAAAAATCATGCTCAACTAGCGGATATGGGGATTAGGCATTTCTCCCATCTCTACAGGGATCCTAGGGTTGCAAATATTTCAGAAATACTTCAAATATCCAGATCCATGCACGGATTCATGGAGGATGACATTGAAAATTTAAATGCACCAGTCTCTTTAGGGGAAGTTGAAGCGGTGTTAAAATGGTTTAAGAAGGACAAGAGCCTTGGTCTGGATGGTTGGCCCATTGAATTTTATCTCACTTTCTTTGAACATTGGGAGGGACCTACTCCAATTCATAGAAGAGATTCAGACAATTGGTCATATATATGATGGTTTCAATGCTACTTTCATAGCCCTCATACCCAAAATTGACAAACCCTTATCCTTCAATGACTATCGACCCATATCCCTCTGCAATTGTATCTACAAGATCATCGCCAACCACATTAAGCCCATTTTATCTCAACACATAGCCAAGGAAAAATTTACCTTCCTTAACCAGAGACAAATTCATGAAGCTATAGGTACTTCTCAGGAAGTCTTGCACTCCATCAAGCTCAAAAGTCTCAAGAGAAACATTCTCAAGATTGACCTAGATAAGGCTTTTGATTGAACCTGTTGGACCTACTTACAACTCATCCTACTTCATACTAGCTTCCCCTTTTCCTTCACCAATTGGATCATGGGTTCTATCACTAATGCCTCCTTCAATATTTTTTATCAATGATGCAGCATCTGAATTCTTTCGTGCAGGTAGAGGGCTTTGTCAAGGATGCCCACTCTCCCCTTTGCTATTTTTATTAATTATGGAAGGATTGTCAATACTTTTGGCAAAGGCCAAGGAGGATGGGACTATAAAAGGTGTTAAATTATCTGAATTCATTCAACTGACCCATTTCTTATTCATGGACGATGTTCTAATTTTTCTTGATGGAACATGCCATGACAACACCATCTTCACGAAAATTCTGGAAATTTTTTGTAAGGCTACCGGTATGGACCCAAATCACAGTAAATCCACTATCATTTTGGTAAAGTGCACAGAACAGGAATGCAGGCATGGCCTCGTCCTTTTTCATTTTGGTTGTAGGGAATTAGAGGATGGTATCAAATATCTTGGTTTCTGTCTAAATCCAAATGACTACGTGTCGTATCACCGATTGGAACTAGTTAATTGCAAAATTTGAACGATGAGTAAACATTTGGCAGCAGAGATGGCTTTCCAAAGCTGGGAGACTAGTTCTTATAAAATCAGTACTGGAGGCAATTCCTGTTTACTGGATGGCATTGGCTTGGATCCCGAAAGGTGTAACAACCAAAATTCAACAAATCTGCAGAAGATTCATTTGGAGGGGTAATCAGGGTGGCAAAATATTTGCTTGGATCAGATGGAAGAGGATTGACAAGCCCAAACGTTAGGGGGGTTGGGGGCTAAAAGACCTTAATCTTTTTGCTACAACATTGGCAGCAAAAATGGGGTGGCACTTAATCAGCGCCAGCAGTGTATGGCAAGAGGTAACCTATTTCAAGTATATTGCACCTCAGACCACCCTCCAGTGGATCAGAGGTCCCACCTCATACACTCTTGGATCATCCATTATTTGGCGTGTCATCACCAGATCCATCCACATCATCAAGAAAGGCCTTGCTTGGAGCATTGGATCAGGGGAAAATGTAAATATTGGGGTGGATGCATGGTCTGGTTGTGGTCAGGCGTACCAATTACCACTGGCCATCAAACAACACTTATCGTCTGTTGGAATTCACACCATCTCTAAAATTATTGACAGTGTCAATTCATCTTGGATCTCACAGGCCTGGAAATCGGCTCAAGAACTCGACATCCCGAACATTTGGCAACCGACATGGAATAATTATCTCAGAACTCTCCATGTCACCAACATCAGAATCACTTAGAGGGAGGACGAACTTTTATGGGCCTTATCTCCCAGGGGTAGATACTCTCCAAAGGAGGGGTATGTCTCACTATGTGTATTACTTGAACCCTAGAACAAACAGTGGTGGTGGAGACACCTCTAGAAATTGAAGGCTCCACCAAAAGCCAAACTCTTCATGTGATGCATACTCACCAATTGTGCCCCAACGGAGGACAACCTCATCAGGAGATCCATCCACGGTCCCTCGAGATGTTGTCTCTGCAAATCAAAATCTGAGGACGTGGATCACCTCTTCCTCACCTGCCCAGCTTGCGAGAACATCTGGCACCTTACTACGACTGCCCTAGGCAACCCTCAACAATGGCATGGAAGCTCTGTATCAGAGGCCTGGTCTTATTGGTGGCAATCGGCAAACTGTCCAAAAGAATAAAATCTTCCCCTCTTGATTGCCTAGGGCACATGGCTAGTGCGTAATCAAGTGGTCTTTTAGGGTATGGTGATTGATTGGCCTAGCATCTCCAACACCATTGTGGCGCTCTATCACTCAATAACAAACGATGGACCAGTAGCACAGGGCAGAAATATAATTCTAGAAGTTATTGATAAATCCTTTCCGTGAGCTTACTTCGATGGAGCCTCAAACATACATGGTTGTGGTGGGGGAGCTATCCTCCATATCTCCGAAACTCACAGTTATAAAATTAAAATGGGATTTGGACTAGGGACAAACAACTATGCCGAGCTTAACAGCCTCAGACTACTCCTCACTTTCGCCCGAGAGAAAATTTGCAACAGGATTCAAATATTTGGGGATTCAAAAATTATTATTAACTGGTTCAACAATGAAGCACAATGTCATGTTCATACTCTTAGATCATTGTTGGATGAGGTATTGGCTCTAAAATCTTTTTTTGATTTCATTTATGTTACTCACATTTACAGGAAGAGGAACCAAGTGGCTAATCAGTACTTTCATAGACCCTTCATAGAGGATATGGAGGGTCAAGGGGCAGTCTAACAAGACTGTCGGT
Organism: Pinus albicaulis; assembly: GCA_034641835.2. Taxonomy (NCBI): domain Eukaryota; kingdom Viridiplantae; phylum Streptophyta; class Pinopsida; order Pinales; family Pinaceae; genus Pinus; species Pinus albicaulis. The sequence continues at coordinate 651,863,328 of CM076573.1, read as the reverse complement.
TTTTGGCGAACTTTTGGCAAGGATTGGCCGGATTTATTGTTATTACATGTGATTATGTAGATATTTTTGTTTTTATTGCACAACAATGTTATTACAGGTTTACATATGTACAACTAAACTATATCCCTGTAAGTGATTATGATCTACGGATAGATGATTATGTTGCTGATACAACATATAATTTTCTCCCATAATGAAAATTACGAATTTTTTCCTACAAAAATTTATTCATCAAATTTATATTTTTCAACATAAACATTATAACTTTCACCTCTAACAATTAAATATGACTATTAATTCAAAAAATCTTGTTACAAATCAAATTCCACAAACCTCTTCATTTATTTGACTTTACATCATATTACCCAATATACTTCATACAATAAATTTCCATACCCATTTTCATAAAATTCCACAAACTTCTTCCACTTTACATCATATTACCCAATATACTCCCTAAGATAAATATAATTCAAATTCTAAAAACTTCTTCATCTATTTGACTTTACATCATATTAACCAATATACTCTTTACAATTGATTTCTATACCCATTTTCATATAATAATTTTCCATTTTCACATACTAATTTCAAAACAATTCAAATTCCCCAAACTTCTTCATTTATTTGACTTTTCATCATTTTACCTAATCTAATCCCTAAAATAAATTTCACACTCATTTTTCATAAAGCAATTTCCAATTTACATAAACCAAATTCATATAACAATTCAAATTCCACATACTTCTCAATTTATTTGACTTTATATCATATAATCCTATACTCCCTACAACAGATTTATATCGTATTATCCTATACCCCTACAACAGATTTGCACAGTTACCATAAATACACAATGCAAACCATTGCTATGTACCCTCTTCACAGAACCACCAAAAATTTGATCACAAGAGACAAGTAAATACATAAAACAATGTTATATTCATTGGGTAGCTAATGCACAGATACAATCTTTGTGCTCACAGAAAGGCATACACAATTGGGTGCAGTGGTCCTCTGCCACAAACAGTCCATTAACTTCAAATGCACAAACACAGATGATTAGCTTCTGTACAGTTAAACTACACAATCCATCTGCTAGGCCGTTTCGGCCCTCTTTCATTCGTTTAAACCACCAGCTCGTGCCAGAAATTACTCTGAAAACCTAATGGCAGGTTACTGTTAGCTTTACCAGTCCCCGTAACCCTTTATTCTCTGACTAGACTGTATCCGAAACATACAGATCCACGAATGCTTTGGCTTCTTTATAGTTTTCCCCGCTCCCGACCAGAATCAATACCAGCGACTCCTTTACCATACCTTTCATCAAATTTAACAGCTCATGCCTGGCTCCAGGTATCAACATGGCCGCTTTCAATTCTGGAATGTAAGCAGCCGCTTGATCTAAAACAAACTCGCAGTAATCATTTACACTGTCATTGAAGCCCGGGAAAGAGATCACATCCCTTACAATATCGCCGAAATGATTCTGCAAAGAAGAAATTAGATGGACCTTCAGCCACGCCACGAGTTTGTCCACTACATTTTTCGGAAGTCCTGCATCCAGCTCTCCATATCCGAGGTTCTGGTACTCCATAACTCCATAGCATTCGTAGTTACAGGGCGCGCCAGGGAAATCGGCCATTTGTGATAAAATAGAAATGTTGAAAATTAAATGTCACAGGTCTGCAGGTCGAAACCTGGTGCGACACATAACATAAACTGGCCCCAAACCCTCGCTGGCGATATAGGTAACAGAGATTGACAGTGCCTAAAATTGATAGTTAACGTTGATGTCACATCACCGACCAGCTCACCCGCACTAATGGTGGGACATGGGAATAACTGATTTTTAGAGCGAGGAGGGACCACACGTGAATTTCAACCATTTCTTTTTACACCGATGGTGTTCTTTTATGAGATTGATTGGGAAACACCGTTCATTTTAGCCAATCTTTGTGCTCCACCTCTGCTCTAGATTCGTCTTTCTATCCTCTCAAAATTTAACATTTGGCGATTGCTCCCTTAACTTACGTGTTCTTGTTTGCTGGGATTTTGGCGCGAGAGTTGCTGCAGTTTTAGGGCGAGCCTTATTTCAGCGGCCATAGGCCCATTAATGCGGCCCAGGCAGCTGATGCCCGTCGTCGGATTAAAGCACATGAGCATCGTGTGGCGGGCATCAGCTGCCTGGGCCGCATTAATGGGCCTATGGCAGCGGAAATAAGGCTCGCCCAGTTTTAGCGATGCAGGTGTTGGACTAGACCCGTGCCCGGTGTCCTTTTGCTCCATTTAAGGAGCAATTGCTAGTTTAAATTTTATTTATTTATAAATAAAAGGAGAAAAGGCAGCTTCCATTTTATAGAGCCGTGTGGAGAAATAAAACCAATTTTAGTGTTAAAAAAACATGTTTCTAATCCTTACATTAGGTAAAAGTTATGCAATCAATCCCCACTTTATTTGGTTAATTTTTTAAAAAGAGGTGGTCATTCAATTATATGAGAAAGTTGTTTTCACTTTTTTTTTATTATTCTTCAATAGTTCCACTATATCAACATTTTTATGGGGCAAAGTTGTTTTCACTTTTTCTTTTTTTCTTTTTTCTTTTTTTTTAATTCAAATCATTTGAAGATTTTTTTGTATTAGTAATGGAATAGTCATTATTAGTTGCTATATGAGAATTGTTTACTTATTATTGTTATTTAAGGAAAACCAAGTTACTTGGAATTATTGGTTGATAGTTTATAAGGGGTAGGTTTTCACTCTTGCCAAATGTGTTTAGGCCTTGGGTTGTTAACTTATATCCTTACATCTTACTAAAACAAGCTCTTAGTCAAACGAAAACATTTTTAAGGCATACTCACTTTTATTAAATTTGACATTTTCAATTATTGCAAAATTTCCTATATTTTTTTTTTCTAAGTTAGAGTAATCTATTAATCAATGGAAAATATAGTACAACTGGCCAAAGCCATAACAGTGCCTACCGAGAGGCATTTTTAACTGACAAAGACTAGTATTTGGCTGCCCATCTGGAGGGAAACCAGCCTTAAGAACAATCATCTGAAAAAATCCCACGCAGGGGATCGACCTGGTAAGTTTTTGACTAAACACTAGAAGCATATACATTTCGTAGCTGTAGCGCTGGATTCTAACAGTACTGGACCGCTGTAAAGATTGAGACTGGACATTTACAAAAAAAAGGACCAGAGATGGAGTAAACATTAAAGCAACCAAGCATTCCTCCAGAGAGGGCAAAGAAAAAACAAAAATGACAAGAGGAGAGGGCCGAGTTACTCATCCGGCGCAACTTCCTCAATCTTGCAACCGTAATCTTCAGGGTCGCCTTAAGCATGGGAGCAAGCGGCGGCAGTGTCGTGGACAACAGGAGGAGTTGCATCTACATGACCCGGAACGACCCCAGCGTCAACCTGCAAAGGTTCTCTATTCTCAGAAAGCGGACCCCTCATATTCTGCTGCGTCATGTCCAAATGTGCGTTGTCATCCGGAACGTGCTCGTCTGGCGGAGTCACAGGCAGGGGCTCCTCCAGGAAGACAACAGAAATGGCCACGGTTACACGTGGTCTGTTGAGAGCACAGTCGAAAGAGAAGAGGGTCGTGTGGGACTGAGCCGGCAAAGCATCACCAGAAGGCGAGTCCAACCGTCGACCAGAACGAAGCAAGCGCCCACGAAAGAGACGAGGGAGGCTGCCAGAGGCCGCAGAATAATCCGACGGAGAGGAGGAAAAGGATGGCGAATGCCTTCTGGCGGAACGTGAGGACCCCCTCCGGCACCGCATCCTCTGCCTAAGTCTTGGCATATTTGCAACTGTACAGGAGCTGGAGTGCTGAGTCAATTGAGCGTTGACGGGATTCTGCTCAGGAGTAGAGCTAAGAACCACAGTTGCAGACAAGCAGGAACCAGCAATTGAAATGTGAGAATTGTCCGCGGGCACCAAACAACAGGTATGGCGACTGCGCTTCCCTGTAGTGGTGCGAACTCTGGCTCTGTCCAGTGCAGGATTACACCTCGAATGCATTGGCGAAGGGGCGGCCGGCTCCATGGTATATAACAAACCAATTCTGCAACCATCCAACCTCCGCATTGAATGACCAAGCCTGAAAATCGTATGTGAAATGTGGTTGCAGCAGTCGAGGCTGCCTCGAATACCAGTTAGAATGATGAGAATCGACTCCATATCAACGCAATTAAGTTCAAGCGCGGGCATTAACTGCGATCAGGTGGGCGCCGAGGTTCCAAGAGGGAAGGCATGTGGCCTCCTGTCCGAAAGCCTTGCGTCCCATCGCTCCCACTGTCGACACTTGCACCCGCATCCGGGGGCAAAATTTCCTATATTATAAAAAACGTTATAGATATATATATATATATATATATATATATATATATTAATTTAAAATTTAAAAATTAATTAAATAATTAATAACGTTTTTTATAATATAGGAAATTTTGCAATAATATATATATATATATATATATATATATATATATATATAATTTAAAATATACATTTAAAACAAAAAATATATATATAAATTCATAATGATAACTGACCTTTATTAAGATTAAAATGTTTTTTATTTTTTATTTTTAATGTTTAGAAAATATTAATAAAAACATTTCAACCTCGAATGCGGGTGACACGCTTGACACGAGTGAACATCAATTCCCAACTCATATAGACTGCAGGAAACCCCAACGCAATTCCCCACCTGCAGCGGATCCAATTACCGTTAACTCCTCACAGAACCAGAGATAACGCGGATTGGAAAGACCTTGTGTCACCTAACCCTAATCATCGCTTCACCCATACCACCATTAATGTCCATGATGTTTAACCAGCAATGCAACCACGCCTACCCCTCTGCGCCTGCTCATCGACTTGAGCTCCACACGCAGTACCGTGTGAAGGTCACTCATTGCCTCTCTGACAACCTTCATCCTCAATCCTATATATCCTCCCGACCTCTGCTCCTTTCCTCCCTCATCCGTTCTCCGCTGCATTTAGCTCTCCTCCTTCTGATATGGACGCTCATTGATTTCAATCAGTTGAGAAGTCTCAGTGCCAGAGTGGAGCTGCGCAGTCCCCCTTTTCTTGGCGCTCTGCATCCAGCGTACCTTTCCCCCAGCCTCTGCAGCTTCTCCCGCCCCCTGTGTCACCCCCGCCTCCCCTCCCAAGTGCACAATGGCCCCCAGGATGCGCCAACACACTATTCGCGGTGACCAGAGAGGGGCTCTTCCGGGTCATTACCATCATGGCAAGGATAACCGCCTCAAATGGATTGAAGGCTCCTCATCCAGCACGCCTGCCAGCCATCATTTCGCCCCTGAGCAGCGAGCAAAATCCTCCAGGCAACCTACGCAAAGGGGAAGTCGAGGCGCGAGGAGGTCCACCTCCTCTCCCAAAGCTCCCTCTCTACATAGCATTTCGACACCCCTGAACAGTCCTGCGCAGGGTGATGAGGATACAGACATATGTATTATGGATTCTGACGGCGTTTGGATGAAGGTCCCTGAAGGCGTCGACCCGGACTCCCCCATCCTCTGCGCCTGCAAATCTCCCCATGCGAACTGTTGCTGAAGTGGAAGTTGCGGTGGAAGCGGATGTTGCATAGGCCCCTGCCTGTCCCATCAACAAGGAGAATCCCCATTGCAGTGATGATGAGGATGAATAATGTCTACGCAGCTGTTCAGTTTTATTTTGTTTTTTGTCATTTGTGCCCGCAGGGCTTTACTGCTATGTTCTACTCTCTAGCTCCTAGATGTATCAGCGCTACTGTGCACAATGTAATGCTCGTTTTCAAGTTTTGTCTGGGCCAGCCCTCTCCCCCCCGGCAGCCCAGAAACAGTGTAACAAAGGTAGGGATTGGTTAAGCGCATCTTACCAACCCTGCCTGTAAAATATGTATTTTTATGTTTTCGAAATTAATAGATTAGCACAACTTACCAAAAAACAAAAAATTCAAAATCATCGTTTTGAAAGATGGATATTGTGAGAAATATTTTAAAATTATAATTTAATTTGCAAAATTTTTATTTTTATTTTTATTTGAATTAATTTTATAAGAAATAATTATAATATTAAATTATTTATTAAAACTGGTTGGATGTAATGTATGTTGATAAGTACATAAATTATTAGTAGCACCGCATAGTTAAATGAGGCAATTTTGAATCAAATTGAATAGAAAAATATACTTAGGAAAAAACTAAAATGTCACCTGGATAGACTATTATCATCAATAGTGGGTGAATGTTATGCCATAATGAGAAGACCAATCATTCCCTTTAATTACAAAGACTTGGTTTTAGAAAAGAACCAAACTTATTATCTCTATCTACCAACCTCTACCCACCCTTACTTAGCTAACTGCCTTCATCAACTTCTACCTAACTCCCTCTAAAGCAAGGAAGTCAAAGTCTACTCATATTAAAGACCTTGATAATATTTTGTCTAGTGATAGGTGATCAACATGATCTTGTTATAGTATTAGCAAGTTCTACTTTATATAATTTTTCATACAAGAGACTTGCCATGTATCAAGAGAGTTACCAAGTATTTATATGATTTTCTTAGTATCTTTTGAGTTGAAAATTGGGTGAAGCTAGTACCAACAATCCACAAGCCAATACTAGTAGGCACTTGGGACTTAACTAGGGTTAAGACATACTGCTAAGACATACCAAGACACTTTCATCAGTGATTATTTGGGAGTACTACAGTAAGGACATACCCCTCAAACTTCATCACAACATATCATTATTAATCAATCAACATGTACAACCCCCGTCTGCCACCCCCCCTTCCTCTCCTCTCTCTAATTTTATGTATCCTCTTAACTCCAATCCACTAAAAGTTGAGAAGGATCAAATTTCTTGAGGTGCAAACCTCTTTTAGAGTGAAAAGAGATTTGATCTCTCTGCCCTAGGTAGATCGAAAGTTAAGATGGATGTAGGTCTCTTTAATTATTAGTTTTTATTAAAACTATCATGATATGTGTGCATAATTTGCTCTCCATTTTATATTTTAAAAAAATTATAAAAAACTCTTTAAAATATATGTATTTATATATTCAAAATTGTTTTAAATATTTTTTATTGATTTAAAAAGTAGAATATATTCGCATGTATAATTGTTGTGTAGTAATTGAATTTAAAATAGTAATTTAACTTTTTTACATATTAATTTTTTTTTGGAATATATTCTTTAATTTAACTACTTATTGTAGAAACATTATCATAATTAAATTAATGTCAAAACACACAAATTAAATAATTGTAATATCTTAAACAATATTAAAAAAAAAAAAAACAAACAAACAAACAAACAAACAAACAATTCAAAATTTAATTAAAATAAAATATTTAAAACCTTGATTTTGGGCATAGGTTAAAGAGAATAGATTTGGAGATTTCATTATACCTATACATACCTATATCTATATATATTTTACTTACTGTTCAAATTACAGAGACTAATAGAGTTTACAATTAAATTAATACTAAACACACAAAATTAAATAAATATTTTTCAATAATGACTTCTTAATTATAATATCTTAAACAATATTGTAAAAGACCAACTTGAAATTTAATCATAAAAAATACAAATACAAATTTTAAAAAAATAAAAAAATAAATAAAATCAACCTATTATCTACTTATTATTAATGTAAGTATCATTCTAAGAAAAATTTGAAGGTGGAGATTCATAGTGGAAAATAATGGTGGGAAGAGTTTCTAGGTCCACAGGATGTTCATTACTAAAATGTTCATTACTAAGATAATTACTAAGACCTTCTCGCATATAATATTTTAAAATGGTAAATTAATGGTGGTAAATTTAGGCACATAATCTTTTGAGAATAACAACGGTAAATTAAAAATACAAATTAGTAATTGAAACCCTCAACCCCATAGGTCTCACATGGCATGGCTTTTTGTACCTAGATTGGTAAATAGCACTGAAAGTCACAACCAAATATTTCTCTTCGAAAATAAATAGCACTGAAAATAAAGGAAAATTCATTAGATTTTTATGTACCATGGGTTGTCAAAACAAGAGCCACAAAAATAAATTAATTATTTTACCTCAATTTTATTTTAATTATTAACATTAAATTTTTATTTTATTTTATTTTATTAATTTCACTTTTTCTATCTCCTCCATACTAAATTAGAAACCCACTACCTAATATATATAACATAAATATCAAAATAATTTACAAATACAGAAGCTTCCCATAATTATATTTTGACAAGGAGTTGTTTTTAGTGCAACTTTTTGGAGTTTCAGGTGCCGGAATCCGGTGGAAAAATTTGAGGTAAAATCTTGATTTATGTTATTTAAACTGATTTTTTTGACTGCATATATGGATTCAGCACTCTAAAAAATTTCAAAGGCAATGCCATTGTGCAAGGTTACCCATCAAATTTCTGTTTTCAATAAATTCCTGCCGAATTTTAAAGAAATTAGACCAGAAAAAATCACCATAAAACCCTTCAAAAAGTCGCATTAAAAACTACTCATTTTAACAACTCAAATAACGATTTCTCTTAAACCTTTATTTCTTCAGCAAATATTAACCATTGTTTAATGATTAACTCAATACCTTTACATCTTATTCATGAAATAAAAATAAAATAATATTCAATAAACAAAATTATTTAAAAAAAACACATACAAAATAACAAGCCAATCATTAATTTAGTGATAATGATTAATAGTTACTTTATATAAAAGTTCCCAACACATTTTCATGTGAACCAAAAAAAATCCTGAAACAATGTTTCATGTAAACTAAACATGTGAGTGAAGCATTGTCACATGAACTACCAGGGACAATATTAAATTATTTATTAAAAAAGATGAAAACAATGAAATACATTATTTATTAAAAAGGGATGAATATAATAAAACACATTAATGATGAAACAGAACTATAACCAGTAATTTATTAAAATGGTACGAATACATTTAATTAAATTACAGATAAATAAGTGTAAGATGAAAAATAATAATAAACGTTAGAATAAATAAATAAATATTATTTAATATTAAATATTATTCAATAAATATATTATTTTTTATGTGAGTGAAGCATTGTTTAATGAACTACCAAGTACAATATTAAATTATTTATTATAAAAATGAAATACATTATTTATTAAAAAGAGATGAATATAATCAAACAAATTAACGATAAAAAAGAACTATAACCAGTAATTTATTAAAAAGGTACGAATACATTTAATTAAATTACAAATAAGTGTAAGATGAATAAAGATAATAAACGTTAAAAATAAATAAATAAATATGATTTAATATTAAATATTATTCAATAAATATATTATTTTTAAAAATAATTTGTTAAAAAAGTTTATAAATTATTTAAAAATTTTAATTTTAATTAAATAAATTATAAATATATATTTATTAATATTTAAAAAATAAAATTATGAGAATCATTTTGATCAATGTATCTTTCAATAATAATTATTTATTACATTGTCAAGTTTTATGAATTGTATATCCCATATAACTCATGTATCAATTCTTTGTATGTCTATTCTATATAAGATAAAGGATGAAGATATAAATAATGTATAATTTTTTTTTAATATTTATTAACTTTAATTATGTTGAAGGCGTTTTATTATCTGATAGACTGTGCCACCAACCACCAATCAACTCAGAGAAACTTGTTAACGTGGCTAGGCCCCCTTTGACGTTTCTTTTCGCGATAGTGAAAATGCTAGTTTATTATTTATATAGTTGTAGTATAATTGTTTTAGGTTTTGAGATTATTTTGGGCATATTTTAGAGTTAGATTTGTGTAACAATTTTGGTAAAAAATCCATGTAATAAAGTTAAAAAATAATAATAACTATGGTTGATGAGACATTTATTCCAAGTTGAGACACTTAACCATGTTTTTACTTGTAAATTAATGCACAATGTATCTATGGTTAAATAGATTGTATTGCAACTAATGATGTAAGGGAGCAATGCTTCTTAGCGATTCTTAGGTAAGTATAAGACCCCTATGTTTAAATCTGTTGTTTACATATGTGGATTCAATGTGTGTGACATGTTTGAAAAAATGCTTGTCATGGCTAGGAACGGTCCAGATGAGTTCGTGTTGATGTGATTTCTTTCGTATTATTGTCATATGATTATTTATCATCCCTTAAGTTTTCATGAAGTTCTTGGCAGTGACCTGGGATGTAGGCGTGAAAAAGTGGCTCAAATCTCGTAGCCGCGGGCACAGAACTGAGCATTTGGGTCCCTATTCGCTAGCATGCAGTGTTATGCATGTGGTTATAGCCTCCTAGCCCCTGAAATGCAGTGTTATGCCTACAGCTATGGCTCAACGAGGTTAAAAATATCAGTCTGACCCAGGGGTAAGAGGCTTGAATGGTTGGGTTACCTCCTGGGGGTGTTGTGGTTGTTGTACAAGGTCTATAGGTGGTGTTTTTCGTCAATTCCACTTCCTTAAGGTCACATAGGAGGCTGAATCTCATTATAGTAGCCTCTTGTGGCATGTTTACCCCGGATGGTGTTACAATTTGGCCCATAATTTGATAAGAATTTGTTAAAAGCATAAGTTTGATTTGTGAGTGGATTGAATCCATTTTTATACATTAAAAAACATTTTTTAAACAACAAAAAACTTGATCTTACCCAAAATTGTTTCACTGGATTTTTGCCAAAAACTCCAAAACTTAAAAAGCTAAACATCATCCTTGAGATTTATTATTATGGTGATGCCATAATAGAATTGGTGTTGAACATGTGCTCTTATTAGTAAAACAAGGGCATCATTGTTGTAAGAATTTTTCTCTCAAGATTATCTTATGGAATTTTGGTTCATGTTGCAACACTTCAGTTATTTCATTGGAATTTGGATTTGGCTTTTATGTGGTGAATTTTTTGTAGGTTGTTTAAAGAAACGGTGATAGTGTTCATGTTGGTAAATGGGACATTTCTTTTTGGGTTCTCTAGCAATTTCACACTACACTCTTTGGATCCTTTGGTCCTAGTATGCTCCTAAGTGATTGGGTAAGCAATACTTTGGTCTTAGTATACTCCTAAGTGATTGGGTAAGCAATGTTGTTTATTCAGCATCTTAGTCCAATTTAAATCTAAATAAACCTAGCACTATAAAGTTCCTATTTTTATGGATTATAGAAAGGTCCATTACATTAGGAGTATAGTATATACAAGCAAGAAGAGCCCATGTAGTGTAACATAATCTCCATTTTCTCAATTACTTTTATGGAAATGAAAATTAATTCTCTCATCACTTTTCATGGTCCTAATATATTAGAATAATCCTATGGCCAAGCACAAAGGGGTTTCCATTTTCTCAATTACATCAAAATTTTATGAGAATGAACACCAATTCTCTCCTCATATTTTCATAATTATAATTGCTCTAGCACAATAGAAACAACAAATAAATTTTCTAGAAAAGTACAAGATGTTTAGAAATTTGGTTTCAACTTAAATCAAAATTCTCATTCATCAACCTCCAATTTTAAGATGCCTACTAATTTTGTTCATCCTAAAGTTGAGGAGAATACTATACATTAGATACTTAAATATGTGGATATTAGCAACTAAAGATCTAATTCAATCAAAGTTGGAAGAGACAAAGGAGTTGCCTTATATCAGTGAAATGTTATGTGTGTGTATGTGTGTGTAAAAGGATGTTTTACATCCAAAGGAATCCAACCCATAGACACAACATCCAATGCTAGGCTGTCGAGGAGATTTGACCACGTGACCTCTCAACAAAGAAAGTACCGTGAAGTACTTAGCAATGGGAGTTAGAGAGACCAACTGAGTGTGGCTATATATATAGAGAGAGAGAGATAATTCTTTTAAGTGCAATACTTTTCTATATGAGATAGACAACAAATTAATGGATGTAGTTGTTATAGATATAAGAAATTTATGTATGTGACCAATAAAAACTTCAGATTTTTTTTGAAAATTAGGCTAATAATTTTTATAATTTTAAGAGTGTCATTGAAATATTTTATAGTACAAATTTTATTTTTTTATTAAAATAATTTAATTTGATTAATATTTACTTTGTGCTTTTGGGCTCCATCATTTTAAGTAATATTATGATATTTTGTTCTTTAAAATATATTTCTATATATATATAAAATTTATAAATTGAATAATTTTGAAAATATTCAAATTTTACCTATCACATGACTCAAAATTTTGACTCAAAATTATAATCCTAAAAGAAATTAAAGAATTATAGCAAAATACCCCAGAAACCAAGCCTGGGCTTTAAAAACCAAACAAATAAACACATTTTTACATCAAAATCAAATCATATATTACGATAAATTTATTTTTTATTTACAAAACAAAATTCGACAAGTCATTTTTTCCCACCAGACAAATTATGCCGTACTCCATTCACTTCCTTGATTCCGTTGCACTGTTATGTTCAAACGCCCACATGCATTGCAATCACTTTCTAGAAACGTAACTTTTTAAACTACTATATACTATGTTCAAAGTACCACATAATTGCAATTTGCAAATACAAAATAATAGAATGATTTGAAAAGTGATGATCAGGTTTTCTTGATCAATGGCATGTGCTTTCCAACTCAGAGTATGCCTTAATCAGTTCCAGCATTACTGAAAGCTTTAATTTACCCCATCAAACTGCACTGTTGGTAAACAATGGAATGACTTAATAATTGAGGAACTTTACTTTTCTTGGGAAATTAGTTTTTCAGCGAGGCCCAAGTTTAGTTTATAAGAACCACCCGGTCGATATCTGTTACAGAAATATCGAAATATAATTTCATCCGAACTGTGTAAATTTACTTTGGTTTAGTGAAGAGTTTGTTTTTTTTAATATTTAAAAGTATGTGGCAAGAGTGAAAGCTTGTTTCTAAAGATTATTAATGAGATAAGTAAAGTTTATTTCTTTAAAGTAAGGAATTTTATTTAGATTTAAATAGGTGAACCACTCAAGGCTCAGAGTCATCTAGAAGGGTAAAGGTCTGCCCTACACATAGATAGATAGTTACAGGTGGCATGGTTTTCCCTCAATAACAATAATGAGTCACTCTGCAATTGTGCATAGCAACCAAAATTCAATGACAATAATGAGTCAGTCTGCAATTGTGCATAGCAACCAAGACTCAGAGCTGCATCTGGCAAGAGTGAAAGCCTGTCCTGCCCTACAGACTGATAGTTACAGGTGGCCTGGTTTTCCCTTCAATAACAATAATGAGCCAGCCTGCAATTGTGCATAGCAACCAGACTCAAAGGTGCATCTAGCAAGAGTGAAGGCCTACTCTACAAACTGATAAGTACCCATGGCATGGTTTTCCCTTCAATAACAATAATGAGTCAGCCTGCAATTGTGCATAGCAACCAAGACTCAAAAGTGCATCTGGCAAAAGCGAAGGCTTGCCCTACAAACCTATATTTACAAGTGAGGTGGTTTTCCCTTCAATACCCATAATGAGTCACCCTACATTTACACATAACAACTAAGAAGCCTTCAAACCTATAATTACAAGTGAAGTGGTTTTCCCTTCAATAATCATAATAAGTCAGCCTACATTTACACATACAACTAAAAACCTCTGTTGACAATTTTACAACTAAAAAAATCCAAACTAAAATTCCTCCGTCGACAATTTTTACACCTTAAAAAAATCCAAACTAAAATTCCAGAACCAGAACTGAAATAATCTTTATTTATCACTTGAAATGTTTCGACTGCTTACACAACATTTTCAGACAAAGGAGAAATAACAGCATGGCAGTTTTAACTGCCCCGGTTGTTTCCGCCCCCACTTCCCTCAGAGAACCACCGGTTCGAGTTCTACCGCACAAATTACTCGAAAAAACAGCGGAACAGCATACAACCATACATTACATTATGTTTTAGAGCTCGACTCCGGTAACATTTAATTCTTTGGCTAAACTGTGTCTGTAACATACAGATCTACGAAGGCCTTGGCGTCATTATAGTTTTCTCCGCTCCCTACCAGCAGCAAAACCAGCCCCTGCTTTACCTGCATTTTAATCACATTTAGCACACGGTGCTTGGCTCCAGGTATAAACAAGGCAGCTTTCAGTTCCGGTATAGTAGATGTAGCCTGATCCAAAAGCAAGCCGCAATAATCATTCACATTGTCATTGAAGCCCGGAGAAGAAATCATGGCCCTGGTAACTTTCCCGAAATGATTCTGCATAGAATCAATCAAATTAGCGTGAAGCCACGCCAAAAGCTTGTTCATTACGCGCTTCGGGATAGCAGCTTCCATATCTCCATATCCGCTGATCTCGGAATCCATGACACCACTGCATTCGTCGTAGTTACAGGAAGGGCCAAAGAAATCGGCCATGTGGAATCGAAAAGGCGTACAGAGAGATTTGGCAGGTATTGAACTCGAACCCTACTCGGCAAATATAAAATTACTGATACAAAGGACTGGCCAACGATTTAAGTAAATGAAAGTGGCAGGGCACCGCCTAAAATTAAAGTACAGACCTTTATGTCACATCAATGGCAAACACAGGCGCAGTACTTGTAAAGCAGGATTGGAAATTGGAAAATAATGGAAATTCCGGTAAGGAAGGAAGATTGGGATAAAATTGGGCAGGAAATTTTGAAAATCCACATCCAATGTTTTGGGATCCAGAAGTTTTTCAAAATCTAAATTCAATGTCTTGGGATTCACAAGTTTTTGATAATATCTATCATAAAAAAAAATTGATAAACGCTCAAATATTTTGATTTTTTTAATTTTTTTTTTTACAAAATTCCAACTAAAAATATACCTCCTACAAATTTACGCCTATAAACCACACCAATTTGAATACCTAATGGAGACACATGAATTGGAATCTCATTGGGGTCCACTGTCAGGGAGTTTCACATGTCATTGTTGGGCGTACAAATTCAACTCTCTGTGTCAATTGGTAGGAAGAAGGTAGCGTTAACATCCACCCTCCATTAAAGATGAGTAGATATCCTTATCCAACGTCATTCCCAGGGAGGGTTCATAGTACGGCATTATCCATAATTCCCTTTCTCAAAAGTCATTTAACATACCGCGCACATTCATGACTGTGGGCGCGCTCATACAACAGATTGATCTATTCCCTTTATGTAAAATCAACAAACGGACCACATACATTCTCTTTAAAAAAAACCGAAAGATAGGAAATAGGTTTTACAAGTAATATTATTTTAATATATATTACGATGTATCCACTAATTAATATATATAATAACAAATATTTTTATTTATCTTTGCAAACTGAGAGAAGAAGCGTTGTCTCACCAAAAGAAACTAGAACCATTTCATCAATAGTGTGCACCATAAATACCAATGTACCGAAAACACTGAAACAATTTTACCATTAGGATATATGTTGACCAGAACCTTATATCCTAAACTCGAATTACCATAAAGATAGCAATTGAAAAGGCTCAAGGCTCTCAAGGGGAGGAGCAGAATACCCACAACACTTATTTCGCCTCTATGAAATCCATAAGAAGTGAAGTAAGGTAACAAGCAAAATATTCTCACGCTATGTTTTTTAGACCAATAATAAGAAAAGAATTGCCTAGAAGAGACTATATGTGAAGAACACATGCAAAAATTGATGACAAAAATACTTGAAATCACTGTTCTAGTCATGGTCAAAGGAAATTAGAGTAGGTGTCTAGACACTATCGGCCGGAGGATTACTGAAATCACCAAATGCAAAATCACTCACGAAAAAGCTTACTACCCAAGTCAAATGAGAATCCATATTATCTAGACAGAACCTTTGGTTGTTGAGCATATGCTTAATGCCTTTTAATCAAGAGAAAACATTGTAATCTTCCACTTGTTCATCTTTTAAGATGAGACACGGTAGAGTATCAATTTGTCGATGTAATGCCGAAGAATTCATAAAATGAAACAGCTTTTTCCTAAATCTACCAAGAGCAGGAACCCATTTCATATCTTCACCCCACCAATTCAGAGTCAAAGTGATAAAGACATTCCCTAGCCTCCTTATTTCCTGCAACAGAATTTCCTTCCTCACTTCCAAAGGTACAACATCAAAGAAAGTAGCAACGAAGTCATAGGCAAAAGGGTGAAACCTTTTTATGCCCAATGTTACCTCCACCACCCCTCCCACTGCTCATTCTTTGTCTAGGAGGCATATGTGTACCTACAAATGAACATTGGGGACAAAGACTAATAGAACTTCTACTTATAAAGTAGGAAGAAGGACAATCAAGAAAACCTTTAACATCCTGACTTGAATACAATAAAATCATCACTGAATGGCCACACTACAAGGGCAAAATCCAGAGGATTTTCAAACTCACATCTCAAGTTCATGAAATAACCCATAAACAACTTAAACTCTCTTCTACAAAGACTAAACACAAAGAAACTAAAACAATGCCTTGAACCTTGAAAATTATCAGTAAGCACGGAATTTGGGACACATCGATTAATTTTCAATTG
The DNA here is from genome assembly GCA_034641835.2 of Pinus albicaulis. Classification (NCBI taxonomy): domain Eukaryota; kingdom Viridiplantae; phylum Streptophyta; class Pinopsida; order Pinales; family Pinaceae; genus Pinus; species Pinus albicaulis. The sequence continues at coordinate 651,846,785 of CM076573.1, read as the reverse complement.
ACTAAAAAAACTAAATTCTAGAGTTACAAACACAAACATTAAAGTCTTCATAGACAAAGAGCAGGGATACCACACCCAAATGTCAACAGTTACCCACAAAGACTGAGAAAGTTTCCTCAAAGACTCGTTTAAACAAGACAACTGAGAAACTACCCTCAAAGACCCAGACCAACATATGAAAAGAGCAAACGAATCGAATGCATGTCCTAAGACCAACAATAAAAAGTGTAAGCCTGTGACAAACAATTTGAAACTCACTGAAACAAAAGGAAGCCCGACACGAGAAATTATCCATAACTACACCTATAGAAAGTGAAAGACGAAATGAAATTCCACTAGGAAGTAACATATAGTGGAGGTCGAGGAGTTGTCCTCGCCTCCTCTCACATTAAGCGTGTACCACCGTAAGTCCATAACCTTAATTGACGCTTTAAAACAACAAGCTCTCTAGCAAACTAGCACGTTCATATTAACTATCTTCTACCACATCGTGATGAAGGTGACACAAGTGTGAGGTTAACTTATTGTTCCATGTATACCCCATGAAGGTAATCAATGCACATTATTATTATAAATCATTATATTTTATTTTAATAGGAAAATGTATTCAAATCAAAGTAGATTAGAAAATGTTAATAATATTTCACATAGAATATAAAGATATTTCATTAAAAAAAAATTACATAACTTTTAATAGCAAAATAATAATAATAATAGTAATGTTTTAAAAAATAATTATAATAATATCTTAAGGTGATTGTATAATTAAACTTTACTAAATTTTTAAAATCATTGCCATATTTAATATTAGGCAATAAAAAGAAATATGAATTCTCATATTTAATATTAGGAAATAAAACAAAATATGGATTCTCACACTTACGACTATAACTCCTAGTTGAGTCATTTCATCTCAAGCATGTGACCATTGGTAAATTAGAGGGATTTGAACCTGCAATCTCAAGATACATAACACTTCATTAACTAGTTGAGCAAACCTTGAAATGCTATAAAACTAGAACATAGAATCTCATCATACATAACACTTCATTATAGCTATAATCACTAGTGTAACCTTGAAATGCTATAAAATATGAATAGTTAATAATCAACTAAATTTTTAATTTAAAAGTAGAAAATATAAAATATAATAAAATAGTTAAAAAGTTTTGAATTAAATTAAAAATTTTATAAGGTTATTTATAAATTAAATTATAACCCCCCAAGTTGGAATTTGAACCTCTAGTTTTTTTTTATGGTTTCACCCATAGTCTTCTTGATGGATGGTTCTACTCTGTCATTTGAAATTTACAGGTATTGTGGCATAATGTATTGCATAAAGAAGTTATGGACAATAAATCTTTTTGTATATATTTCATTAGTATATGGACATTTGACATACAAGACATTGCCATTGTTCAGTTTCAAATCTTTAAAACACTACCAAAAAAAAAATTTATAATATTATGTAATATAGTATCCTTTAATAGAAAATATTTACCTAAAAAAAGAGAAATTACATTTTTTTTAAATCTTAAATCCAAAAGTTATCTTCAAATTATAGTAAAGATATATAGTTAATCATCCCCAAGCCTACACATATCAAAAACCAAAAAATATACAATATAATCCAATAAAAACAAATTTAGATATAGATTTGAAATACAAGTGCATAGTAAAAAATGTTAAAAAATCTATAATTTCAAAAACAAATAAATAAATAATTTTAAAATTGTCTGTGAAAATAACAATTAGTAAATGAAATAAAAATATTAAAGGAAAATGAAAAAAATATATGAAATAGATGAGAAATGTATTGTAATGATTTTATAGAAAGGAATGTGTGATTTTGTTATGGTTGTTAAAGTTAATCGTTACAAAAATGGATAAGTTGATTCTATTATGGTTGTTAAGGTTAGTAATAGTTGGTTGTGATGTGAGTAGTGGCAACGTGCAAGGTCCTCTATGGTCCCAAAGGACAAATTGAATTAGATTACACACAAAACATCCAATAATTAGGCCGAAATGTATGTTCTCCAAATCCCTCATAATCAGAGGGTCCTCTATGGCTCCAAAGGACAAATTGAATTAGATTACACACAAAACATCCAATAATTAGGCCAAAATGTATGTTCTCCAAATCTCTCATTATCAAAGACAATAATAACACAATTCAACAACTTGATTTGGGACTCTCCTTGACACTCCAAATTAATCCATCTCCACAAGAGAATCTTGAAAAATATATCTTTATTTCCAAACTTTCAAGTTAAACATGTGCTTCTGGACCTTAACACTATAGGTGATCGATTGGCTAACCAAGCTTTATTACTAGCCCCAAGAACGATGTGAATTGATGGAACCTTACGGTATACAATGATTTCATAAATCATGGAACTGCAATCACAATTAATCTCTGAGGTTGTGATATGTCCTACATACTTGAAACATGGCAGTCGCATATTGTCTTGGATCTGTAATGGGTTAATTCAAGCCATGGGACAGAGTCAACTAGACACAGTAGTGATTGTTTTAAAATTATGGTGAATAATGCAATGTACCAACCAATTACTTCCACAAATGGAATGGCACAATTGATGCAAAGGAGCTTCCTCATGCAATTGACATGGGGTAACCCCCTTGAGAAAGCAGTTAGTGAGGGAATTATGGTTTAAAGAAAGACTAAAACAAGGGATGAGAAAGGAGAAGTAATTATTTTTGTAATAATCCCCCATTTTCACACCAAACAATGGGGATTTCAAGTTGTTTTGATGGATAGACCATGCATGGGATTTAATTTTATTATCTCTTTAGATTTGGAACAAAAGGCCCCCTACAATAAGTAGCAAAATCAAGGTAATCAATGCAGCTAGCATTATGGAACAAGAGTCAATCTAGCAAGGGGTTGGCAAACTACAAAATTAGCAATTTAACCTATGCGAATGGATAACAAAAAAAATAAAGAAATGAAGCAACACCAAGCACTCGTTTAAAACATAACTTCAACATCTTCAATTCCAATTGCAAAACACTCAAGCTTATGCCCAAATTTGCTAATATAATATACCCTATTATTGTTTTGACAAAAAACGCTAGTTATGATATAACTATTATTTGGGCATGGGATAAGGAGCACTCAAAGCACTCCACTTTTTCAATCAAAATTGGTCCTAAATTTTGCAAGAACTATTTTGGAAATCAAAGTTCCACCAAGGCTAGCCAAAAACACAAGACAGATGAAAATTGAGTGATTTGTGTGCTCCATATAAAGCCCTACCAATATGATGTCATCTTCATAATGAGTATTATTAAGAAGATTTTCAATTTCTACTACATTCTTAACAAGTTTAACAAAGTATTTAAATTTTGATTAACATTTATATTTGGTCAAAACAAATCTAATATTGGTTGGGAAAGAGTGTTAAGCAAATATGGTAGTTGGTGTCAACAATGTCATTTTCTTTTCTTTTTTGCAAATATGGCAATTGGTTTCAACAATGTTATTTTCTTTTTCTAAATGTTTTTCTTTTAAACTTAATTAATAATTTGATTTCTAAAATCTAGTATTATCATTAAAAACAATTCTTCTCAAACACAACCCATTAAATACAAATTTTAAACTTCACACCTCAATTCACGTACCAACTAATTTCAAGATTTCTAATTCAACAAATCTACCCACTCTAACTATTCATTCATAAATTTAACTTAATTTTTGTAAAAACCACTCCAACAACCCAATAATTCCTGAGCTTAAGAGATATGAAAACCCTTAATCTCAAACACAATTTAAACCCAACAATTCCTCAACTTAAGAAGTATGAAGACCCTTAATCTCAAACACAATTTAAAGAATAATTTTAATTTTAATATAATAGTTCAATTTATTTGTACATCATCTTCAAAATTTCTAGCTCAACAAACCCACTATTTGTACATTGTTTTCCAAATTTCTAGCTCAACAATCCCACTGTATTGAGTTATTCACTCATAAATTTCCCAATTTGGTTAGTACTAGTTTTGATTTATTTTTAACTAGAAATCTATCAAACACTAAATATCAATTGGAGTGCAACTTTCTTAATCATTAAATGGATTTAAGAGCAAATTGAAAAAAAAAAATATTTGAGGGGAAATGAAAAAAGGAATAACAATATATTCATATAAATACTGTAGAATTCAAAATTTCTAGCTCAACAACCCAGTATATTGAATTATTCCACCATAAATTTCTCAATTTGGCTATAACCAGTTGGCCATTATTTTAAAAAACAATTCACCAAAACAAGGTCAAAGTTAGCTAAGGCCATACTCATTTTCAAGGGAAGGAAAAAAAACCATGCTTACATACATCATATTAAATTAAATATACATCATATTAATTTTGAATTGCCAATATACATCATATCATATAAAATAGAGACAAAAAATCCTCAACCCAATTTAGGAATGGTGCATTATGATGAACAAAGCTTGGCCTCCTCTAACTCAAAATAAACCTGTCATCATAGTTACAGGTATATTAAGTATCCACTAGGGTAGCTCAAGTTGCTCGACAAATCAATGTATAATTTTGCAAGTCAAAGATGAAGGTTATAGTGAACAACACAGATAGCATCATGTCAAATTACAAGGCCAACCACTTCAATTTGGCTATAACCAGTTAGCCATTATTTTAAAAAACAATTCACCAAAACAAGGTCAAAGTTAGCTAAGGCCATACTCATTTTCAAGGGAAGGAAAAAAAACCATGCTTACATACATCATTTAAATTAAATATACATCATATTAATTTTGAATTGCCAATATACATCATATCATATAAAATAGAGACAAAAAAATCCCCAACCCAATTTAGGAATGGTGCATTATGATGAACAAAGCTTGGCCTCCTCTAACTAAAAATAAACCTGTCATCATGGTTACAGGTATATTAAGTATCCACTAGGGTAGCTCAAGTTGCTCGACAAATCAATGTATAATTTTGCAAGTCAAAGATGAAGGTTATAGTGAACAACACAGTTAGCATCATGTCAAATTACAAGGCCAACCACTTCAAAGAAAAGTAATTAGTGATAGGCAGTCAATTATTGGGTGGACCAAATGGTTGAGTGTCATCGTTTTGAAAAGGGGCCTAGTCTCTGTAGTTTTTCTTTGTTTTCCCTATTGGTTGATATGAGGATGTAATCTTTGTAATCAATTCATCTCCTCAGAGATGGGTTAAGTCTTATTTTATAATTTTATTTCACTTCATTGATGGTTTAGGTCAAGTCTTATTTTTTATTTTTATTTCACTTCATTGACTTCATTGATGATTTAGGTGCTTATAAGAAGGTCTAATGTACCATTTGACTGTGGAACAGATGTGGTCCTAGTACTGCAGCACTAAAATGCAGTTTGCAACTTCTTCCATTAAGATTACAGAATCTATAATGGCCAGAAACTAACAAGCCAAAATGTGAGAAAATCCAACCCTGATTGTTTGGTCCTAGATATTTAGGATTACACCAGAAGTCTAAACGTGAGCTGCATAAACGTTAGAAGTCTAAATGTGAGAAACATAAATGTGAGAAGTCAAAATATTATTTCACAAACTTTTAATATTAAACATCAAAAGCACACATCCATGGTTCATGCATGCAGGATCAAACTCAAAATCAAAGCATTCCAACCTCTCATTGTGTCCATGGTTATTACGTGGTACATATAACAGCAGTATTAGTGTAAAAATGCAAGATCCCAAAGCATATGCTATAATTCTACTTGGGTAAGCACTGCAATTCTGTTGACTGCTTACACAAATTGAATGTAAAAGCTCATATCATACTGACAGAAATAAGTCAGGGATTTTCAAGGAAATTAAATAATTAAAACTGCCCGTGCTGATCAATTAAATACAGACAGCATGTCCGAGGAAATAGAGGACCTGATAGAAAACTGAGATCATGCAGCTGATCAAATTCAAAAGTAGATTGGATCCAAATCAAACAGCAAAATGCCACACTTCATGGCAACTATTTCAAGGCAGGCCTAAGTGCAAAATAGAAAAACTAGCAAAACTAGCAAAAAGTAGCCACTCTATCATCACCATAACTAAGAACTAAAGGAAAACATCTAGAATTTCTTGTCTTTCAGCGGGCCTCTTGGAATCTTGCTCAACACTTTGACATCAAATGTCCTGTAATGCTTCTTAGCTTCATCCATTGCCTTGAATGCAAAAGCATCAACCTGGTCTTCATATTTTTCATAAAGCACGGGCACTGTATGTGCAAAAACAAATGCTGCACAAAACAAGATCACAACCAATCAAATTAATTATGTGTTCATTCCAAAAGTAGATTGAAAACACTTCACAAGAATTGGCAGCCACAAATTATTATCTTAAAATACAAGCACGGCCATGTGAGAGGGAGGGTGGCACTCTGAACAATTTTTACCCTATTCTGATCAGTTTAAGTGGGCCAGGCACCAACTCCACTCATGTGGCAGAAAGTTTAATAATAAAATTCAAATATACCTCAAGGTTCCAACAGGTATTGAAAAAGACGCTCTGTATCTACTGGAGTCCATAGTGTTTGAGGTTGCTAAGTGGCCTGCCTAGACATTCTATTGTGTAAAATTGATAGCCAAATTTTAACTGATTGCACAATTTATCTGAGTGCTACTAATGGATGGGGTAAGGTCCTGGACCTTAACAACCATACAGAGACAAACTATTACACATTTAAATTGGAATATACCTGAGCATGTACTCTGCTAGGAATCACTATACAATAAAATACTTGAACTTGTCATGACAAAGTGGTAGTGGGAACCTGCCCTAAAAATAGAAAAAGCAAATGTGTACATAATGCAACAATATTGCTCTTACCAACATAGAAGAGAGTCAAGAAATTAGCCCAGCTGCCAACCACAGAAAGAATCCAAAGACCTGCAACAACCTGTAGCAAAAAAAGGGTTATCATAGGCATGGGTAATGCTTACTGAGAAGGATATTCCAACATCCTTTGGCCCTCTCTTCACATTTTGTCAAATGAGGTAATTTTATGACCACTTTGAGTAATCTGTTTTGTCAAATAGCCTCGGTGATTTTTTAGCTAGAATTTACATCAAATATATGCATATGTACGCATTCTTGTAGGCCATGACATAATTTTTCTAAGTATTCTACATCGATAGAATGTTTTATACTGCCTAAATTTTGGTTCTAGCATGATCAGTAATGAGTTTGCACTGTTTTTGAAGATATATTCTTTTGCTTCTTAAAACTAGCTAGACATGTTTATAACTTCATTTCATATTGGTGTCAGTTTATTTTTTTCACAGTTGTCATGTCACACTTCTGCAGTTAGTGAGCCTCTAAATGTCATCTGATTGTTGCCTACAATAATTTTTTTCAATTGAAATTGATCATGTCACTATACTTGCAGATTTAGTGAGCCTCTAATGTAAGAGATTTCCCTAGCATATGCCAGTTCCAATTGATAGAATCACACACCATTAAAAGCAAGCAAAATATTGAACTATCACATATAATGGTTATAGATGCACATACCAAAAGAAACTTTTTCAAATCTCTCCCAGATGCAACATCGTGTATAACAGCAAATAATCGGTTGATTTCAAATCTGACAGCAGAAGCAACATCCTGAAATAGTTGTTCAGAAAATGATATCTGAGGGATACGCACAGGTTGTCTGTCCATGCAAATAATCAAGAGAATTTTCAGTCAGACAATTGAATTTATGTCATGAACTTTGGTTATATCTACCAAATCAACTCATCGATTCTGAATAACCGTTATTGTCTAGATAAATGTAAAGCGTCAAGCTTAACTTCAAACTTTAACAAAAGCACATGAAAATTGTACCACAGTAACTTACTTGTTAATAAAGGCTGATGCGTTGGACCAGACGAACAAGATCGTGAGGCCAAGTATGACAGCATGGCAAATCAGAGTCAGTAGATGATAACCAAGCCACTCAAATAGGAGCCAGATGACAGTAGCACCGACAAGAACACCTGCTGAGGTTTGCTTGTTCCTCCAAAGTATTACATCGGCAGCTACACATCCGATCTAGGGTTTTAGAATCTCAATATGAAAATAAGCACTGCAAACAACTTAGCAATGATATAAACACATTTTCATTGGAGACAGTCCAAAAAGTGAAAATCAAGAAAACAAATATCCTAACTGGAGAAGCTGCAAATCATATTTCAAGTGTGTACTTATTTAAATATTCATCAATTTTCTACATCACTCTGTAAATAATTCTTCAGCAGTGTATCAGAGGGAAACTGTTTCATGACAGACATTCAAATCAAACATCTTCGAAGACATTGAAATCAAGATGCGTAGAATGTTTCTAATACTGTTTCTATAAGTTCAAATGCTTAAGAAGGAGGTCAAGACAATAATAATTTATTCTTCAACGGGCTCTAAAACCTTTCTTATACAATGTAAATGAATGACTGATTCATAAAAATAAGAATGGGAAAGTAAACATATTACATTTGCCTCCTCCGAACAGCGAATGGACGGGCTTCTCGCGGCCAAAGAGACGTTTTATTGAAGATGCAATTGAAGACGGCTCGGGTTTTTTGGATTTCTCATCATCTGAATCAGAAGAAGAGGAGTCATGCTCGGGATGTTTATCGGTGACCTTCTCCAGCGCACTGTCCAGAAAAGATGCTGCCTCCTCTGGATGTTCTCCCATTTCGACTAATGAACCTGAGAGAAAACGAAAAAACCAGAGAAATACACTCAAAACTTGCTAGAAACTTGGATTTTTAAGTAAAAGAGAGCAAAAACTTGCCAGAAAACGGAGAACCGATGCAATAGAGTTTGATCGCAGGGAATAACGAAATATTCAAAGGACCTTTGCTGAAGAAGGCCGATTCAAGAAGATCTTAAGTAAATACCTCTCCGACCCACACAATTGACAGAATGTTACAGAGATTGAGCGTCCAAAGGCTTCAAGTGGCCCTAAAGAGATACTGCAAAAGCACAAAGTTTGGGGATCTCAAATTTCTTTGGCAAAGCTTCAAATCCAGCCTTAAAGAACCACGATCCCGCTGCAAAAGCTAATTAAAGATGCTGCAAGAATGAAATATGAATAAAAAACAAGGGTTTCTTCGGAGCAAATTTTTACCGATGATAATTTTGCCGGATTCAACGCCTCAGGGATCTTCTGCCTTCAGTTTACTGAGGCCAAACTCTAGTGACGGCCTTTTTAATCTACAATCGCACTCCCTTCAAGATTTCCTCCTACACAGCTTTTCCAGCGGGTTCCGATGAATTTACAAGGTTGTTCTCGAGCTATATTTCTCTCAGGGACATAAGATTCAATGCTGCCGTTGATTGAGCGCGCTGGCGTAATCTGAGCCGTGGGATGTCTCACCAAACCCTGTTCAAATTGTTTTTTTTGTTGAATCTGAACATCCTAAATATCGGACGGATGAAAGTGATCCTCTACTCTCAACCGTTGGATGGGTGTGAAGCCCGCTAATTGATCTCAACCGTTGGATTTGAAAGATGTGGTGACTTTAACGAGGCCGAACGATAAAATTATGCTGATGTGTCTGGTGTGGAATGGTGTGAAGATTCATGAGATTCATTTTGATCCTGTTTTTCCGGTATTCATTTATTAAAACAATAAAATTTAATTGAATTTTCGGGATCCTATTTTTACGGTATTAATTTGTAAATTAATAAAATTAATTGAATTTGGCCAGTTGTAATGATATCGGTGATATAACTTTGGACAAGACACCAAAAAAACTTTGAAAGTTGGATAATATATTTGATATAGTTACGAGGTAGAGATTTATTAATGGGCTTTTATAATTAAAGAAAATATACAAATAAATGGAAAAAGTGTACAATAGGATCATTTACGGGGTATATGGATTATCATGGTCATTTTTTGTTGTATCATTTGTTTCAAATAATATGACATTTAGTTAGAGTAAAACTCTCCCCGTATAATGGAGTATTATGGTCATTTTGATCATTTTGGGTTATATGATTTGTTTTTGAATAACATGACATTTAGTCAGACTGAAATTCCCATTATCATAATTATTTTAAATTATATAATTTGTTATTAATAATATTAATAAATTAGCACAATTAATAATAGTTGTTTTAATTGTAAATTTACAGTTAAGTTAATTAAATTATAATAAATTTTGTTAAATTCAAAAAATATATAAAATAAATATAAAAGGTTGAGGTTTTAGTCTTAAGGGTTAGTTCAATTGGTGGCGTCCTTGCTTGAAGTATTTTCTGATTGAGAGATCACGAGATCAAATTTCATTGATGCCTAGAGGTTAGGCCTCAGTGTGATTCAATGTTGAATAAATTTGTTATATATATATATATATATATATATGGTTGAAATTTATAATAGAAAATATATATATTATATATGTGACGGACTACATGTTAGGGTTTTCAGGATTTGTGTATAATCAAAAGTTTTCAGAAACTTTCATGGTGGCCAAGAATATCTCGTAGAGGGATTTTTTCTTTACACTTGCAGATATGTTGTCGGGAGATCATGTGTTAGATTCACCAACTTGTTATCAGATCTTTGTCAAGCTCCTCTCTGGGCACTCACTGCTCATTAGGGTTTGCTCTTCATATTTGATTTGAGATCTCTAGTTTTATTTAGAGCTCCAAGTGAGTATTCCCTCAAACATGCAACGCCTAATTTTTCAAGGTAAGCAGATGGAAGATGTTGATCCTCTCGTAGTTTACAATATTGGTAAAGATGTCATTGTTTTCATGGTTCTTTGTTTATGGGGGGGGGGGTGGCTGGATGTAAATCTTCCTCCTCTCGGAATTTTTCTTACAAAGATGTTGTCCATGCTCAAACTTTGTCTAAGGTAGATTAGGCCCAAATGGCTCCTACTTCATTTTTTATGGAAAAATCAGAGGAAGTTTTTTCCCTAAAAATTTATCACTGAAATTTGGAGGATCATCATCAAGTGTATTCATAGGCAACCCTAATTTGTTGATTTAAATTCTTCTATCCTCACACGGTTGATCTCTACCAATTGATCCCTACCATATGGACTAAGGATTGTAAGGTTATATTATGCTTAAGAGGCATCTTCAATGTGTTATTTGTGGAACCGAAAGATTATCAGAAAGCTCTATCTAAAGGGCCTTGGTTTTGGGGCAATGCTAGATTGTTTGTAACCCCTTTGTTCCCAGATTTTAACCCATCCACAATAGTGATTATGAAGATGTCAATATGGGTCAAACGTCCTAATCTACCAACTCACTTGTGGCACTACACAGTCTTTCAGGGCATTGGAGACACTTTGGGTCGTTATCTTACTACTGATGCTTCTCGTGGGCAGCTTGGTGTATGTAGTTATGGTAAAATTTGTGTTGAAATAGATATTAGTAAAGGATTTCCAGATCAAATCAATTTAAAAATTTGTGATTTTCATTGGACTCAGCCTTTGAATTATGATAATGTTGCTTTTCGTTGTCGCTTATGTCATCAAACATGCCACTTACAAAATTATTGCCTAGTGTTTAATTCTCAACAAAAGTTGAACATTCGCATTCCAAATCTAAAAGTTGGAAGCCCTGCAACCCTCCTCCTATGGATGTCAATGTCTCCTCTACGACTCCTAATGTGGATCATGCTCCTTCAACGATCACACAGATATTGAATAGTAATGCTTCTTTAGGTATGTTGAAATGAGCTCATGAGTCGGATTCTTCAAAACATGATAAGAAATCTCTCTCAACGTGTAATGATAATATGTAAATCGCTTTGATCAAACCACCTTCGGATGGTTGGATTAAGGTTTTGAAAAATAAAGGAGAAAAGGGTTGCCTTGAGGATGAGCCCTGATTTGGGTGATTCATCTCTCTAGTTGTTTCTTATGTCCCTTTATGTCTTTTTTGCTACTCGCAATATCATTCATCTCTGCTTAAATACCATTATTATAGAACTAATGTGCCAGAAAATGAGGCTTGATGGCAAATGATGTAATTTTAATTATGTTTGATCAATAGAAATTTTAGACACACACATGAGAACATATATTTTATATATGTTCATAACATTTAAAAATACATATTTTTATTAATTTTCTTGAATATAAAAATTTATATATATCTTTTATAAATCAATTTTTTTCTATTATAAAAAAATTAATTAAAAAAAAAAATTGATATATATATATATATATATATATACACAATTTCATTCATCAAAAAATATACTTGAGTTAGATGTATAAACAAAATTGACAAGCATAATGCTTAATCATTGTTGACAAGTTTTTCATTAAAATATTGGTACCATGTTGTTATCATGTTCATTTAAGATATTGGATCTATGTTCTAGATACATATTTATGTATCTTCAATCAATTATAATATTTCTTTGTTAGGTGTATGCATCTTTATTGATTTTTTTCTATACATGTTTAAAGAAATTGAGTTGAACACTAACAAAGAGAGGGACTTAGATTAGTTCATTACTAAGTTTTTCACTATGTTTTCCTATCATCTCATTTATAGTAATATTTCTTCGTTAGAGGTATGCATATTTATTGAATTTTTTCTATACATGTGTAAAGAAATTGAGTTGAACACTAACAAAGAGAAGGACTTCGATTGGTTCATTACTAAGTTTTTCACTGTGTTTTCCTATCATCTCATTTATAGTAATCAACGTTGACATGTTTTCATTAAAATATTGGTACCATGTTGTTATCATATTCATTAAGATATTTGATCTATGTTTTAGATACATATTCATGTATCTTCAATCAACTATAATCTTTCTTTGTTAGGTGTATGCATCTTTATTGAGTTTTTTCTATACATGTTTAAAGAAATTGAGTTGAACACTAACAAAGAGAAGGACTTAAATTGGTTCATTTCTAAGTTTTTCACTATGCTTTCCTATCATCTCATTTATAGTAATCAATGAAGTATTAAGAAATTTTAGATTTGGAATTTTCATTTTTACGGTCAATTTTAGAACTTTTAGAGCAAAGGTTTTACTGTAAAAATTTAACCCTTGAATAATATTTAAGCTTGAATATGATGTTATGTCTGTCACTTTGAATAAATAATCTACCAACTCAATCCTTCTAGGGTACCTTGACTAACCCCATGAGTACCTCAAAGTTCAAGTTTTGTTTAATAAGAGATACATCAATTGTATTCACATAACAATTTTAGTTTCACTTTTGAAGCTAACAAATATAAAATGTGTTTTGTATAGCATATTAAGTATGAGGAGTATATTTTCCTTTAAAGATTCAAGCATTCCAAACTTTTTCTTTTCTTTTTTATTAAGAGAACTGGTAAACCTACTACCTATTATCGAAGAAGCTTAGGATCAAGTCGAAAGAACCACTCATAAACTTCTAACCCTAAAACAAAAGCCCGCAAACACACTAGTTAGGTTAATTAAGTTTTGAATCTCAGTAAAACCCTAATATTAATCAGCGAATGCTTTTTGATGCAAAACTTCCATGAATTAGTCCTAGTGAACTTCCAAGCATTCCAAAATGGACTTCCAAACATTCTAAATTAACTTAATATCCCATGAAATCATTATTAAGGAAAAGCATTTAAATACTTTAACATAAAATTTTTAATCCATTTCCTTAATCATTTTTTTATTAAGTTTCTTTATATTGATCAAAACAATCAAAATGATGTTCACTTTGCACTTCTTTAGAATAAGTACTAGTGAAAATATACAATTATAATCTTTATTCCACCAAAGTAATCTCCTCACTTGTTGTTTTTGTAAATTTGAAATGATTTACTAAATACGTTAAGAAATCAATTTTTCATATCTATTTCCATTCATGAAAATAAGTCGATAGTGATGGAGATATTAAAATCATGAATTTATTTTCACACGATTTTTTATCTCTTTTCATTCAGGAAAATAAGTTGATAGTGATGGAGGTTTTAAGGATTCAAAACACCTTTATTGAAGTATATGGATATAATAAAACTAAATTATTTGATTGTAAGTTTTTTTGAAAATTTGTCCTCATACTCATTTTATTTTATAAAATTGTTAATGTTTCTAATTCTCAATTAAATTTATATTAAAAATCAAAAATAAAAAATTATTTAATTTATAAATTTTTTTTAATATGGTGGGAAAACTTATTATAATTTAGTTGTCAAATTAGTAATGAGGACAACTATTTTTGGCTGCTATCACGAATGCAAGTTGACTTATTACCGTTATTCAAAGAAAACCATGCCACCTAGAATAACTTGTTGGTGGTCTGTAAGAGGACATACTTTCACTCTCTCCAAATGCCTCTAAGTCTTGGGTCGTTAACCTATTTCATTATCTCCAAAAAAAACGAACTCTTAATCAAATAAAAGCAATTTTAAGACAACCTTTGTTCAATTCATAATACTTCATCATCCACTTTTAAAAATAATTTAATTATAAATATTGAATATATATATATATATATATATATATATATATATATATATATATAAAATCAATATCTATTTGAAAATCCTTAAAATAAAGGTAAACATATCAACGAAAACTACAAGTTTTAATCGGACTATTTTAAAAACCTCACTTTTAGTAATAATATATATTTTGTTTTTGTTAAAAATGTTATTCCTTTGTTGACAAATCCTACATTAAACACTCATCTTATTACAATTAAGACCTCAAACCATTAATACTCTTGGCATGTAACACAACAAACTTTAAGTTATATGAATATCTAAACATTTGGTCAAAGGTTAAGCTCAAGTACCAAAGAGAGTGGGATGAGTGGTCACCATGTTAGACTTCATAAACATCATTTCCTTAATGTTTTTTGGTATTTTCTTCTATGGTTGGGGTATGAGTCATGGGGCATGGTTATAGGCCCCACCTTGGGACCCTCGCCGCTTTAATTTGAAAGCTACTTGTCTCCCCTCGTATCCCTCCATGACATCATGTTAGATTTTATGCACTCCAACTTTGATCCCGCTTAGAGCTTTACAAAGAAAGATGGGGAAATTGAATAATATAACACAGTAAATCTGCATTTTATATAAAACTGAAATCTCAATCGATAGGAAAAATGTATATTAGAGATTTTTCAAGTTATAGCTTTATAAAGAAATCTGACCATACAAACTCTTAATATTTAAGATAAGAGAACATATGAATAATATATCACAATAAATGTGCATTTTAAATAAATTTTGAATTTTAAAGGATAGGAAATATGTATGTTAAAGATTTTTTTTAAATTATGGTTGATTGGAGTGGGAATCATTTTTTATTTCAAAGGGTGTTTCAAAATCACCTTTGTTTGGGTCTTGGAAATTTCATAGAGAGTCAAGTCAAAGTATATGCTTTTTTAAAGGTTTTTTTTAGTGAATGAAGCCAAACAAAAAAACATTAATTGTTATTGGTGATTCAGTTTAGGGGTTTAGAAGTCAAGTATAGTTATTAATTCAATTATTTCATAGAAAATATTGATAACAAACTATCATCCATAATCATATGGATCTAAAATGAGGTTTGTAGATTTTCAAGTGTCTCTTTCTTCGAAGATCTAAGAGAGAGTAAATCGGCAAGCTAACACTCTAACTAAAGAAACAACCAAGCTCAACATTGGGGTTCTTCAAAAAAATGGGGGCATGCTTTATAAAGTCAATACCTTAATCCTTGGTATGCTACTAGGTACAAGACACATTATAACATTGTGAATCAACAAATGTCACAATACTTCCATTGGAATATGGTTTTAAGCGAGAATCAAGATATGAAAGGATCCACACATGCAAGCCTTAGTTCTTAGTTGGCATTTTGAATCATCCTATGTAATTTATCATAAATTAGGTGGGATAATGGCATATTGTGTGGTAGGCTTGAGCAACATTGTCTAGTGGTGGATTGCTTTAGACCAAAATTTCTTCATGGTAAGGACTTCTCTTTATTTTTTATCTGTATATTAGGACCTCTGTTGATTAGATTGGGTTCTGAATTGGTAGTTGTCATGGAGTCTTGAACTCTGCATATAGAATCGAGGAATTGCACAGCCGCGGAAATGTTGCAGGTGGAACGGACGGTTGCGATCCAGTCAATAGCGAGGGATGAAAGGTGGTGATTAGATCATAGAAGCAGCAGTGGGAGATCAACGGGAGAGATCTCATCGCAATTGAGAAACATCGCACATCGCATAGAATAAAGTTTACCGTAAAAGAGTTTCACAAGTTAAATTGTTTAACTTGCGATGTAAAGTGAGAAGGCGGAGATATAACGTGGATCGTCGGATCGAGAAACAAACCAACGATGAAGATTGCAGCACCCGGAAAAGCGATTTCACAAATCACAATATTTAGAAGTTAAGAGTTCGCAAGATATGTTAAATTGGTTGCGATGCAATAAAGTTGAAAAATGCAATGCGACGAGGGGAGCCACGTGTCGGCATTGCGCACGAGCGCACATCTCATAAATTATGGTTTCAACATTATCAATACCAAGTTAAACTTGCGGAAAAGATATTTGTGATGCGTTGTGATTGGTTGCGTGTTGTGGGACCCGAGAACCCTGTTCCGTGTTGATGTAGGTTGTTTAAGGCTATGTGTGATATGCTTTAAACGTAAGCATTGTTTGATCATGAACATGTATGTTTAATGAAACTCTGATATTATATTTCGTTGTGTAACTGTCAAGCCATTAACGGTTGGGGGTGTGCATGTGGCCACCGCCCTAACCATAACTTTTAATTCACGGATTTATTAGCAGAGCGGATAAGGGTCAGCCCTAATTTAACTCCAGTTAACTGGAGTTCTCCACATTTAGTGGAGTTTTCCTAGGAGATAATGGGAAAAAGTGTGGAAGGCTCAATTTTCGAGCATTCTGAGTAAATGAAGAGTCATTCTTGACTAATTCAAGAATTTTGGAGCCATTGGTGAGGTTAGCAGATCCAGCTAAGGACTCATGAGCGTGATTTTGCTTCAGATAAGTTCCAAGGGCCACCATGAGCCAGCAGGAGAATGAGGCCTAGCCAGGGCAGCCAGAGGCCATTCTCAGGAAACCAATAGTCATTTCTGACTATCTTGAACCTTCTGAATCCAATGATGGGGTTTTCAAAAGCATTTGGAGACTTATAGAGCCAAAGAAGCAATAGGGAAGTTTAAGGGAGCCTAGTGCCACCAGGTGTTGGAGGCATAGAATGGGGAGCCTGAGTTCATTATGAGCGAATGAACATCCTATTTTGGATGATTGATATGTGCTGGAGATAGTAGAATAGGTTTCAGGAGTAGAAGAGGACTTCTAGGAGAGTTTGTGCCACAGAGAATCTCAGGGAAGCTCAAGTACACCAACCAAAGAGGTCAATCCAAGGGAGCCTAGGTCCATTTCCAGAGATTGAGCAGTCAATACAGGGGTATTTTGTTATTCTAAACCCATTGGTATAGTCCAAAAAACCATTGGAGTTTAGCATCATCTTGTAAAATAAATTGACCATCTTAATCCCAAAGAACCAAGTCCATTGACGGAGGCTCAAGGAGATGTAGGCCAATTATTGAGGGTGAACTCCTTTATTATGTTTGTTGTTATGTGTTGTTGGTTAATTTGGGGCAATTTATGGTTGATGTACATGTTTTTAAGAAGATTAAACAAAGGTTTAATTTCTCACACATAAAGCCTTAAACCAGTTAAAACACATACACCTGAATCAAGAATTCAATTCCGCACATACATATATAAGCAATATCCTTAATCTTTTTTAATTGAGTGGGAGGTGCTTGCATAGCAAAACCAGTAAGATTCCCATATCATATCAGGTTGGTATCAGAGCACTAGGTTGCTTGCTTGACAGAGCACTAGGTTGTTTGCTTGACAGAGCATAAGGTTGCTTGCTTGCTTGTTTTAATTGAAGGGTGTTTAATAGTGCAAAGAATTTAACTGTTTTCAAATTGACTGATGCTTACAATTTTGAGTTTCTTAAAGGTGAAGGGGAGCTACTGCTAGCTGAGTTAGAAGAGGACAAGAAGGAAGAAGGCTGAAAGCATCCTCCTTACCCAAAGGAACTCAAGGCAACCCTTGAAGCACAAGAAGGATTGTTTGCAAAAGAGGTTGCTTGAAGACGAGATACAAGCTGCAGAGAAGAGCTTGAATCTATAGCCAAATTGTTTTTGAAGCTTTGTCAATTGTTGTTGAAGTTATTTAATTCATTTACATAGTGATGAAAACTTCATCAAGTGATGTTTCTAAATCCTCATCCTTTGCAAGACTCTTTTCTAAAGATATGAAGCAGGACTTTCACATCATGAAAGATATGATGCAACAGTTGTATGAGGATGTAAGGGAGAGCACTAAAATTCAAGAGAAACTGGTTGCTATGAAGAAAGAGAAGCAAGAACTTCTTCAAAAGATGCATGAGATGTAGATTCAGCTCCATGATGCCAAAGAGGCCTTAGCCAAGCATGTGCTTGAAGAAGAGGTAAATAATTCAAGTTTGTCTTCAATTTCCTCTCAAGATAAATGTGTAGGTTCTTTTGAAAAATAGACTAGAGGAATAGGGTCCAAATTGATGATGAAAATGGGTTATGAAGGTCAAGGATTAGGCAAACATGCACAAGGCATAGTTGAGCCAATTATGGTTGAGGAAAGGCCTAAGTATCTAGGTCTTGGTTATGGACAATTTTATGAAGAAAGTTCTAAAGCCATGAAGGCACTTGAAACAGCTCCAAGAAGGACTTTTGTTGCAGGTTCAAAGCATCAAACATGCAAAGTTTGTAATCAAGATGAATGCAATTGTTTGAAACCCATGTTGCAGCAAGATGCTTTTAGACATGCAGCTTATGGCAAACAAGAGAGTTCTGACAGCTCTAAGGACATGAACAATGTTGGTGGTATTCAAAAGAGAGTTGGAACCTCTTCAAGTTCATCTTCTCAAGAAGGTGAGAAATATGGACATTCAAAGCAGCATTCAAGGTATAATTCTTCCTATAATCATGTTGTTTATGATTATATTAAACATGACAAATCTGCATGCATGAATGGGAGAAAAAGTTGTTGTTCATATTGTGGTTTGTATAACCATCAAGTTTCAAGATGCTGGAAGAGAATGATAGCATATAGGAAACAGTCAAAGCAAAGGCGACTTAAATAGAAGATGCAAAATATTTGCACTCATTGTCAGAAGAAGGGACATCTCATTGACCAATGTTGGACACTGCAGCCAACAACTCATCCAAAGCATTTGAAGCAAGTGGATATAAAGACTGGTGAGAATGGAATAGGAGATTCCATCATCGATGTGAGTCAAGATGATTCACAAGAAGAGGATGTTCAGCAAGAAAAATCACCATTGAAGTGGATTGGTAAGAAATGGCTTGATTTCTTGACCAAGTAATACATGCATTTACTTTGTACATAGATGCAAATTTCAGCCTTATGTATGCATGAATTTCTGTTGAAAGTATGACAAGTTGCAGCAGATTATTACAACTTATATGATGCAAGATTGCATGTGAATGTTGTTCAGTTGAAGGCATTTCTTTTTGTTGCACAATTTCGCCGTGGAGGTGTAAAATATGGGTATGTTACTCACTTATGTTGCAGCAATATCATTCAGTTCAACTCTTATATTCACCCACATGTTTTGGGATTATGTACTTGTTTGTACTTGAAAGGAAGAGTTGAAAGTGTACATATGCATGAGTTTGTATGTGTAAATGGTGAACTTGTAAATAGGTTCATTGTACATAGATACATGCACGAGTGTTGTCAATATGTATCATTTTGTATATCGACTTGTGTCAATTGTGTTGCACACATGTTTGTCGAATTGTGTTGATTGTGTTGCACACTTTTCATATCGTCTTGTGTCAATTGTATTGCACATTTCATGTCGACTTGTTGTTGATGTTGCATGTTGCACGACTTATATTTTAGTCAAGGTTGTTTTTCGATTGTGAGTCGATAAATGGATACACCAATGTGCAAGAGGATCGCCATGTAGGTGATGTTACGAGAAGGTGACAGTCACTGCTTTGAAGAAGCAAAAAGAGGTGGCTTATTTCAATTCTTGCATAAGATTTTCTTTTCAAGATTGATCGTGTGTTCTTGTGACAAGATGTTGCAGGAAGTTTTGGTCCATTCAGTGAAGAAGTGGACAAGATGAAAGGTGTTTTGCAGCCATTGCAGAACAAGTTGGTGTTTTGGTTGATAACAAGAGTTCACTCATCTTGCGAGCTTAATTTGGAAAGTGGATTTCCAAGATAGAGCTTGAATGCCATAGTTGCAAGAGGGACTTCATTCTCAGTGGGAAGGCTAACAATTTGCCAAGCACATAGAGAGAACAATGATACAATAGGGTATGCATCAATTTACAGTAGCCAGCAATGCTGAAGTGGGTCAGCAGTGGTCAAGAGACATAGCCAGTTGCGGTGCAAGGCATGTCAGGGTGATTTCCAAAGAGAATTATCAAGAAAAATCAGTTGATATAACTTGAAAGTAGTATAGTTTTGAAGCTCAAGGCAGATAATCATCAACTTTTGTGGGTCCAAAATCTCGTCAGTGGGAAGGAGTGATCAGATTGGGATCCGAATTGGTGGCTCCCATGGAGTCTTGAACTCTGCATATAGAATCAGGGAATTGCACAGCCGCGAAAATGTTGCAGGTGGAACAGACGACCGTGATCCAGTCAACAGCGAGGTTTGAACGATGTTGATTAGATCGCAGAAGCAACAATGGGAGATCAATGTGAGAGATCTCACCTCAATTGAGAAACATCGCACATTGCACAGAACATAGTTTACCGTTAAAGAGTCTCGCAATTTAAATTGTTTAACCTGCGATGCGAAGTGAGAAGGCAGAAATATAACATGGATCGTCGGATCGAGAAACAAACCAACAACGGAGATTGCAACACCTGGAAAAGCGATTTCACAAATCGCAATATTTATAATTTAAGAGTTCACAAGATATGTTAAATTGGTTGCGATGCGGTAAAGTTGAAAAATGCGATGCGATGAGGGGAGCCACGTGTCGGCATTACGCACGAGTGCACATCGCATAAATTATGGTTTCAGCATTATCAATACCAAGTTAAACTTGCGAAAAAAAGTAATTTGCAATGCATTGTGATTATTTGCATATTGTGGGACCCAAGAACCCTATTCTGCGTGTATGTAAGATGTTTAAGGCTATGTGTGAATTGTTTTAAACGTAAGCATTGTTTAATCGTGAACGTGTATGTTTAATGAAACTCCGATATTGTATTCCGTTGTGTAACTATCAAGCCATTAATGGTTGGGGGTGCACATGTGGCCACCGCCTTAACCATAACTTTTAATGCATAGCTTTATTGACAGAGCGGATAAGGGTCAACCCTAATTTAACTCCAGTTAACTGGAGTTCTCCACATTTAGTGGAGTTTTTCTAGGAGATATTGGAAAAAAAGTGTAGAAGGCTTAATTTTCTAGCATTTTGAGTAAATAAAGAGTCATTCTTGACTAATTTGAGAATTCTAGAGCCATTGGTGAGGTTATCAGAGCTAGTTGAGGACTTCTGAGCTTGATTTTACTTCAGAGAAGTTCCAAGGGCCACCAGCAACCAACAGGAGAATGAGGCCTAGCTAGGGCATCCAGAGGCCATTCTCAGAAAACCAATAGTAATTTATGACTATATTGAACCTTATGAATACAATGATGGGGTTTGAAGAAGCATTTGGAAACTTCTAGAGCCAAATAAGCCACAAGGAAGTTTCAGGGAGCCTAGCGCCACCAGGTGTTGGAGGCATAGAATGGGGAGCCTGAGTTCATTATGAGCTAATGAACAACCTATTTTGGATGATTGATATGTGATGGAGATAGTAGAATAGGTTTCAGGAGCAAAAGAGGACTTATAGGAGATTTTGTGCCACAGAGAAGTTCAGGGAAGCTCAAGGACACCGACCGAAGAGGTCAAACCCAAGGGAGCTTAGGTCCATTTACAGAGATTGAGCAATCAATCCAGGGGAATTTTGGTATTCTAAACCCATTGGTATAGTCCAAACAACCATTGGAGTTGAGCACCAGCTTTTAGAATAAATTGACCATCTTAATCCCAAAGAGCCAATTCCATTGACGGAGGCTCAAGGAGACGTAGCCCAAGTATTGAGGGTGAACTCATTTGTTATGTTTGTTGTTATGTGTTGTTGGTTAATTTGTTGCAATTTATGGTTGTTGTACATTCTTTTAATCAGCTTAAACAAAGGTTTAATTTCTCACACATAAAGCCTTAAACTAGTTAAAACACATACACCTGAATCAAGAATTCAATTATGCACATACATATATAAGCAAGATTCTTAATTTGTTTTAATTGAGTGGGAGGTGCTTGCATAGAAAAACAAGTTAGCCACCCATATTAGATCATCTGTATGGTGAAAAATATGTCAATGGAAATTTGGTGCATTGACAACACTGTACTCCGGGAATTTAAAGTTTGTATGGTGCCTAGTTTTATGGTGTTTATGAAATTTTGATTGCTTCATAGTGTTAGTTATTTTGGAGCTCTAGGTTTTGGTTTCCTTGAATTGTTTATGATTAGCATTCTATCCCTCCTTCTAGTTGTGTTTATTGGTGTTTGGTGCACTAGGTTGGATGTTTCATCCACGTTATGGAAGTTGGATTTCTACCTCTAATTTTCCCTACTCAATCCATTTTGTGCCCATATTTTGGTGTAAAACTAAGCTCTACTTTGGGACTTGCAACATGGATTTTCTTTGTGTGGATACCACCTCGCCATTCATGGATTATAGAGAGGCATGGTATTATATAGGGTGCTCACATGATGAATCCATTAACAACAACATAGTTTCACTATTTTTAGTGATGAGGAAAGTTCATGAAAATAAGCACAATTGTGTCTCCCATAATGAAATGATCATGAATAGATTGGTTCAACGAAATAAAAAATCGATGTTTTGAAGGAAAAATGCTCCTTGTTGTGATATATGGTAAGAAAATTTAGCAAAGCTTCTCACTTTATTTCCTATAATTTCATAAATTTAGGAAGGCCTCAAGTAAGAAGACATTGTCCATCAAATGATGGAGGATATGGATCTAGGAAACCAAGACTCTCATCCCTCCAATATTGGACAATATGAATCCATCATCATGTTGAGGTGTTGTACTCTTTGAACATAATCCCAGTCGTTTGGAGTTCAGTCAGTCGACTGACTAGTCATGCAAGACGACTAGGAATGAACCTCAACAAGTCCAGTCAGGGAAAATTGACTAGGACAACAAATCCACTAGATGATTGAATTTAATTCAGTTAAATTGTCAATTGATGGTTGAAGATGAGGAAAAATTGATAGTCAATTCGATAGGTCGACAATCAAGTCAAAATAAGTTTCCACATTCAAAGTCAATGGGTAGTGGAGCAACCAACAAAGGACAATAATCAATTGGAGCAATCAAATGAATCATATTTTGGCACACACAAGTAGTTGATTGAGATTGGTGTTTGAAGAGAAATCAAGTACAATTGGAACTAGTTGGTAAATAATTAGGAAAACTAAGATTCTTGAGATCTTGGCCATTGAAGTTCAACCTCATTACTAATTTGAGAAGCTACGAATTAGGGTTTTTTGTTCCTATAAATAGAGCATGATGTAAGAGTGATGAATGTAATGAAAAACCCATGATCAGTAAAGAGAAGATGAGGTGTGGATGCATTGGTCTTATGTGTGGACCAAGGTCAATGTTCATTGCAATTTGGTTTGCATATTCGATCGAGAATATAAGAGTGGTGAATATCAAACACTTTTCCTCCATCCCCTTCATCTCTTTCTACATTTGAGAGACCCCGCCTGTCCTTTGCAACTCCCGATTCGACCAATCCTGAAATTTTTGCAAATTTAGATTCTATTAATCCACCGTTGTCAACTCCTCCCTTTCCAATTGCTGCTTTAGAGGACTTGGCTTCCCTTTCCACCTTTTCACTAGTTAACGATCCTTGTTTCCTTACCGCAACTCCCAGTTTCCTTAGCAACTTCCTTACCTTGGAAATGTTTAGTGAGGGTATCTCCATAAATATTCGGTCACTTTCCCTCTAGCTGACTAGGAAGGATGCCTCAAAATAAAGCAAAAAATATGTGAAAATGAATTTTTAGGAATCAAAGTTGAGAAAAATGATTAACAGAGAATATAAGTGCCCATTTTTTCAATTTTGGCTCCTCCCCTTAAAAAAATCTTTGAAGAATCCTTATTATTTTGTTGATGATTTTGGGTGCTCCTAAGGCTGAGACAAATATAATGGCATAGCCTGAAGCACTGATTTGAGTGAAATGAGTCTTCTCTCAATATTGAGGGATATAAAAGTACAACTTGATAGTTTACTTATGAGTTAGGAATGAATCGTACCTTGTTAGGAATGGCGTGATCTATGTTAACTTTCAAAAAGTTAAGTCCTTCATATTGGGCTGAAGTAGTTCATACTGCTGTCTACTTGAGAAACAGATCTCCCACAGCTTCTTTAGACGGAATCACACCTTATGAAGCTTGGTTTGGCTTCAAACCACGGTTTAAGCATCTTCGAGTTTTCGGATCTATCTGTTAGTCCTTAGTTCCCAAGGAAAAATGAACTAAGCTTGATGCACGAAGCTTAAAGTGCACAATGATCGGGTATTCTGATGAGAAGAAAGGGTACCGACTTTTTTCGAATGGGAAATTTATTGTAAGAAGAGATGTGATCTTTGATGAAAATGAGAGTAAGAGTGTTGAAGAAG
Source organism: Pinus albicaulis (assembly GCA_034641835.2). NCBI lineage: Eukaryota > Viridiplantae > Streptophyta > Pinopsida > Pinales > Pinaceae > Pinus > Pinus albicaulis. The sequence continues at coordinate 651,822,023 of CM076573.1, read as the reverse complement.
TTGAAAGTCTTCTTCAAAAGTTAGAAACAAAAACTGATAAAAGAAATGGAAATTTACAAAGTCAACCACATTCACCAAGTTGGTATGAACTTGAATGAACTTGAATTTCATTCATCTGACGATGATTCATCCAGTCCGTCTTCTTCATCAGCGCCATCCAGGTCTTCTAGCAGTTCATCCAACTCTCCTAGCAGTAGCAGTTCTTCTGACAATGACTCTCTGCCCCCAGAACCTGCGGTTGCTCAAAAGACATCAGTTTACATCAACCCTCTTTTTAATGATGGTGATTTTTCACAAGCCCAAACCAGTGAACATCAATTTCCGAAATGGGCGGTTCAACTTTTGAAAGATGTAAGGCCTAATGAACAAAACAAAACAGGAAAAAGGGGATCAAAACAAAATGAAGGCAATTTTGCTTTGATAGCAAATGATTTTACTGAACCTTCTTCTTATCAAGATGTATTAAAACATAAAGCATGGCAACAGGCAATGGTTGATGAATATCAGGCAGTTCAAGACAACAACACTTGGTAACTTCTTGATTGTCCTCAGCATGTTAAACCTATTGGATGCAAATGGGTTTATTGAATTAAGTACAAGAAAAATGGTGATATTGAGAAGTATAAAGCAAGACTTGTTGCTAAAGGTTTTGTGCAGCGGGAAGGGATAGATTATGAGGAAAAATTTTCTCCTACCGCTAAATGGAACACCATCCGCCTCACGCTTGCCTTAGCAGCTCAACAAGGATGGAAAAGTCATCAAATGGATGTAAAAAGTGCTTTTCTCAACGGCGATTTACAGGAAGAAGTGTACATGACACAACCACTAGGTTTTGAAATTGAAGGACAAGAACATAAAGTCTGCAAACTGATAAAGGCTTTGTATGGGTTAAAACAAGCTCCCCGAGCTTGGTATGCCAAAATGGATGAATACCTTCGCAAAGTTGGTTTTCATCGCAGTGAATCTGATGATACCTTGTATGTACGCCAACAAGGTAAAAATCCGGTGATTTTGATTATGTATGTCGATGATTTGATCATCACAGGCAACAACGATGATCACATTGAACAGGTGAAAAAGGAGTTACATGCAGGTTTTAAGATGACAGATTTAGGACTACTTCACTACTATCTTGGTGTTGAAGTATTCCAACGTCCACATCAGATCTTCATTTCTCAGAGTAAATATGCGGCAGAAATTATTCAGCGATTTGGAATGTAGGATTGCAAGCCTGTCCTTACCCCTATGGAACAAAACTTGAATCTTTCAAAATTTGAAGGGGGGGGGAAGGTGGACAGCACTACTTATAGACAATTGATTGGCAGCTTGATTTATTTAACAACCACTCCTCCTGATCTATCTTATGCAGTCAATATTCTTTCACGTTTTATGCAGGAACCACTAGACATCCACTGGAATGCAGCCAAAAGAGTTCTTCGATATATCCAAGGAACAAAAGATTTTGGTCTTGTTTACAAAAAGACTAAAAATTTTGTACTTGGTGGATTTTCAGATGTCGACTTTGCTGGCAGTATTGATGACAGGGCATCAACCTTAGGTTACTTAATGAACATGGGGTCAGCTGCAGTTTCCTGGAGTTGCAAGAAGCAAGCTAAAATGTCCACTTCTTCAGCTGAAGCAGAGTACATTTCAGCATGGGAAGCAGCATGTGAGATTGTTTGGTTACGTCGCGTTTTACAGGACTTGGGAATTCCTCCAGCGGAAGCTACTTCATTATTCATCGACAATCAGTCAGCAATAAAGCTTTCTAAGAATCTAGTTTTTCATTCAAAGACAAAGCATGTGGACACCAAGTATCATCATATCAGATCACTCATTGCAAAGGACATCATCAAGCTGATTTATTGTCCTTCAGAATATCAGACCTCCGACATTTTCACAAAACCCCTTAGCAGAATAAAATTTACTAAGTTCAGGGATGAACTTGGTATCTGTTGTAATGTATCTTTGGATCATAAAGGGGAATGTTAGATGATCCAAAAATAAATATTATCATAGGTTATAAAGTTTGAATAAAATAATTATTAATTTAAGATATTAAATTAATAATTATTATTCTAGAATGTTTAGTTATTTAGCATATTGTTGTAACAAGATATGACTCTCCAAATGTGTCGTATCTTAGGCCTTTTTGTTAGCTAGTTATTTGGAATAGTATTTAATGTAAGTGGACACTTGTTATTTAATAAGTGATCCATAATTAGTGGAATTTAGGACATTGAGCATATAAATAGCTCATTTCAAGAGTGTTATTGTTGTTCGGGTGTAAACTCTTGCATAATTCCAAATGTAATTGTTTTTTTGATTAATAAAATTACGTGTCTAAGGACACTTCGGCCATTAAATAATGTATCTAAGCAAGTTTTCAATGAGAGGAGCCCCATAATATTTAGATGAAGGAGAAGTCCCTTGAATTTCAAGGGTTCTACAAATATGGATTTGCACAGTAAGTAGAGTATTAAAGAAGAAAATTTGGGACTTGTTAAAATTATTTTTGATTATGGAGGATGCTTGGAAGTTTTCTAAAATGAGCTTAAATACTTTATCTTCTCTAGCAGAGGAGTGTCTTTACAGAGGTGTTCCATCTACAATTTTTTGGTGAGTAGTAGTTGAATTAACATTGTGTAGCTTGAGGCATTTTGATTTACCTCTGTTGACTATATATTTTAGAACATATCCTAACCCTTTAACCTTTAAGATAAATAGGAAAGGGGAGAGGGGGTCCCTTGTCTTATTACTCTATATGGGGTAAATGTTTGTGAGGGAGTTCCATTTATCAAAATAGTGAAGAAGGATTTTGAGATGAGAGTTGGGATCCAATGAACACATTTTTCAACAAATATGAAGGCTAGTAGTAGGTTAAACATATATTTCCAACTTAATGGATTAAAAAATTTGGAGAGTTATAGTTTGATGTGCACACTAGCCTTCTTAGTGCTCTTCAGGGAGTAAACTAATTCACGAGAAAGGATAATATTATTAAGAATTTGTCTACCCTCAACATATCTCATTTGTTCGAGGGAGATAATTTTGGAAAGAATGGGTTTAAGCTTGCTAGCTATTACTTTCGATATTAATTTGTATATTGCATTAAAAAGTGATATGGCTCTAAGTGATGCAAAGGACTCACATTTTCTATCTTTTGGTACCAATGTTATAAATGCAACATCTAGAGTAGAGTGAATTTAGCTTGTTCTCCTTGATTTTTGCACTAAATCCCATATATATTATCATAGTATCGACCAACAAGCTATAAGTTTTAACCTTATACATAAAATATCTGCAAATGAATTTAAAAAATATATATATACAATTGTAATCACAAAAAATATACACAGATATTTCTCTCATGTAGCCTAAAATCGAAAAAATCAAATTGATTTTTCATTATTTCTTTCAATGTTACAATACATAATATACATGTCAAAGCATTCATAAACTCCCAATCCATCAATCCTATATTAGAATATAATCATAGTTCCTTTGACCAAATCTACAAAACCACCATGCACAAAACCATGTGCAAAACACATACCCAACATTCTCTCACTTGTTGTTTTATTTGCACATAAGGGGCCATAGGAGTACACAATCACCAATCTAGTGCAATAATGCTCATTATTTCTCTAGACCAAGAAAAATTGTCAGTGCTCTTAGAATTTTTCAATGCATCTGCAACCTTCTTCAAAGTGTCTGCCTTTTTGTCTTCAACCATATCCCTCACAAAGTGATACTTGACATCAATATGATTTTTATTTGAAATGATAAGCATGATTCTTTGCCAAGAAATTTCACTTCGACTATCACAATCTATCCTTATAGCTTGTTGTACCAACCCCATACCTGAACATAATCTCTGTAATCAAACTACTTCCATACATGCACTTGTGGTTGTCATGTATTTAGCTTATGTAGTTGAAAGTGTCACTACATATTTTCTCTTTCTCATCCAATTGATTATTCCTCCAAACATGTTAAACACATACCCAATTTTAGATCTTATATGATCTAGATCTCGAGCGTAATCAATATCAACAAAGCAACATATCCAATCGTGGTCTTCCTTGGTAGCATAAACCATAATCACTAGTGCCACATATATACCTAAAAAATCGCTTTATTGTTGTTTAATGCTCCTTCCTTGGTTTGACATAAACCTACTCAATACTCCCATTGCATGTGAAATTTCTAGTATGGTATAGACTATTACATATATCAAACTTCCAACTCCATTGGTATATGGAACATGCGACATGTCCTCTTCCTCTTCCTATGTCTTTGGTCACTATTTTGCATATAAATTTACAACTACAAGAATATGAAACTTCACTAGTTTACTATCCTGCATATTATACCTCTACAATATTGTCTCAATATAATTCCTTTGATTTAACCAGAGATTCCTCTATTCCTTATCTTTTTTTCTTTCCATGCCCAAAATAAAATTTACAACACTAAGATCCTTCATGTTGATTTTAGAGGACAATTGGGTCTTCACATCTTGGATAATCTCTCTGTTATTTCTAATCAACAACATATCATCCACATACAAGAAAAAATAAATAACATGATCATCAACTAATTTAAAATATGCATTTTAGTCCATTTTTCTCCTTGTGAAGCCAAGTCCTTGTATAAATGTATCACTTTTTTGATACCACATCCTTGGTGATTGCTTTAAGCCACACAAATAATTTTTTAGCCTACATACTAGTTATTTCTTACTTTTCATTGCAAATCCTTATGGTTGCTTCAATTAGATCCCTTCTTCTAGATCCCAATGTAGAAGTGTTTCCTTCACATCCATTTTTTCTACCTCAAAATCAAAAGCAACGACAACAAACAATATTAATTGAATAGAAGCTAACTTGGTAACAAGAGAAAAAAATATCACCAAAATCAATTCCCCACACCTGGGAATAACCTTTGGCTACTAACTGAGCTTTGTATTTCTCCACTTTTTCTTTCACATTCATCTTCTTCTTAAACACCATTTGTTGTGAATCATTTTTCTTCCAGCCCACAACTCCACCAGATCCCAAGCTTCATTCTTGTCCAGGGATGTCATTCCTTCAACCATGGCCTTTTTATATAGTTTTTCATTCTCTAAATCTATTGTCTCCCCGATAATTCTAGGATCATCATTAGTGATAGATAAAGCAAAATTTAAAAGGAAATCAAATGGAGTATACATCTTTAGCTACCTTCTTTCCCAAAATGATCTCCTCAAAACCAGAGTGTGTGGTTCTTCTTCTTCTAATTCTTGATCTTTTGTGGATTATGATTATTCATCCTTCATTTCAACTCTCTCTTCTTTGGTTCCTTTTCCCTTGGTAGGAATCCCTATTTTATAACATCCTTCACTTCTCTGAATATCACATCTCGACTGTGGACAACCTTCTTTGTTTTTAGGTTCCAAATATTATAACCTTTAAATCCATATTTATACCCAATAAAGATGCACCTTTCATATTTATTATCCAAGTTGGTTATTTCCTTCTTTGGAACATGTACATATGCATCATGACCAATTGCCCTCAGATGTGAGAGAGAGGTTTTCTTACCAGTCCATACCTCGTTTGGAGTCTTTGTCCTCCAATGTTGGTGAAGGTGATCTATTAACTAGGTAACTTGCAATATCTACTGCCTCTACCCATAATTACTATTCTAAACAAACATAACTAAGTAAGCTCATTTTCTTTTCCATCCGTGTCTCATTCATTCTTTATGAAACTCCATTTTTTTGAGGTATGTATGGAGTAGAATTTTGTTGTGTTATACCACACTTCTTACAAAACTCTTTGAATTCCTTCTCACACAACTCTCCACCATTATCTGCACTCAACACCTTAATCTTCTTCTTTGTATGATTTTCCAACTTAGCCTTAAATTCTTTAAAGCTGTAAAAAAATTCAAATTTATTCATGAGAAAATATATCCACGTATTCCTCGAGAATTCATCTATAAATGAGATGCAGTACATAGATTTACCCAAGTATGGAACTGACACGGGTCCAAACACATCATTGTGCACTGGATTTAATATTTTTTTTTCCCTCTTACCACCAGAGGAAAAACTCACTTGATTCTACTTTTCATATACACAATGCTCACAAAAATCAAAATCTGGAGAGAAATTAGACATACCGTCTACCATACCATTAACATTTAGTATTTGGAGGCCCTTCTCTCTAATATCTTCTAGTATTTGACGCCATAGCATAGTCTTTTCTCTAGAGACTATGAGATTTTCTGCTCCACTCTTAGAACAACAAAACTGTTGCACCCATCAATAACAACATTGCCCAATAACTTGTACAAATTTCCCATCTGAACTCCCCTCATCAATACTAATGATCCTTGAACCATCTTGCAGGTTTCTTTCTTGAACATTGTTTTTACACCTACATCACCCCTCATTCTAACATAAATTAGATTTCTTGCCAATATTGGAATGTGTAGAACACCAAGGAGTGTTCTAATCCTTCCATCTATCAACTTTAACTTGAATTTTCCTCTTCATATGATTATGGTTTTCCTGTGATCACTTAGGAAGACATCACTGCCATCATAGCTCTTGTACTCGCAAAACCACTCCTTGTGGGGAATCATATGGAAGGATGCACCTGAGTCAATTAGTCATGCCTCACAAACTACATGTGTACTTTAAGAAGCCAAGTAAACATCCCTACCTTCATCTGAGATGGTTTTTTTTTTAGCAGAAGGAGAATCATCAGATCCCTTTCCTTTGTCGTTAGCTTTGGATCTACATTCTTTCTTGTAGTGCCCTCCTTTTCTACATTTCCAACATAAATTTACAAATTTTCCTAGATATGTAGATCTCCCTATAGATTTAGATCTACAACGTAAGCAAATATTTATATTTCTATTTTAGGAGCATCCTCTTATAGACAAGGAAACTTTGTTTTGGCTCTCCATGTTTTTTCGTCTCATCTCCTTCGAACAACAAGGATGAGAATATTTCATCAAATTTTAAGGTAGTTGCATTACTACCTATGGAACAAAAATACCATCCCATGAGCCTGGTAGAAAACATAACAAACTAATGCACTTATCCTCATCTGAAATCATAATATCAATAGATAATAACTGACTTACTACAATATTGAAGGCATTCAGATGCTTTATCACTGAACCTCCATCCCTCATCCTCACGTTATACAACTTCTTTAGTGGGAACAACTTATTTACCAAGGAATTAAACTGATACAAAGTCCCTAACTTTTCCCACAAATATTTTGATGTAGCTTCTCCTGAAACATCTAATAATAATGAATCTAAGGCACATAACTCTATTGTGCTCTTTTCCTTATGATCCAACTTGGTATATTCTTCTGCCGACAATATCGTTGGTTCAGTACTTGGATCCACAACGATCAATTGATATTCATCCACCAACAAATCCTCCATCTTGAGCTTCCACAACTCAAAACTTTGTCTGTTGAATTTATCGATCTCCATACGTCCATTATTTTCCATTTCCTTTCACCACAAGAACTGATCATGAAAATCCCTAACTATAAACAAGGTCTACCACAAGCTCGAGCAAAATCCTTTAGCCACAAAGGCATCCCCTTGAAGCCAAAAATGTTATGATACCAAATGTAATTTTTAAACCTGTATAGAAAATACCTACAAATGAATTCTTAAAAAAAAACAAAAAAGATACAATGGAAATCACAAAAAATATACATAGATATTTTTCTCTTGGAACCCAAAATCGGGAAAACCAGATTGATTTTTCATTATTTATTTCAATGTTACAATACATTATATACATGTTGAAGCACTTATAAACCCCCAACCCATTAACCCTGGATTAAAAAATAATTGTAGTTCCTTTGGATGGATCTAAAAACCATGGTCCAGACCACCATGTGTAAAACCATGGGAAAAAATGGCCACAATTTTTTTTTTCACTGAACACCATTCAAGGGGGTGGTATGGCAGTGTGACCCCCTCTACCACTCTCGTCGCAACATATCACGCATGGAGATAGTCATGCAAAGAATATAACACATACCCAACACAAGCCTAGAAGAAATAAGTTATAAATCCATCAAGTCCTAGTGATTTCCCTTTACTCATTTCCATCACCACTTTTTCGACCTCTGTTTTTGAGATTTCATTGAGCAAGAAATTATTGTGTTCATGTGTTATAAGAGTTGGAATGTGTTATGCAATATTTATTATTTCAAAACATCTATCAGGAGTTGGTTCTATTAATAGCTATTTGTAGAAGGAAATTAACTACTATTCCATATATTTTTGATTTTCCAATTTTTTACCTTGTGAATATTTGATACAAGTGATTCTATTTTTATTTCTATATTGAATCATTAGTATCTTAGAAAAAATTTGTATTTTTCCCCTTCTTTGAGCCATCGAACCTGCCATTTTTGCTTCCAAAGAATCTCTTACTGTTATCTTTTCAATAGTTGTGTTTGTGTTTTTTTTTCCTTTTTTGCTAAATTCTCTATTCTCCCTTCTTGCACTATTTGTTGTTGTATTTATGTCATTTCCTAGTTAAGAAAGGCTTTGGCCTTTTGGATGTTCCCAAACTCTTCTTGTTCCAATATTTTAGCTAGCTTTTAACATATTTCTTTTGTTGTTGAAATTTATGCATAATTGTTCCCTAAATAACTGATGCTTCACTCCACCATTTTGCGACATGTCTCTAAAAGAAGGATGTCTTAACCAAAAGCCTTCAAACTTGAAAGGTTTATATAGTGGTACATTTTTCTAGTCTATTGATAATCTTATTGGCCAATGAAATGACTAAGCAAAACATGTGCTTCCATCTGCATGCCTTTGACAACCAATGATTCTGATATGAGAAACCTCTATAGTTTTGAAGCAATTTGAGCATTACCCCCTCTTTTTTCTTTCAAAGGTTAGTTTCAATTAGGAGTTTCCACTTATAACAATTCCAAATCTTCTTCTTTGAAATGTTGTGATTCCTCATCCAACTTGCATATTCCTCCTTTTTTCCTACAGTGATTTTATTAAATTTAAATCACCTCATATAAACCAAAATTTTTCTTCTAACTATGATTGCAAATTTTTAATGCTTTTGAGGAAGGTTGATTTGTTTCTAGGGATGGTGGGGCCATACACATTGGTTATATATCCTTTGATGTATGATCTAGGCTTTTAAAACTTAGTTTAAATGAATCTTGAAGTTGCTACGAAGTATGATAGAATGATCTCCCTTGGATTCCACCAAATTTTTATACCGCTTGATGCACCCCTAACATCAATAGATATATGTTGGCAACCTTTCAATATTTTTGAGATATTGGAGTGAAAATATTTTCTCCACCTTTGGTTTCTTGCAACTTAAATATAACATGTTTTTATGTCCCTATTTTTTCCTTGAGGAGCCTATGTTTAGATTTTCCATTCAGGTCCCTTGCATTCCATGAGATGATTTTCATATTCGTGTAGAGGATTATAGTTGGTAGGAATTAGTCATTAGACTTATGCTACCTTAATTCACCAATTTCTCTCCCATTTCCTAGATGATATTTTTGTTTGATTTATGACCTCTTCTTTCCTCCTTTTTTTTTTCGTAGGATTTTATATTTTTTTTGTTGGTAACTTTATGAACACCTAAAGAAAAGGAGTCATTATTGTTCTTACCTCTTGCTTGATGGCACTGCAACTTTGGGCTTGAAAATATGCTATGGAGGTTAGTTCCACCTCTCGCTCTATAATTTTCAGTGGGTCTTGGTTTTCCAAAGCTATTTCTAGAGTTTATAGATCCAATTTCTAGAGCTTCATGTCCTCCACTTCTTTGGTTTCTAGAATCCCCTCTTGTTCCACCTGCATTTATGTGTTGTTTGGATTACTTAATTTTTCTTGCTCATTTTCTCGATTTCCTTGATGTGTTTCTCCATGCGAGGTCGTTGTTTTGGTTTCTTTTATTTGCTTCTTTTCTATTTGATTTACTTCATTTTATAATTACTTTTCTTCTATTTTATTTAAAACTTCATACCTATTTCCACCCTATGTTTTCTTTAGATGAGTTTCCTAAGCTTCTTTTATTGGTATTCCTTTTTAAGGGTATTTTTTTACATAATTTTGAATACCTATATAGTTAAGGTTTAATGTCTCTTGAAATGAGTTGAGCAAACATTCTTGAAAAATGTGGCTATGCTCATGACAATTCCCTTTCATAAATGGGATATGCTCGTAATCAATTGGTTGAAGCCACTATTGTCTTGGTAGGTGATGCATATGTTGGTAGGCAATGATTGTGTTGTATTCATGTAGATGCATATTGTCACATATGATGTATGCTGACCTTGCTTTGTGGCTTTCGAGCAAATACCATATGAGCCTAGGGAATTGCCTATACCTTGCAGTGTTTCTATGTCCCAAAATTCCAATGGTAAGGAATAAAATCTGATCAATATTGGAGGTATTGAAAAGTCCTCTTATTATGGGCATAAGCGCTCCTTCGAAAATTGAACTTTACAAATTTGCAAAGTTGAAGAAATAGGGCTAATATTGATTTTATTATTTTCCTTTTAATTTTTTGAGTTCAACATTCCCTTTTGGTTGCCAATCTTTCTAGATCCAATGTATTAGGGCTCTTTCAATCGGCCAAACCCGAAAATTTACGAGTGAGCATATGATCCTGCATATATTGAATTTTTTTCTCCACTTTTTTTGGATGTTACCGCAAATTTGGGTATCTTCTTTGCTTGGGGAACACATATCCTTGATTTTTCTATTGTCCTCCCACAATTTCCTTCATTTTAGTTTCATGTTCTGAAATTATTTTTTTGAAAATTTCATATATACTCTCCAAAATCTTGGTTATAGTTAGGGTTTTTGCCTATATCATTAAATCTAAGTAAAAGCACATTATTACTCATGCCTATTCTTACAACTATATTTCTATAATAAGGTCCCCTCCTCTAGAAAAATCCATGCTCAAATCTCTCATGCAAAGGTATGCAATCTCTTAAGATTTTTCATATCCACAATCAACTTCTAATAACTTATATTATTATATTATTTTTATGCACCCTATATTAATATTTGTATTATTAGATATGATATCGTTCTTTTTTTAATAATGAAAAAAGTGTTCGGTATTTATGATAAAATAATATTAAATCACAAGAAATCAACCCCAAAAATATTAATTATATTTGAGTATATTTGAGTTTTTGAAAGACCTGGTAAATTTTAGAATCTCAAAAGAATGGGAAACAAATATCTAAAAAAACCTAATAAAAATATTTTTTTACCTTAATGCGTCTCTAAACCATAAAAATTGAAAAATCCAATAATGTTGAATTAAAAAATTGTAACAACTTCCTCTCAAATTAAATAAACATGATAACTCTCTTTCTAACAAATCCATTATATTCTTAAGTCAATCATAAAGGAACCACAAAAAATTAGTTGGCAATAAATAATAGACATGACTAAATATTATAACCTCCAACGAGGTGAGGACATCAACCTCTATTTTGGCATTACATGAAACATAAAAACAAATTGGCCTAACTCGGTGAGAAGAAAATTTAAAAATTGCTAAATCATCTTAAAAGCGGATATAACCTAAGAACTATATTCATCCTAAGAACTATATTCTATTTTGTCTTTATATGAAACATAATTTTTTGGCCTAACTAGGTGAGGTAAAACTTACAAAATTGCTAAATCATCTTTAAAAAATGGATATAATTTTTTAAGATAATTAATGTAAATGCGATGATAACAATATCATAAGCATGATGTTCATATAATGTTGAATTAGACTAAAATTACGCACAAAATAACAGACTTATCAAATCTATAATCCAAACAAAAATGGATTGCCATATACACTATGAAAATACACTTTTTGAATCATATTAGGGGCATATTTTAATGCGTGTAATCTTTAATATTTAGCTATAATACAATCACAACATGATTAGCATGGCATATATTGCAAAATTTAAACATTATAAAAAGCCACTTTTCAAATCATATTTTGTTAAAATGGGGGAGGGATTTATTTATTTAGATGATTTAGCATGGCATATATTGCATCTTTTAAACATTATAAAAATGACACTTTTCAAATCATTTTTGTTAAAATGTGGGAGGGATTTATTTAGATGATTATTATTAGGTATTATTAATGAAGGTAGGTTGATTTATTATTATTAAAAAAAGGTTTACACTATTAAAATGATTAGTGGGTGGTTTTTAAGGGGTATATTTTTATTATTGATGAATGTTTTTTCATTTTGAGCTGTTAATCCAAGTTACATATTTAAACATTTACAACTAGTATTTGCACATTATTGTGAAAAGGAATGCTGACGATGTTAAACAGATAACGGAAGAGTTAAACGAAGGGGAGTGCGGTGTTAAACAGAGGGGGAGGGACACTTGTTCAAGATTATGTCAGGACAAAGAATTTGAACAGTGTCATGAGGATAAACCTCACAATAGAAAACGCCTTTGGCGTAACAGAAGGTATATAATGTTTATGTTGATTTTAATGAAGTTCTAAACTTGCCAACAAAAACATACCTTCAATAACGAAATAAAAATATAGGCTAAATATATGGTAACTAAACTAACAATGAAACACCACCATTATAACAAAAACTAGCATAAATGAATAGGGCCTTTCACAACTGTAATATTCTGAGTAGAATTAAACAAAAATATAAAGCAACATAAACATGAAACTACAACAAATAGAGAGACATCACATACATAATGCAAAATATAGAGAACGTTGAGCCATTTTATTATATAACTGAAAGATACAATGAGTACAAAGGTGATAAGAATGATGGCACCTTAGCCTGCACACGACAAGCTAGAAATGCTCTCAGAAATACTCCTAGAATGGCTACTCTAACAGTGACTGCGTTATCTCCCACTGTTGTTGCTACTACTGCCAGACTGTTGCTACTGCTGGAATAGGATGGCTTTTCGGGGTTGTTCCCCTGCTCAGAAAAATACAAGACTCTAGGAATGAGCTCTCCCCCTAATACCCAAAAAAGCCCAGAAAGGGTCTCCGGAATGGATGACCTCGGAAAATCACCTCCCTTGAGGAATAACACTATCCCAGTGGAATATATTGGCCCTGAATTTATCTATGCAAATGGAGGCCTCCTCCTCTACCAAGATGAAGGAATAGTTAAGGGCTGATCCCTTCTCATTATTCCGGGCCGAATCCCCTAATAAATCTCCATCCCCAGCACTACCTCCTCCAAGAACTGCGTGATCTCTCCTCAAGATTGCGTTGTCCAAGCAAGTCCGTAATCCCTGGCTAAAGATGATGTGACTCCCACCTGAAAATCAATGGATAGAACTCCTCACCCGAGCAAGCACTCGAAGTCCCCCGGGGCTGAGGTTGGGATCTCCGCTCAGAGACACTTGGTGTGCTGAACAACACTTGCAGACTTTGCTCAACAACAAAAGCGTGCTCAATGTTAAGAGACAAAACATGGATGCCTAATCGAAAAAAATCCATGAATGAGGAGCCTCTTCCTCTTTTTATGCTTGGAGAGCCTTGCTCTCACCTAGGCCCCACCGAAACTGCGTTGTCCCTCTCTCTCTTCGCTGTCATGGGCCCACGCTGCCCATGCTGCCACTTCAACCCCTGGGCTCCACGTTGTCAAATAATAATGTGCTCAAGCGAATTTAAGGAATGTTTATTTCCTAAGTGTAGGCTGAGTGTCTTCAAACCCACTTTATTAACTGACTTAACTTTACAAAAGTAAACTGGACGAAATTTAATATTGCCAATTAGCTACTGCTAATTGGGAATAATCCAGTCCTCCCCGCCAAAACGTTGCTTGTCCTCAAGCAACTGCAATGATGGATGCTGCAAAATATTCTCACTCTCCCAAGTGCCATCCTCATCCAGCAAGTTTCTCCACCTCAAAAAATATTCCCTGACCATCCTGCTCCGCAACTGCCTCTCCCTAGTATCTATGATGGCTTTCGGCTATAACACCAAATTCCCCTCATCATTTGTTGGTGGAAGCTCCTCGGTTGCAGTTACCTGCTGCCCAATGCCTTTTTCAGGCAAAATACATGGAATATGTTATGGATCCTGCTACTTGTGGGTAACTCCAGCTCGTATGCAACCTCCCCAATTCTGCGTATCACCTTGTATGGTCCATAGAAGCAGGGCTCGAGCTTCTCGAGCCCCTTCTGCTTTAGCGTGGACTGCTGGTATGGCTGAAGCCATAGGTAGACCAAGTCCCCTACCTCAAACTGCCTCTCAACCCATCCTCTGTCAGCATATAGTTTTTTCTGGTTGTGTGTTGTAGCTAAGTTGTCCTTAAGAGCTCGGAGTATATCCTAATTCTCTTGGATCCAGTCCTTGGCCTTGGGGGCCTTACTAACACCAAACATAACATCAACAAAAGAAAAAACATGATATCCATATAAAGCGTAAAACAGAGACGTACCAATGGACATATGGAAAGTAGTGTTGTAGCAGTACTCTCCCAAGTACAACCAACGTAACCATGCCTTCTGCTGCCCTGTAACATAGTTTTTCAAGTAGCCTTCCAGCCACTTGTTCACTATCTCTGTCTGCCCATCCATCTGAGGGTGATAACTGGTGCTCAGAGTCAACTCTGTACCCACCAAACGAAAGAGATCCTACCAAAAGCCACCCATGAAACGGTTGTCCCGATCACTAAAAATGGTCTTTGGGAGACCATGCAATCTGAAAACATCCCTAAAAAACAACTCCACCACCTATGCTGTTGTGTACCATGCTGATATGGCGAAGAAGTGTGCGTACTTTGTTAGCTGATCAACGACTACAAAGATACAATCCTTGCCTTGCACCATGGGAAACACTGTGATGAAATCCATCAAAATGCTCTCCCATTTCCCTTCTGGAATGGGAAGAGGTTGTAGTAATCCTGCTTGATGTCTCATCTCCCCCTTGTTCGGCTGACATACTTTGCACTCCCTGACATGCTGGAGCACGTCCTCCTTGAGGCCCTTCTAAGAGAACCTCTCCTTGATGACCCTGTAGGTTTTTGTGAATCCCTGGTGGCCTGATAGTGGTGAGTCATGTGAGGCACGTACCACCTTCTCCTTGAGCTGAGAAATCCCAATCAAGAAGATCCGATCCCTGAAATATATCACCTCATCCATCACCTTGTATCTGTCATCATGACCTGTCCGTCTAAGATCTCGCAGACAAAACGGTCTTTGGAGTACTCCACCAACAACTGAGCCCTCCAATTCGTGTCTAAACTCATTAGAGACAGCGCTGCTAGTCTGCGTGAAAAAGCATCGGCCACCACGTTGTTCTTCCCCTTGACATACTCGATGTCAAAATCGTATGCCTAGATCTTGCTGACCCACTTCTGTTGCCTCTCCTACAACTGCTTCTGCTTTAAAAAGAATCGAAGGCTATTGTGGTCAGTCCTCACCCTGAATCTGCTCCCCACCAAGTACTGCCGAAACTTGGCCAATGCATGCATGATAGCCAACATTTCCTTGTCGTATATGGGGTACAACCTCTTTTACGGCAATAGCTTCATGCTCTCGAAAGCCATAGGGTGGCCCCCCTACATCAATAGTATGCCTACCCCCTCTCCAGAGGCATCACACTCAAGGAAAAATGGTTGCGCGAAATCTGGCAACACTAAAACTGGACAACTGCTCATCACCTCCTTGAGCTTGTCAAAAGCCCTCTGCATTGTGTCCGTCCAACTAAATGCCCCCTTCTTCGTAAGATCTGTGAGGGGTGCAGCAAGTTGGGAAAATCCCTTGATGAACTTCCGGTAGTAAGTGTAAATGCCTACAAACCCCCCGAAGTTCAGTCACGTTCTTCTGCTCTGGGCAATCCTGGATGCCTCGGATCTTCTTCTCGTGGACTCTCACTCCCTCCAAACCAATGATATGCCTCAAATAGAGCATCTTCGTCAATAAAAAATCACACTTGGAGAGCTTAGCATAGAAATTCTGCTCATCTAGTATGCGCAATACAACCTTAATGTGCTGCAGGTGCTCCTCCTACGTCCGTTTGTATATCAAGATGTCATCGAAAAAAACCAGCACAAACTTCCTCACTTGACCATGGAATATGTGGTTCATGCAGGACTGGAAGGTGGCTGGTGCATTGGTTAGCCCAAAGGGCATTACTAGAAACTCGAAGTGGTCATAGTGACATCTGAAAGTGGTCTTGGGAACATCCTGGTCCCTCACACGGATCTAATGGTAACCCAATCTAAGATCAATATTTGAGAAGAACTTTGATCCCCTCAACTCATCAATCCATGGGATGGGGTATTGATTCTTCATGTTATTCTTGTTGAGATCCCTATAGTCGATGCACATCCTTAGTGTGCCATCCTTCTTCTTCACTAGTACAACAGAAGAAGCAAACGAGCTAGTGTTGGGTCGAATGTGTCCCAACACTAAGAATTCATGGATAGCTCTCTCAATCTCATCCCTGTAGGATTTAGGTTGACTATAGGGTGTAGCAATCACAGCCTGGATTCCCTGCTCCAACTCAATGGTGTGCTCAAACCCCCAATCCGGTGGCTGCCCTAGTGGTATATCTCCGAAAACTGTGGCATACCTATCCAAAATCAACTGCACTTCTGGGTGTATGGCCTACCCTGTAGACCCTACCTCTGAAACACACAACTCTACTTCCCACTCTATATCTCCCTTCCATAATTCAACCTCCATCCGGTGTGCTGAAATTGTCTGTGGCGGATAAGTGTGCATGCCTCGAATCATCTCATGCTTCCTAGTCTTCTTGTCTGTCCACTCCATCTCCAAGGTCTCCCAATTTGTAGTGACCTTCCCCAGCATGATCATCCACTGCACTCCCAGTATCATGTTGGTGTCCAGAATGTCCACCACAAATAAATGATCCGTCAAAGTGTAAGTCCCCATAGTCACTACTAAGGCTGGCACATACCTGGCACACTACATGGTTTTGGCACCTAGTACCAGTACTGGAGACCCATCAAAGCTCTCTGTTGGTATGCTCCTTCGCTCTACCAATTGTGCATCAATAAAATTACGGGTATCGCCACTATCCACTAATATTGAAACATGATGTCCCTGCACAGTACCTCGTACACGCAGTGTCAAGTATTTGGGAACCCTTCACAAAGAAGTAAGGACTCCCCTAGTAGGTGCAAACATTTCCCCTCCTACTCCTGGTGGTGGAGGTGGTAAATGATCCCCTCTATGTATTACACCACTACCTCTTGCCTCCATCTCCTCATAAGAATCCTCTTCCCCGTCACTATCGGAGAAGACCTCTATGTAGTGTGCCTTCCCAGTGGCACAACGGTTTCCCGGTGCCCACAACTCCTAGCATGTGAAGCATAGCTTCTTTGGTCTCAGGTCTCTCCGGGTCTCATCGTCCAAAGCCCCGGGCCTTGGTTCCCCTTTGGGGGTGGAACCCTCGTGTCCTTCCCCTTCAGCTGAAATTTCGGTCTATGGGGGAAAGAAGCTCTGGTCCTGGGCAGGGCATCCTGAAAATCCCTGGTCCTCCCAACTGCATTGTGAAGTGTAGTCGACCTCATTGATCTAACTAACCCCTGCAAGGGTTCTGCCAACCCATTAATGAACATGTATATCATCCTGGTCGAAGACAAGTCAGGTATCATCACGGAGAGTCTGAAAAACTTGGAAATGTAGGTGTTCGGGCTCCCGAACTGTTTGAGCTTGGTCAGCTCAACAAAGTGCTCCTCCAGATCCCTCCGATCAAACCTCTCTACCAATATCTGTGTAAATTCTGCATATGTTGTCATCGCTGAGTGACCTAGTGTGGCCATCCCATGGAACCACCAATCATGGGCCCCTCCCTCTAGGTGCAGCGCTGCCACCTTGATGGCCTCTCCCTTTGCCATCTGATTAAAGCTGGAAATAGATATCCAGTTTCTCCACCCAAGCCTTTTCCGAAAATTTGGAGGATTCGTCAAATGTTGGCAAGAAAAATCGTCCCACTGTACGTTGTACATCCCCATCCTATGTGTATCTGCCCCCTCTGTTCGGGTTACGGGGCTTGCTGTCCTTCTTGAGATGAAAAAAATCATGGAAAGAGAGAGCCTCGCCAAACTCTTTCCCATAGGACTGATACTCAGCAAAATAATCCCCCATATGAACCGGCTTCGGTTCTTAAGATGCTCCTGCTCTCATGACTATACCTAGAAATGTGGGAATCTTGGAACATGGGGGAGTAGCTATGAGATGCTCTTGCAACTAGTGGGAAGTGTCAGACCCTTCTTCGATGGCACTTCTGCGGTAAAATTTCACTCAGTATTTGGTCTGCGGTAAAATTCTGCCCCATCTCTTCTATTCTCCTCAACAGCTCCTGCACAGATTTTAGGAGGAGTTCCGTGAACTCCCTTCCTTCATCTTTCTCACCTGCAATCGGTCCTTCCTCCAACTGGAATGCAGTCTCCCTCTCCAAAAGTGGTATGAAGCCTACGCTCTTGGTCATTGTACTTCCTTCCCTAGGAAGTGATTTATGGTTTTCCTGCTGGTGTCATAGACAATCTGCTCCACAGGCTGAGCCAAGTCTATGAACTCTGATACCACTGTAATATTCCGAGTAGAAATAAACAACAATGTAAAGCAACATAAACATGAAACTACAACAAATAGAGTTACATCACATACATAATGAAAAATATGCAGAAAGCTGAGCCATTATATAACTGAAATATATAATGAGTACAAAGGTGATCAGAATGATGGCACCTTTTCCTGCACACGAAAAGCTGGGAATGCTCTCAGAAATACTACTGGAATGGCTGCTCTATCAGTGACTACGTTATCTCCCACTATTGCTGCTATTGCTACCGGACTGCTGCTACAGCTGGAATAGGATGGTTCTTTGGGGATGCTCCCCTGCTCAAAAAAATACGAGACTCTGGGAATGATCTCTCCCCCCTAATACCCAGAAAAGCACAGAAAGGGTATTCGGAATGGATGACCCCGGAAAATCACCTCCCTTGAGGAATAACGCTATCCCACTAGAATACGTTGGCCCTGAATGTATCTCTGCAAATGGAGCCCTCATCCTCTACCAAGATGAAGGAATAGCTAAGGGATGATCCCTTCTCACTATTTCGGGCTGAATCCCCTGATAAATCTCCACCCCCAACACTACCTCCTCCAAGAAATGCGTGATCTCTCCTCAAGACTGCATTGTCCAAGCAAGTGGTAATCCTTGGCTGAAGATGTTGTGGCTCCCACCTAAAAATCAATGGATAAAAATCCTCACCCGAGCAGGCACTCGAAGTCCCCCAGGGCTGAGGTTGGGATCTCCGCTCGGAGACACTCGGTGTGCTGAACAACACTTGCAGACTTTGCTCAACAACAAAAGCGTTCTCAATGTCAAGAAACAAAACATGGATGCCTAATCGAAAAAATCCCTGAATGAGGAGCCTCTTCCTCTCTTTATGCTTGGAGAGCCTTGCTCTCACCTAGGCCCCACCGAAACTGCGTTTTCCCTCTTGGACATGCTGTCCCTCTCTCTCTGCACTGTCATGGGCCCACGCTGCCCACACTGCCACTTCCCTCACACTGCCACTTCGACCCCTGGGACCCACGCTGTCAAATAATAATGTGCTCAAGCGACTTTAGGGAATGTTTATTTCCTAAGTGTAGGTCGAGTGTCTTCTCACCCACTTTATTAACTGACTTAATTTTATAAAAGTAAACTGGCCAAAATTTAATATTTCCAATTAGTTGCTGCTAATTGGGAATATTACAACAACAGACTTCAAAAAAGAGGAAGGGAAAACCCCATTCTCTTTCTCTTAATTGTTATGATACAAACGAAGGGAATAAGCTAATGTATATACCCTATAGATCACACAATTGGAAAAATACTAATCTTAGCTCTCCTCTTTCCCCCCTAATTCCAAGAGTTAGAGAAGAGGAGTTTAAGTATTTAGAAGATAGAGGAACAAAGGCCCAAACTTCATTTCAAGATTTGGAGATAACAATGTCCACAAATGAATAAATCTTATCACCCATCACTTTGGCCTCTAACCACAAAAGTGCACGTGACCTTCATTTCAGCCTCAAATATCAAGGGAAAAGATAATCTTTAGCGATTACTAATACTATATATCATCTAAGAAGTCACAACATAGAGAATAAAATCTAGGACAATCACTTGAATCATGATTTTTACTCCCCTTTACCTTGAGATACAAACCTAATAATGAGAGAAAAATCCCATTCTCCTTAACCTAATGAACACTATTAACAAAAGAATCACATTCTCCTTAGCCTAATGAATGCTCCTAATAACTACCTCTAATACCCCAAACTTATCCTCCTTAATCAAATCCAATTGATAGACCTTTTGTAAAGAGCAATGGGACTCTGAAAATATAGCCTTATCCAACTTGAGAACTCTCCAAGCCTAACATTGAGAATTGTCGATGCATTGCCATCTTGTAATTACCAAATCAAGATATATTTCATTGAATTATTTTGTGGCTATGGTTAGTCTTCATAAATTTATTTAGCCCTCAAAATATGATAAAAAGATAAATATAAATGTACAATTCAAGTCAGCTTCAAAAAGAGGGAAAATGAATTTTTGAAATTAAAATTATTTTCGCCTCTAAGACCAAGTCATCTAGCCCCAAAGGTTCAAGTCAGTCTAACCCTTTGACGCACCTATTCAGGCTTATTGATTTACTATATAGAGGCAACTTGTTTTCCTCATTTGGACACCAATTTGGATCACTCATCTCATATAGACATTCTTATGTTCATGTGACAAAAATAAAGAGATAATAGACTGAGTTTATGGGTAGACCAAAGTTTCTTATGAGATCGACTGAGTTATCTGTGGCGAACCGAAATTTCAAGAGGTCAAAATTGTAAGAGGTAGAAATTTCAGGAGGTCGAAATTTCTTAGTTTGACTTGGGCTTGTTTGTTAGGAAATTTGACTTTATTTGAGTGGAAAAATCAAATTGTATCTCTTGTTGAGTTGGACAATTTCTATAAGAAAAGGTTGTTGTGTTTTTCCCAAGGTAAATTTTTGTGTCTCTTATGTTTGGTTGTCTCTTTATGATCATGTTGCCATTATTGTTTTTACTGTTAATATCTTCTATATAATTACTTAATGAAGAACATGACTCAAGAAAATTTAAAATAAGAATTCATTAAAAGTAATTACCATATTATAAGGTCTTGAAAAATCAACATGGAATCAAAGCAACCTTGCCAAGTCAGCTTTTTTTGAAGAAAATTGAGATCCTAAATAAGAATCCATTGTCAACTAATTTATGTGATAATAAGAGAGTTTGCCCTGGAACTAAACCAAGCTACCAATCTACTAGATAAAATAAAACCAAGTTTTATTTCTTGGGTGTGTGTTATATTCTTTCCATGATTAGTCACACATGAAGGGGGGTCACAGGGGGGGCTATTTGTTGAGATTGCAACAAGATAATGAGCTTAGTGGAAAGAAGTTGCCTTCACTAAGTGGGCCCGCAGGCTATTTTTGGCACAAAGTCTATTTTTATACTATGTCTATTTTTAGACATATGGATCATGTTCTATGAGTTGCAGGATGCTATTTGTGGATGGTTGGTCGAGTCGGAAAAAATAGATGGACTTCTATTTTTAGACATACTGGGCGGAATCTATTTTTAGATTGCCAGTCTAAAAATAGATATGTCGAATATTATTAGCTCTTAATAATATTTGGACTCTAAACATTATCTTATTCTCTTGGAGCACTTCAGTTAAGTGCACGGATGTGGCACAGGAGCTGACAGAAGGAATTACGCTATTCCTAAGGGTTAAGTGGAGCTATTGCATGGATACTTCAGTTAGAACTCATGTGAGAGAGTTTGGTGGAGTTGATTGAGGAAGTTAATGGAGTTGTGTTCAGTTTAACTATTCTAAACATAGTTGAGCTAGTTGTATCTAGTCTAACTGATTGATACACTAGTGAAGAGTGGTGTGAATTAATTATTAATTAATTCACTAATTATAAACTCATTAATCAACTAAAGAATACATCAGTTAACTTCAGTGCATGGACAGTTTCAGTGGAGACCAATGGAAAGATTGGTGAAAGAGCAGGTTAACTATCAGTTGTGACTATACTGTTGCATATTTGCAACACCTAGTGATTGGAGAAGCCAATGAGGATTGCACAGTACAAGCCAGGTGGTTCAAGTTATTTAATGAGCCATCCTACAGCATTGATTATGCAATAGAGGTTGGCTATCAGGTGGCAGAGATTGGAGCATGTGTTTTGCTAGATCTAGCTTGATTAGTGTGTAGCAATTCGAGGTTGTGCTGAGAGCTTGTGAGGAGCTTTGTACAATGATTGTTACATGATCTCCATGACATATAATATACAGATAGTTGGGGGTTTTCAACTTTAAGTTTTCCCATGAAATACTATGTTCATATGTGTGATTGTTTATGGTTTTAATGTGTGCATGCAATTGGTTTTATTTCCGCAATTAATGATCAATGGTAGAAGTGATTATGTATTGTGCATGAAGATAAAATAGTGTGTGATCAGGAGAATCTCGGTGAATAATATATCAGTTATTCAAATTTCTACACTATTTCCCCCCCTGTTCGTTGCGTCGAGTGTAGTAGGGGGGGCGATAGCCCCCCTTATTGGGGGATTTGTGGGGGGGCGGTAGCCCCCCTACACAGGTTTCGCGGCAACACCCCGAATTTTTTTTTGGACCCTATATTAGGTGGCCAGACCTACCTATGGTTTTGTGCATGGGTTTTGCACATGGTTTTGGGCGTGATGGTTTTTCTGTCCATGGTATTTTGTAGATCCAGTCAAGAGAACTACAATTATGTTCTAATCCAGGGTTAATGGATTGGGGTTTATGAATGCTTCGACATGTATATATATGTATTGTAACATTGTAAGGAATATAACGAAAAATAACTCTGGTAGTCCTAGTTTTGGGATCCAGGGGAAAATATCTATGCATATGTGTTTTATGTTTATGTTCTCGCCATTGTTTATTTTCTATTTTTTAAGAATTCATTTGTAGGTAATCTTTGTACATGGCTAAAACCTACATTTGGCATCAAAGTTGCTTCAGCTTCAAGGGGACGCCTTTGCTACTGAGGGGTTTTTTTTATCGGGCTTGTGGTAGACCTTGTTCACTTTGAGATCTGCAGGATTGATTCTTGTGGTGAAAGAAGATGGAGAGTAGTGTAAATATAGAGATAAAGAAATTCAATAGTTAGAGTTTTAAGTTGTGGAAGCTCAAGATGGATGATCTGTTGGTGGATAAAGATCAGTGGATAGCAGTAGATCTTGGTAATAAACTAATGAAAATGTACGATGTGTTAGGTAAATTGACTTGTGATTATAGTCAAATTTGACTGAGTTAAACAGTGATGGTTTTGGGGCACATGGTATTGTGCACCCATGGTTTTAAGCTCATGATATTGCATGTAATGGAGCCTATAAAAGGCTTGGAGGACTTCATTGTAATGTAAAGGCCTGGATGTGAGTGGTGAAGGCTCACTTGGCTGGATTGGCCAGGGTTTTGGCCAAGGCTAATGAAATTTAATTAGGATGGGTTTTCCTCGGAGGTTGGGGTTTTTCTCGGTTAAACATCTATGTTTATGTTTATGATTTTTTATTGGTTATGTTTAATTATTCCTCTCAATAATTAGTTAATATTCTTCGGTAAATGTTTCTTCATTTGGTATCGAAGCTGGTCTAATATTTTATTTCTGCGGTAAATTTTAACAACTGGTATAAGAGCCATATTTGGCTTCAAAGAAAAGCTTTTGTAGCCAAGGGTTTTATTGGCCCGTGAATGGAGAAATCAATGCAACCTTTTTCAGATCTGGCCATATGGAGCATGGTGTTTCTAGGAAATAGGAAATATCCGATTGATTGATTCCATGGGGAATTCAATGGAGAGTTTCTCAATGGA
The DNA here is from genome assembly GCA_034641835.2 of Pinus albicaulis. Classification (NCBI taxonomy): domain Eukaryota; kingdom Viridiplantae; phylum Streptophyta; class Pinopsida; order Pinales; family Pinaceae; genus Pinus; species Pinus albicaulis. The sequence continues at coordinate 651,798,050 of CM076573.1, read as the reverse complement.
GAAAGAGGACAATGGTGCTGCCACAACCCAGATCTAGCGACTAGCAGTAATAAGAAGTTGGTCCGAGAAATTTAGAGATGAGAGCATGGTTATATTAAGAGAGCAATAAGGGTTTAAAAAAAAAAAAAAAAAAAAAAAATTATTATAATGGAGTTAATTTTTGCATGTAAATGGGCATACTGCTATAAGACCTAGTATGGCATGCGTACCCCTGGGTAATCATTGGTAAAGTCTGGGTTAGACCTAGGTGATAAGGGGGAATGTCAAGTTAACAATTACCCCTGGTAAAAATTTGAGGGGGGAGGAGCTAGAGTGAGCGGGGTTGTCTCATTTAGCCGTTTTGGCTGGATTTAGTCAGGAAACCCCAAGTCAAGTTTAAGGGGGGAATGTTAGTTAAATTGACTTGTGATTATAGTCAATTTTGACTGAGTTAAACAGTGATGGTTTTGGGGCACATGGTATTGTGCACCCATGGTTTTAAGCTCATGGTATTGCATGTAATGGAGCCTATAAAGGCTCGGAAGACTTCATTATAATGAAAAGGCCTGGATGTGAGCGGTGAAGGCTCACTTGGCTGCATTGGCCAGGGTTTTGGCCAAGGCTAATGAAATTTCATTAGGATGGGTTTTACCCGGAGGTTGGGGTTTTTCCCGGTTAAACATCTCTGTTTATGTTTATGATTTGTTGTAAAAATAAAAATAAAAATTAATTATTATAATGGAGTTAATTTTTGCATGTAAATGGGCATACTGCTATAAGACCTGGTATGGCATGCGTACCCCTGGGTAATCACTAGTAAAGTCTGGGTTAGACCTAGGTGATAAGGGGGATTGTCAAGTTAACAGTTACCCTGGGTAAAAATTTGAGGGGGGAGGAGCTAGAGTGAGTGGGGTTGTCTCATTTAGCAGTTTTGGCTGGATTTAGTTAGGAAACCCCAAGTCAAGTTTAAGGGGGGAATGCTAGGTAAATTGACTTGTGATTACAATCAAGTTTGACTGAGTTAAACAGTGATGGTTTTGGGGCACATGGTATTTTGCACCCATGGTTTTAAGCTCATGGTATTGCATGTAATGGACCCTATAAAAGGCTCGGAGGACTTCATTGTAATGAAAAGGCCTGGATATGAGCGGTGAAGGCTCACTTGGCTGGATTGGCCAGGGTTTTGGCCAAGGCTAATGAAATTTCATTAGGATGGGTTTTCCCCGGAGGTTAGGGTTTTTCCCGGTTAAACATCTGTGTTTATGTTTATGATTTGTTGTTGGTTATGTTTAATTATTCCTCTCAGTAATTAGTTAATATTCTCTGGTAAATGTTTCTTCATTTGGTATCGAAGCTGGTCTAATATTTTATTTCTGTGGTAAATTTTAACATGATGAATACTGGGCGAAGTTAGATAAGAAAACAAAGAGAACAATACGGTTGTGTATCTCAAATTCGGTATTGTTGAATGTATCTAGAGAAAGGCTTTGTGGGATAAGTTAAGGACTTTGTACCAATATATGTCTCTAGCGAACAAACTGTTCATACGGAAAAATCTATATAACATGAGGATGAAGGATGGAGACTCAGTGACATAGCATCTGAATAGCTTTAATATTATGGTAGATCTAAATATCCCAAGAAAGGAAAGGGATTTGATGATGCTCCTTCTGTAGAGGTGAAAACCACTTTAGACGAAGGCAGGGATGTGTACTTGGCTTCTTCTTCAAGTACACATGTATAACATGAGGCATGGTTGATTGACTCAGGTGCATCCTTTCACTTCACTCCCCATAGGGAGTGGTTATGCGAGTATGACAAATATGATGGCGGTGATGTCAAGAAGGCCAGAATCGTCGGACATAGAAAATTCAAGTTGAAGTTGCAAGGTGGAAGGATTAAAACACTTCATGGTGTTTTGCATATCCCCGCATTGGCCAAAAATATGATTTATGTAAGCAAGACAGATGGTGCAAGAGTAAAAATAATGTTCGATAAGGATACCTACAAGATGATTCGGGGAGCACTGATATTGATGCATGGAGTTTGGATTGGAACTCTGTAGAAGATTCTGGGCAGCACTGTTATTAATTGGGTGCAACAGTTCTGTGGTTCCTGAAAGTGGAGTTGAAAACCTTGTGGTCTTTGGAGAAAATACCATGTTGTGGCATCAAAGCCTTGGACATATTGAAGGGACTTTGAATACTTCATGGTAATGTTATGGTAGAAGGTATGTCTAATTTCTCCTTGAATTTATATTTTGGTGAACATTGTGTATATGGGAAGCAAAATCGGGTGAGTTTTCCCTCTATTGCTAAGAGGGCAAAATGGATATTAGAGCTTGTCCACAATGATGTGTTTGGACCTGTGTCGATTCCATCACTAGGTAAGATTGTGTACTATGTGTCATTTATATATGATTTCTCAAGGAATACATGGATATATTTCCTCATCAAGAAATTTGAAGTCTTTGACAAATTTAAATGATTTAAGGCTCTAGTGGAAAACCAGACAAAGAAGAACATAAAGGTGTTGAGGACATATAATGGTGGAGAGTTATGCAAGAAGGAATTTAAATAAGGGCAGAGTTGTAGAAATAATGAACATGATGTTGATGGAAAAGGCAAGAAGCATGCTCAATGGTGTCGGGTTAGGACAAGAATTATGGGCAGAGAGAGTGGAGACTACATGTTACTTGGTTAACCAATCACCTTCATCAGCATTGGAGGATAAGACTCCACATGACGTATGGACTGGTAAGAAAGCCTCTCTTTCACATATGAGGGTATTTGGCTATGATGCATATGTATAGGTTCCAAAGGAGAAAATAACCAAGTTGGATAGTAAATTTGAAAGGTTCATATTTATTGTGTAGAAGGATGGTTTAAAAGGTTATAAGTTTTGGAACACATAAACAAGGAAGGTTGCGTACAACCAAGATGTGGTGTTTAGAGAGGTGAAAGATGTTATTAAACATGAATTCCTACCAAAGGAACCTGAGAAGATAGAGTTTGAGCTAAAGGAGGAAGAATCAGACTCTACAACAAAACAAGATTAAGAAGAGGAAGAGCCGCAAACTCCAGCTTTGAGAAGATCAATTCGAGAAAGAAGGAAGCCAGAAAGATACAGTCCATCTGCTTTCTGTTCAAATTTTGCTTTATCTATCACTGATGATGATACCAAACTGTTAAGGAGGCACTGGATTCAGAGGATAGAAAACTATGGAAGGAGTCCATGGTTGATGAAATGGCATCCTTGCACAAAAATGAGGCTTGGGATCTGGAGGAGTTGCTGGTTGGAAGGAAACCCATTGGAATAAAATGGGTGTTTAAGAAGAATATGAATGCATAAGGCTAGGTGGATAAATACAAAGCTCGGTTGGTAGCAAAAGGTTATTCACAGGTGCCAAGAATTGATTTTGGTGATATTTTTTCTCCTGTTTCCAAGGTAGTTTCTATTAGATTCCTTTTATTTGTTGCTGCTTCATTTGATTTTGAGGTAGAACAGATGGATGTGAAGACAACGTTTCTTCACGGGGATCTGGAAGAAGAGATCTACATGAAGCAACTTGAAGGCTTTGTAGTGAAGGGTAAGAAAGAATTGGTATGCATATTAAAAAGTCTCTATATGGGTTAAAACAATCACCAAGGATGTGGTATCATAAATTTGATACATATATACAGGGATTTCGTTTCAACAAAAGCAAAGCGGATCATTGTGTGTATTTTAAATTAATTGGTGACCATGTTATTTATTTTGTCTTTTATGTGGATGATATGTTGTTGATAGGAAATGACAAAGAAGTTATCCAGGATTTGAATACCCAAATGTCCTCAAAATTCGATATGAAGGACCTTGGTGTTACAAACTATAATTTTGGCATGGAAATTAAACAAGTTCGAGCAAAGAGGAAACTCTGGTTAAACTATAGGAAGTATGTCAAGACAATATTGCAGACGTTTAAGATGCATGACAGTAAACCATTGAAGGTTCTTATTCCTGTAGGTGTAGATTTATCTATTGAACAATGTCCCAAGACACAAGAAGATGAAGATTACATGTCCCGTGTTCCATATGCAAGTGCAGCGGGTAGCCTGATGTATGCAATGGTATGTACTAGACCAGAAATCACACATGCAATGGGTGTATTGAGAAAGTTTATGTCAAAACTAGGGAAGGAGTTTATATTTTGGACCCTATATTAGGTGGGCGAACCTACCTATGGTTTTTTGCATGGGATTTGCGAATGATGGTTTTTATGTCCATGGTATGTTGTAGATTTGGTCAAGGGAACTATGGCTATGTTCTAATCCATTGTTAATGAACTAGGGTTTATGAATGCTTCGACATGTATATATATATATATATATATTGTAACATTTAAAGGAATATAATGAAAAATCAATCTAGTAGACCCAGTTTTGGGATGCATGGGAAAATATTTGTGTATATGTGTTGTATGTTTGTGTTCTCGCCATTGTTTATTTTATGTTTTTTAATAATTCATTTGCAAGTAATTTCTATACAGGGTTAAAACCTACACTATTGTATGCTACTTCAAGGATATCAAGGGTTTGATTTATATTAAAAAAGAGGGATGAAGCCCTAGAATAAGGCCTAAAGACCTCAGGTTGATATAATGTTTGTTCCAAGGTAATAAGAAGGTTGGTTGATGCACTAATGAGTAGGCCACAATTTAAAGAGGGAGGTTTGAAAGGCCTCAAAATATTAAGAGAAAGTTTGAGTTAGATATGGCCTAAGAAAATACCCACAAAGGAACCTTAGATTTAAATAAGGTTGAAGTTTCCAGGACCAAATTTATGCCCAAGTGTGGCTGAGATTTTGCAGATAGTATTAGCCATAGTTGCATAAAATACCAAAAAATGCTAGTGAAGTTGTCCTCTGTATAATAAGTCTGCTAAAGTTTATTTTAAAAAGCATGATTTGAAGATTCCTTGAATTTCAATCCTTCGAATGAAAAGACAAAATATAGGCCTAGTTGAAAGGTCTAAAATATTTTCTTTAGAACTGTTCGATGAAGTAAGAAAGTGATCTCAATATGAGGTATTAAAGTAGGACGGACCAAGTGTGTTCCACACACTTGTGTCGAGAACGTTTGACATCCTGAAGATGAGTTGTATTGATGTTTTTTCATGAACCTGTGTAGGGGTATTTCCTTTTGTTGTCAAACCAGCTCCAAAAATAGAAGAAAAGAGATATCAATGCCTTAGAAATAAGCCACTTCGAGGGGGCAACCTCCAATACATTACACGAATGAATAATTATTGGATGATACAAATGACAAAATCTCCTTTCTATATATAAGAGTCCATGGGGCCACAATGTAATCCTAGTGGGGCCACAATGTAATCCTAGCTGACCTAACAATAACAATGTAAGGGCACAATAATAACAATATTGGGGTTAGAAGGGGCTACAATAATAACAATAAAGGGATACACTAATAACAATAAGGGGCTAAACTAGTAATATAGGGACCTAACATGCCCCTCTCCTTCAAAAAAGTGTTGTCCTCAACGCTTGAGTAGCTCTGGGTGCTTCTGTATAAAATTCTCATCCTCCCATGTAGAATCTTCAGTGGGTAAGTTCTTCCACTTGATGAGATACTTTGAAATTGATCGATTCCGTAGCTGTCGAGTTCTTGTTTCTGTGACCGCTTCGGGTTCCAATATGATTTTTCCTTCCTCATCAAGTTTTGGAAATATTGTTTGAACTGGAAGATTTTCACCTATAACCTTCTTTAAGCATGAAACATGGAAAAATGGATGCACTCGCGAAGAAGCAAGAAGCTCCAATTTGTATGCCATAGTACCAATCTTTTGCAACACCTTGTAAGGACCATAGTACTTTGGCGATAATTTATTATCCTTCTTAGCTTGCTTGAGGGACATTTGTTCGTATGGTTGTAGCCGTAAAAATACCCAGTCTCCTACATCAAAACTTCTCTCGCTGCGATGTTGATCTGCCTGTTGTTTCATTCGATTTTGTGCCAAATTTAGGTTATCCTTTAAGAGTTGGAGAAATTTTTGTTGATGCTCAATGTGATCTTCCACTGCTTGAACCTTAGAATTTTCTCTTAAAGATGATGTGATGGACGGTGGATGATATCCATAAAGTGCCATAAATGGGGTCATTTTTCCTGCAGTATGGAAGGAAGTGTTATACCACCATTCAGCGAGAGGTAACCACTTGACCCATTGTGTTTGTTTATCAGATACAAAACAACGAAGATATCCTTCCAAACATTTATTTACTATCTCAGTTTAACCATCGGATTGAGGATGATAAGATGAGCTATGAGCTAATTGAGTACCCAAACAAGAAGATAACTCCGTCCAAAAATTTCCAGTAAAAATGGGATCTCTGTCGCTCACAATAACCCTTGGGTTTCCATGTAGCTTTTGAATTGTGTCCATAAATGTAGTAGTAACTATACTTGCTTTAAATGGATGAGATAATGCACAAAAGTGTGCATACTTGGTAAGTCTATCAACTACCACCATGATGACACTCTTTCCTTCGGACTTAGGTAAACCTGTGATAAAATCCATTGAAATCTCCTTCCAACGTTGACTTGGAATGGATAAAGGTTGTAGAAGTCCCAGGGTCTTAATTGTCTCAACTTTATTCTGCTGGCAAACCAAACATTCTGTCACAAACTTTTGAATATCAGATTTAAGGCCATCCCAAACAAATTCTTTCTTCACCCTGTGGTAAGTTTTTAAAAATCCCGAGTGTCCTCCTAAAGGAGAAGTGTGCAATTCCAGAAGAATCTTTTGTTTTAGTTGGGAATTCTTACAAATATATAAGCGATCTTTGTACCATAAGGAATCATTTTTTCAACTAAATGTATCAGATGTACTAGGATCTTGCTGCAACTTTTGAATGAGTGTCCATACATCTTTTTCCTTCTTCCATTCATCTCTTGCTTCGGTTATCTAATCTGGTTGGATAATAGAAATGGCACAAAGCAATGCTTCCACCTCTTCATTTTTTCTTGAGAGTGCATCTGCAACAACATTTAGCTTCCCTTTTTTGTAGATTATTTCAAATTTATAACCCAACATATTTGTGACCCATTTTTGCTGCTCTTCTGAAGATAGTCTTTGTTCCAAAAAGTGTTTAAGACTATCATGATCATTTTTTACCTTGAAGTGTCTTCCCATTAGGTAAGGTCGTGATTTCTTTAGTGCATGTAGTATTGCTAACATTTCCTTCTCATAAATAACTTTTTGTAAATACTTTCCTTTGATTAGACGACTTTCAAAAGCAATGGGTCTTCCTTCTTGCATTAAAACATCACCAATTCCATTTTCTGAGGCATCACATTCGACAATAAAGGTTTTTGTGAAGTCTATCGTAGCTAAGACTGGTGCTAGGCACATTGCCTCTTTAAGATGTTCAAAGGCCTTAATTGCTTCAGGAGTCCCTGAAAATGCATCTTTCTTCAATAATGTTGTTAGAGGTGTTGCTGTTCTCCCATAATTCTTAACAAACTTGTGATAATACCCTGTTAAACTGAGAAATCCTCGCAACTACTTTATAGTTGTGGGGACTTTCCATTCCTTAATGGCTTTAATTTTGTTAGGGTCTACCTTAACACCCGCGTGAGATACAATATGACCTAGATATTCCACCTCTTGTACTCCATAGAAACATTTGGATGATTTTGCATATAATTGTTTCTTATGCAATAGTTTGAGCACCCTGTCAACATGTTGAACATGATCCTTCCAAGACTTGTTGTAGATTAGTATATCATCAAAAAATACTAGCACAAATTTTCTAAGGAAGGGTTTGAAAATGGAATTCATCAACCCTTGAAATGTAGAAGGTGCATTGGTAAGGCCAAAAGGCATGACCAAAAATTCATAATGACCCTCATGAGTTCAAAATTCTATTTTTGGAATATCTTCAGTCTTCATTCTAATTTGATGATATCCTGAACGAAGATCCAACTTGGTAAAATAAATTGCTCCATGTAATTCATCCAATAATTCATCAATCATAGGAATGTGAAATTTATCTTTAATGGTGAGCTTATTGAGCTCCCTATAATCCGGACACATGCGCCATGATCCATCCTTCTTGTGTACCAATACTACAGGAGCAGAGAAAGAACTTTGACTAGGTTGAATTATACCAGCCTCTAACATTTTGCAATCATACGTTCAATTTCGCTCTTTTGGACATAAGGGTATCTATAAGGCCTGATGTTTGGAGGAACACTTCCTGGAATCAAATGAATAGCATGATCATGATCACGAATAGGTGGGAGTCCTTTGGGAGTTTCAAACACCTTGGAATGATTTTCCAAGGCTTTTTGGAGATTTGCAGAAATAGATGATTTTGATGTTGGAACTTCTAGTGAGCATAATTGTGCAATTACGCCTCGTTGTTCTTTCTTCAAAAGCTTTGTCATAACATTAGAGCTTATTATCTTTCCCGTCTTCCCTGCGATACCCCGTAATTCAACTTCCTTTCCTTCTGAAAAAAAATTCAAGAAAAGTTCTTGAAAACTGTCCCTAGAGATTGTAACCATTGTACTCCTAGTACAACATCAGCACCTCCCATAGAAATGCAAAGCATTGGAATATTCAATACATATTCGCCCATGGTTAGCTTGATATTATGGAATTTTCCCAAGAAATTTATAGTTCCTCCATTTGCAACCATCACTTGAAATTCTAGTGCAGGGTATAGGAAACAATTCAATTCCTTGGCTACCTTAGAATGAATAAAATTATGGGTACTACCTGAATCAATCAACACTATTGCCTTTTTCTTCTTGATATGTCCTTCTATCTTGATAGTTTGAGGAGTGGTAATTCCTTCCAATGCATTACATGATATGGTCAAACTCATTTCTTCCTCTTCTAGGGTTGGTTCTTGGTGTATATCCTCTTCTTGTTCATTTTCTTCTTCCTCTTCACAATCTATGTAAAATAATTTCTTCTCAGCACACTTATGACCTTTAGTGTATTTTCTATCACAACTATAGAAAATCCCTTTTGCTCTTTTTTCTTCAAATTTTTGTGGTGTCAACCTTGTAGGTTGTGGAAATCTAGGAGTAGCAATACTTCCCTCTTTATAGAAGTGAGTGGTAGGCTTCCTTGTTGCCATAATTTTACATTCAATTTTTATTGCCAACCTGAATGCCTTCTCCAATGAATCAGGTTCCAAAACGCAAACTTCATGTTGGATGTTATCCTTTAAAGTACCTATGAAGAGATCAATCCTGTGTTCCTCTGGAATATCAGTTACCCTTATATTCAATTTTTGGTAGTCCTCAATGTGCTCCCCAACTAAACCCTTTTGTTTGAGATTTATCAATTGGCTAAAGAAGGTGTTGCTCTTTGTATCCTCATAACGTGCTATCATTTCCTCCTTAAAAATTGACTAAGTGACAATTTTTTTACTGGAGAAAAGCCATCGATACCATACAAATGTATTTTGTTCTAAATGTAAAGTTTCAATGTGTACCTTTTGTTTGTTTTGCACATTATTGAGATCAAAATATTGCTCCATCTGTAGTATCCATGTTACGAGATCCTTGCCTTCAAACTTGCTCATATCCATCTTTGGAATATGGTGGTTCTTTCGTCCAACATTAGAGTTTATGAAATCATGATTAACATTTATTTTGTTCTCATCATGAGTTTCGTCTACTATCTTTTTGCCATTAGGAAACATTTCTTGTATCAAATTTGCCAAACCTTCGATGTCTACTTTTATGTTTTCCATTTTTTCATCGATCTTAGCTTACATGCCATCCATCTTAGCTTCCATGCTCACTTCCATGACTTCCATCTTAGCTTCCAAACCATTCATCTTAGCTTCCACACCTTTCTTCAAACCATCCATCCTTGTTTCCATGCCTTTCTTCAAAACTTCCATTTCATTTTTTGTTGCTCTTTGCGATAGCGAAATTTGGTGCACTTGCTCTTGTAATTTTGATATCTCATGTTGTGTTTCTTCGTCTTCATGAGTCACAGTAGAGCCTTCTGAAGGCTTAATGGGTGTTGAATTATTTTTAGGGGCCATTTTAGAACCCAATACTGATATCTATTCTTCAATATGCCCTTGGAATAAATTCCAACTAATTTTTTTCAAACGAGACTTATGTAATTCGAAAAAAATACACACCTTTTTCTTGCTTTTGAGGAGTGCGATATTGAAATTGAATTATCTCTATGATTTTGGATCTTCAATATCTGAAATTTGGTACTGAGGTAGCCCTCTGAATCCTCTTTCAAATTCCACAGGTCTGACCTGATTTTGATTCTTGAAGACAAAGTTGTGCCCAATATCCTAAAATGACCTAATTATGGACTGGTTCAGTAGAGAGAACTTGTATGAATTTCCACGTGTCACTGATTCCTCCTTCGGCTCTGAAATTGAGAGAAAGGAAACTAAATTCCATGTGCTTGCGTCCACCTTTTATAGAATTCCAATCCGATGCTCAGAGAGAGAGTTATGAAGATTTTCCCATGATCACCTTTTTGAGATGAAATTCGAGAGCCTGAAAAAGTCCTAACTTCCTAACTTCGTGCTCTAAAAGTCCTAACTTCGTGCTCTAAAAATTTCAGATTCTGAGCCTTCATAGAAAAAAATTTATAGCGAAAATTCCGCGATGACCTGTTTAGGTTAAATTGAGGAGCCTGCAAAAATACCTAACTTCCATAGATCATATCTCTGAAAATGTTGCGAACCAAGCTCTGAAATTTTGCGACGATGTTCCTTAGGATTTCAGCTTCGTACTCTAAAAATTTCAGCTTCGGAACCTTTGTAGAAAAAAGAGTTATAGCGAAAATGCCACAATGAATTGTTTGGAGTAGCGATACCCTAGAATCCAAATCTCTGATACCAAACGTTGTGAAACCAACTCCCAAAATAGAAGAAAAGAGATATCAACTCCTTAGAAATAAGCCACTTTGAGGGGGAAACCTCTAATATATTACATGAATGAACAATTCTTGGATGATAAAAATGATAAAACCTCCTTTTTGTATATAGGAGTCCATGGGGCCACAATGTAATCCTAGTGGGGCCACAATGTAATCCTAGCCGACCTAACAATAACAATGTAAGGGCACAATAATAACAATATTGGGGTTAGATGGGGCTACAATAATAACAATAAGGGGGCTAAACCAATAAAAATAAGGGGCTAAACTAGTAATATAGGGACCTAACACCTTTGGTTGCATTATACTGTAGGATACATGAGTGTTGCTTGTGAAGTTGTAGAGATATAATCTTTTATAATATTAATGTCTCATATGTTGTACTATTGTAGAAATATCTTGTACACATGAATATTTCTAGAACATAATAGTATATGGTAGAGAGAGGGAGTCGAAGTGGTCTTTCACATAAAACATGAAAATATCCATCACATATGAGCTAAATGATTACCTCCATCTTGGAAGAGATGGTAGTTTTAGGGTTTGTAAACCCTAGAAAAATATTGAATGTTATAGTTAAGAAAACCCTAGGGTTTTTGGAAAACCCTATAGATAGACTAAAAGTATTGAAAGTTGATGATTTTGTTGAACGAAGAAACCCTAGATCATGCATGAAAAGAAAGGCAAGTAATATGCATTAATGGACGACGACGATGAATTTCTATGATTTCTATAAGAAGGCAAGGTTCAAGATGGATATAACAAATTCCCTTCAATCCTCAAAGATAAGTACTATATATCTCTCTCTTCCTTGATTATTATTGCTTTATTATTAGTTATCCTCTTGTATTTGTTTTTTTGGCTGGGGTTTAATTGTTTCTTCCATGACTTCCTAGTGAGGATTACAGGTACATAATAAATACTTCCTAGGCTCTAGCAGCAGATGAAAGCAATGTGAAGAGAGAAGCAAATATTGCGACAAGAGGATTCTCTTAGAGTGATTTGTGTTCAAGAGGGAGAAATTGTATAAACATATAGAACCATCCTCAGTGAAAGAAAAAGATTCTAGTTCAGAAGAAGTTGACATGCTAGCAAGTTTGAAGGATGTCACGAGGGAGGGAATTGTGCTAGAGAGAAGTTAGTGATGACTTCCATGTGGATCTACAAGGTGAAGTATGAGATAGATGGAAACATAGAGAATTACATAGTGATGATTCTACTTGGAAGAGGGAGAGGACTATGAAGAGATATTTGCTCCATTTGTTAGATACACTTCTATTAGAACTATTATTTATATTGCTTCTATTGTGGGTTGGAAATTATATCAAGTGGATGTGGAGACCTCTTTCCTCAATGGATTATTTTAGGAACAAGAAGTGTACATAGATCTACCTTATGGCTTTGAGGTACATGAGAGGAAATATCATGTTTGATGAATAAAGAAGGCTTTGTACAGTCCTCGGGCATGGTATTCTCGAAGGGATGGATATCTGATGAGTCTTGGTTGATCTTGTTATCATATGACTTGTTTTTGACAGGAGGAAAATGAATCACATGAAAAAGGAAGCAATACTGGCAAAATAATTTGCTTCCATTATAGAGGAATCTCTCAGGATTACCATAGGAAACCCTGCTTCAAGTGTCAAAGGGATTTGAACTGTGATTTCAAGATGAAGGATCTTGATTGGATACATTACTTCTTAGAACTAGAAGTGTGGTAAGATCCGAATGAGATATTCCTTGATTAAAGGAAGCCTATATTTGGGATGATGGAAAACAAGTCCATGGCCATTCCCATTGTTACCAATCTAAAGAATATGAGTGGTAGAGGTAGAAACAAGGATTTCCAGGTGACTGGAAAGCAGTTATGTGACATCGTATGTTGAGGTTTCGACATGGTCTAGTGGATTGAGATATGTTTCATATAATAAAGTACAACTATTTGTGATATGGAGTGTTGAAGATAGGAAGAACACATCAAGATGATGATTCAATTTGGATTCTACTTAGGTAAGAAGTAAACATGTGTTTCACTTAGGACTGCAAAGGTTATTGCAATTAGTTTGGAAAGTTGTAAAGTAGTGTGGCTTTAGAAGCTATTCACGGGATTATTTGATCAGATACTATAGATGATCCTGGTGACATGTAAAAACACGTTGAGATCAAGTAATGGGATATGGTATAGATAGGAGCTGTGAAGCTCCAATGCATTTCTACAAACAAGCATGATTCCTGAAATTCTCACAAAGCCTCTGTCACATGATGAAATTTGTATACTTTAGGGACAAGCTTAGAGTGGTTGAGAATGCTTCCCTTGGTTAAAGGGAGTTTTGATTTTGTAGCATCAAGGGGTGGATATTCTCCCTAGGTGAGGATATTTATAGGTCATGGGTATTAACCAGGGGCCATGTAATGTAACTAGAGAGATTGGTCTGGGTAGCACCAAGGCTCGAAGTTCTCTCTTGGTTAGGGTTATGACTATATTTCCAATGGTTATTTGGCTAGTGGGTTGAGTGAGTACTTTATAATATCAGATAAATTATTTTTCATTCAATAACATGTGATTCCATGTGGGATTTACCTGGGTAAATGGGCCCAGGGTTTCACCATGGGTTAGGTGGGTACCTGGCATGACTCTAAGTGACAACTTGGTAGATTGGTGTCCCAAGGACTATTTTTGTTGACCTTAATCATGGTTATGACCATATTTACATGGTTTTTGGCTAGTGGGTGACTAGATGATCAGGTGCTCAAAATTATGCTCAAAAAATAAATTTGTTAGATGGTGTGGAACCTGAACGAAAATATAGATCTCGTTGCTCTGAATCTGACACAACTTGTTTCGTGGAAAATTGACACTGTATGCTCACATAAATGCGTTCTATCCACTTCATCAAACATGAATTTTTTTTGAAAAAAAAGTGCAGGGACATCCTAGTCAGTAGTCTGTACTGCTGACTGGGCATGCCCATGTGGCAAGTTGACTGGCCAATGGGATTTCCTCCAACAAATCATGTTGTGCCAAGTGGCACATTTTTGTTGGTTTGAAATAACATGTTGTGATTGGTTTATAGGTGACCAATCATAGGCTACCACATGGCATGACCAGGGGCCGCCACGTGGCAGTTTGAGGGCCACCAAAATTTGTTAAGGTCCGGGCAGTAGCAACGGGGTTCGAACCCGCAACCTCATAGTCCATAGCGCCGAGCATTACCACTGCACCATCACTTCGTTCCTTAATATGTAATGGTTACAATTTATATTTAAGGTTTAAAATATTGGCAGTTGGGGGTCTAGCCCCAGCCCTAGTCACCGTACCCTTGCAGGGCTAAGGGTGGGCTAGCCCCACATCACCCCCTCCCCTTACTATACTAACCGTAACATAAACTTTCGGAGAGGATATGTGAACGAAACCACTGTTATCGCCTGCTCTAACTACCACCAAACCGCCGACGCTGCCGTGACCATAGCATAAGCTGCCACTCTTCCACCAATGTGAGCATCGATGAACTAATAGTCGATGGTTAGTTAACCGCCCAGTGGATTTTTTTAATAAAAAAATAAAATGCGCTAATACCAATATGATTTTAAATTCAGTCTTAAGGCGTCATTGGGCATTTTAATTGTCTGACAACTTCACCCCAAATTCCAGGAAATTGTCGCCTAGTTAGCTGAAAAAGGGGTGAAATTGTAAGACCGGTCCAAATTTTGGGGAAATTGTGGAGCGGTTGGTGCCAAAACTTGGGGAATCCATAACTTACTCATTTTTTTACCAAATTCAAAGTAGAAAGAGGCTAGACAGTCATTTTTGGGCATTCTGGAGTAGGTTTCAGAGCTATTTGAGCATTGCAAATGTATGTAATCACACTTTTGAGCATAATAGAAGAGGGCCAAGCCATTGGAATATGGACCAAGGAGACGTAGCCCAAGCGGGGTGAAGTCCTTCATAATGTGATTTTGTGATACTATTTTGGTGATATTTATGTTTTTTATATGCTGATGTTCAATGCTTTTTTTTTATGTTAGTTTTCTCAAGAAATTCACATAAAAAATCATAAAAACTCATGGTTAACTTGCAATGTACCTCATAATCCTCAAGCATAGCAAAAATAATTTTCCAACTCAGATCAAGTTGGTATCAAAGCACTAGGTTTACTTGGGCAAGGAGGATTCAATTGTTTTGCAAGTGTTTAAATGCTTACAAGGTTGAAGATAAAAAGAGGAGAAGGCAAGCTTGTGGGTGCAAGTTCTCAAGTTGGACAAGGTAAAGGAGAGCAAGATTGCTACAATTTCCACCACAAGACTCACCTCCTATTGTACCTAAGGCTTTATTAAGCATGTCTCATGAAGGAGGAAATGATAACATGACACATGATAAGAAGGATTTCTTTGACATGACAGAGATGGTGAAGGTCCTCTCTGAAGAGAGGAATACAAGGATGCAGGGTGAAAGCCCCAGGCCTCCAAGAGGAGAGGGTTCTCCAGGAGGAGGAGGTAATGGAAATGGTGATAAGCCACCATCTACTCCACCATCATCCTCACCACAATCTTCACCTTCATATTCATCCTCTTCCACTACTACAACCCTTACTCATACTCATCAGCATACCTCAAAAGGAATTGGTAAAACACCGCTGTTAAAAATTGATATTAATTTTGAACTGGTTGTGTATTGTTGATCAGTGGTTGTCATTGATGTCAACCCAAGCAGCACCAGGGGCTACCTCGATCTTGCATGGGAATTTTTACCCACCAATTTACTATATTCCGAGTCAAGGATATTTTTTATGGTTTCTACTTTTTGAGATGTTTTCGTTGATATATGGCATGCCACGTAATTCTTCACAGTTTGAGAGATATTCCTATTTGAAGTTAGTAACCCCATTTAGTGGGCTAAAACCCCATGGGGTTGTGGCATGACAATAATAATTGGTTGTGGTAATTGAATAGTCAAAAATTAATAATGTTTTAATCTCCTAAAATCCCTCCCACATTCACTTGTTGAATTCCCTCTCAACCTAAGAATTTATATAAATTGTGATCCTCATATCCTCCTCATGTAGGGATTCATTACTTGAAACATGTCATCATGGAATTTTCGCGATAAAAAAAAGTTATATGAAGGTTCTGTTGTCGCTCCTAGAGACAGCCTAGAGTTGTGATAGACCAGTGCCTATGACATCTTAGCATAGCAAGGAGCGTATAATATAATGTATGAAGTTGTCAACTTCAGCTCACATGCTATCTCCTATAAATAGGGAAATAAACTAGAATGGGACCAAAATCTCAGAAACTGATGCGGGAAAAGAGATACTGCAGAGGCAAGATGTAGAACTCTAATACAAAAAGCAACAGACAATTCAGAGACAGTTTACTGCAAAGCGAGCCAATTCAAAAATACTTCACAGACATAAGTTATCAGAAGGTGTATGTAGTGAAAGAAATATTGAGAAGATATAAGTTAACATTGAGCTGATACCCGGATATACAATACCACCATGCATGGGCTTAACAATCTAAGAATCCATACATGATAATAGAATTTTAAAAAGCACCCTCCCAAAGAAACTAATATAGCAAAAATACGGTTAAGCTGAATAATGGAACAGAATATCATGCATGAGCCATATTTAAAGCGCTTGACTGATCCAAGCATGGGCATCAACTAGGATGAATCCATACCAAAAATCAATGAGCCACTCGCATTCCAAAACATGATACAAGAAAGATGGATGAAGTGAAATGATTTATTAATATAACACATAAGAGAAAAGGTTACACATTGTGAAATACCAAAGACCAGAATCCTCTTTAACAGATAGAACTCCTTCTCACTGAGACCCTATGGGCTCTGAGCCTTCATACAAGAACTTTACAAAATGTATACAAAAAATCCTTTCACTGCATAGTTTTCTAATAAAATATGGAACCATAAATCATTCGTTCTCCTGGAATTTTAGAGGATAAACCAAAACCTAGTAAAAGAGGTAGGTGATGAACATTTAATTTGCATAATTAAGGAAAAATGGCGGAAACATTCATGCCCATATTGCTGAATGACTATGCTGTGTTGTTTTTACTCTGTGGCCTGCTTTCTGAAATGAATGCACTGGGTGAAAGCCTCTTCAAGAACACGGCATAGAGTAGAATCCCATAAACATTATGTCCTTTCCTGAAAGAAGATTCTGCTAAAATAAAACCTGGAGGGTTTTTTTTTTTGTGCATTGTACCCTTTGCCTTCTAAACCCTGAATTATGATTTAAAATCTTCAATGCCGAACACTGAATTCCTTGACCTTCCACTGATACTCTTTGCCGCAATCTTTATGTCTCCATCTATGATATCCGCCTCTTGAATGACACTGGGAAGCTTGCCAAAGTATAACCCTGTTTCTTTAATGGATGTCATGTCACAGCAGCTACCCAGGACTTTCTTCATAAATTTCACCTCTGAAAAGCTGGTCCTTTGACGCGTTCTCGGCTTTTGTAATGGATGCTAGTGAAAATTATGATAATTCTTTGTCGTTGTAAACCTGCAAAACACACAAAGTTGTGAAGAAAACAAATGCATGGGGGATGGAAATGCAATGGAGGCGACTGTGTAGTGAAGCAACATGATGAAATGGCGGAAGCATGCAGGGTGGTGACGAAGAAAGTGCAGTGGAAATAATGGTAGGCGAATTAGCGAAAGTTTTAAATGAAAAACAATGAAATTTGACTTATGACTAACATATGTAATGGGCGGAGGAGAAATGCGACGTACACGTGGGATGATGACGTGGTGGACGTACGAAAGAATATATGGAAAGGATGACGTGGAGTGTTGGCCGTGGGGCCGGTCAACGGCGGGGATGATGAAGTCTTGACCATCCGATCTCAGGAGGAGATCGATGGCTGAAAGAGCGCCGGGAGTGATGGACAGTGGGCCAGGGGGCCAGGGGTGCATTTTCTATGGATTAAAACTCGTGCAGCTTCGATGCGTGATGACCGTTCGATGAAGGTCTCCAGATCCAACGACTGACAGCGATATCGTTGCGCGTCTCTTGCCGAACAATAGCGTGCGATGAACGGTGGTTTTGGAACCATACGTTGGGATGCGTGGCAGACGGTGTATGGAATCGCTGGCCCAACGAGAATTACCGCCCACCGCCGAAAGGCGGTGCGATGAATACCGAGCAGTTTTGAACAGTGCTTTTGGGCACGGGGACCACCACGGCGGGAGAACTGCGTTACGTTGATCTATGGTTTGATCGGACGGCTCAAAATGTACCCGATATACTTTGATAAGCGCCTAGTGCTTTTGCCTTCGGTTCCAGCACTGAATTACGTGGAGGAAAAGGGTGCGGGGGTCTGGAAGAAAAGTGCTAGGCTTTACAGATTTTCAAATAAGGGTTTTGCGGCCTTTTTAAATGTAATTTGGGGGCGGGAAAGGTAAAGGTAGGCCAAAAACAGATTCCTTAGGCCACGAGAGGGGATTTGCAGGATTTAAACGGGGTTGCTTGCGAAAATTTAATAGGGAGTTGATTATGATCAACATGTTCAAAAGCTAAAAAATTTATGAGGTGAAGCCGAATTCCTGAGGAAGCTTCTGTAAAAATTTCAGATCAAGGTGCACAATATTTTTGGAGATATGATCTGTGGAAGTCAGGGTTTTTGCAGGCTCCTGAAATTCATCTCAAAGAAGTGACCTTGGTAAAATCGTCATAACTATCTCTCTGAGTATCGGATTGGAATTTACGTAAGTGAGGGATAGTGCATGTTGTCGTTTTGTGTATCAATTTCAGAGTCGAATGAGGAAACAGTGACACGTGGCATGCCGTACAAGTTTTCTCTACTGAACTAGTCCATAATTAGGTCATTGTGAGATATCAGGCATAACTTTGTCTTGAAGAATCAAAATTGGGGCAGACCTATATCATTGGAAATAAGACTCAAAGGACTACTACAGGACCAAAAATCACATATTGGGGATATGAAATAACATAGATACACCAGATTCAATATCGCGCTCCTAGAAGGCAAGAAAAAGCTGGATCATGTCTTTGTCGAGGAAATTTGCAAGGACAAACTTTAAAAGGGTAGAAAATGAAAGCAAAAGGTGCGAAATGAGAGGTAATCTCCAAGTATATATATTATGTACATGCATGTTCGTATTTTAATTGAATTAGGTTATTTGTATTCTAATTTGTTTTTGTTGTTGTTTAGCACTGACATAGGCTCTGTAGGATGAGGTAAGTTTTTCTATTATCATGTCATGGGTATTTCCTTGAAATTTTTTTTCAAGTATTATATATTCATCAAGATAAGACTCAAAGAATGATCTAATGTTCTGAAGAGTGAGAAATGGTAGCACGACAAGAGCAACAATCAAGGTGTAGAACAACAACAAGAAGTTCACCACATGAAGTCTTCACGTGGGCAACACTGCATACAGTCATTGTAAAGGTATAATTGTACTGAGTCATTGTAAAATTTGCACAAGTGTCTATCTGCCAAGAATTGAAGCGGCAGTATCAAGAGGTCTAGGATCATCATTAGGTATTTTTGTCATAGTTGGGGTTATGGTCTAGTGTGTCTTCTTCCTCTACATCATTCTATATCATTGTAAAGTGGACCATTTTCCCTAGTATGGGAGTCCATTCTTCTTTTATTCTTCTATAGGGTGGTAGGTTGGTGCATGAAGTCACCAACAGGTTCAAGCCTATGAAAAATTCAGGGTGGTATGGTGGTGCTAGGGTGAGTTGTAGCTCATTTGGTGTTGGGGCATCCGTTCAGTTGACTACTAAAGAATCTCGTGCATTGGAGCATCCATCCAGTGGGAGCTAGAGAAGAATGATTTTCTAGATTCTAGGAAGTTGGAGCTTTATTTTCAATTGGATTTGAATACTAAAGAATTATTAGAAAAGAATTCAGGTGGTTTTTGTCCCAGAGTGGGTTTCTACTTTAAAAAATGTGTGCATTTGTGTTCCTTTTGTTTACTTCTATCATTGTACAAACACTGATAATAATTGAAGATTAACTAATGATTTGAAAGGTTAATAATAATACTAAGTGAAAGGAATATTGATTCACCACCCCCCCTCTTATTATTTCCAGCAATTGGTATCAGAGTTTGGTTCCTTCAATAGCAGTTTAACAATTGGAAGGAGGTCATGGAGCATACCAAGAATGGTGTACCTCTATTCAATGAAAATAATTATGCACTCTTTGAAAGGAATAATGGAGGTCTATCACTTGGCGCAAGGTGAAAAATTATGGGACATTGTTCAAAATGGCTTTACACCAACCGGGAATGAACAAGGTAAGAGGAATTTGGTAAATGATGCAAAAGAAAAGAATATTATTATCAATGGACTTATTGAATCTGCTTATCATAAGGTGTTGGGTTCTAAAACCTCCAAAAAAGTATGGGACAAGCTTGAGAGTATATATGCAGGTGACTCAAATGTCAAAGAAGAAAAGTTTCAAATCTACATAGCAAAATTTGAGCAACAGAGAATGAAATAAGATGACAACATTGTTGCATACTTCCAACACGTTCATGAAATAACCAACTCTTTGGAAGGATTGGGAGAGAATTTTGACAAGAAGACTCTTATACAAAATATTCTTAGAACGTTACCAGGAATATTCAAGCCAAAGGTATCGGTCTTAGAATACAATGCAAATCTGGACAAACTCGGCAAAGATGAATTACATGGAGTTATCATAGCATATGAAATGAGACTTGATGAAGAAGAGGGTAATTCTCATATAGAAAATGTATTCGTTGCATCTAAGAAAACCAATAAGGACAAACAACCTTCAAACAAAAATACCTGCACCTGCAAGTGTGAAGAAAAGGAAGATGATGAAGAAGGTCTTTCAGATAGAGAATATGCTTAATTTACAAGAAAACTAAAAATTGGTAAGGGAAAATTAAAAGGTAAACTTCCATTGATATGTTTCGGCTATGGTGCGGTTGGGCATTTCGCAGCAAAATGTCTGAACATAAGTGATGACATCTCAAGAGAAAATAAAATCTTTAAGAAATTCAACAAGCAAGGCAAGAAGAAAGGATTCAGAAGGAACTTTCTCTCTAAATAAGATAGCTCATCATCTGATGAAGACAAAAATAGTGAAGAAGAAGCCAATGAGAGAGTATTGTTTAAGTCCAAGCATAATAAACAAGAGGCATCAAAGAAAAAAGAAGAAGGGTTGACCATAGAATAATTATCTAAGGAGGCAATCGGGATTATAAAATATCTCAAGGCTGAGAAGATCCATTCCAATACTCTTGAAGAACAAGTTCAAGGTCTCAAAATTGAAGTTGAAGAACGCAAATGTATTGAAGAGTCAGTTCAAAAGAAGTTGGAAGAAAGAAACAAAGAAAGGGAAGAATTAGAAGCCGAAGTAGTCTCGCCGCGTAAGGAAGTGAAGAAGGGAAAAATTGTTCAAAAATATTCCAACATATCAAGGGCATTGGAAGAAATCATCAACAATCAACAATCTTAAAATGACATAATTGGCCTCAGTTACAAAGAAGAAGAAGTAGGACCTTCTACAACAAAATACAATGAACCTATGAGATATTATAGGCATGTAGAATTCATTGGACAAGATTTGCAAGAACAACCTTTGTTGGCGAAAAAATAGGTCTCGCGGAGCAAGACCCGAGGTTCACGGGGTTGTGACGGCAAGGGTCCGGTGTAGTCCGTAGCACGGCATTTTCTACACTCGGAAAACGAGGAGCGTCTCACGGCGTGCCGCGACCACATGGGAAAGGGGAAGAAATCACAGACGAGGAATAAACTCGCAACCACAGCAAGAAAGAGAATCCATTACATATACCAGAATATTCATGCAAGATCACTAATCAAGTATACGGACAGTCGCAACTTAAAAATTTTAAAGCAGTGTAAACACATCATAACCCATAACCCAAAACATAGAGACAGAAATCCTTCTTTATATTATTCTTCAACCCAGTACATGATTATACTTCCTTCTACGATAACTCCTCGGCCAGTCTGAGATGGATCTAAAACCGAGAGAATACAAAACATAGAGAGTAGAGACCAATGGAGAGAACAAGTCTGATTCCTCCGCGGCTGCTTCCGCGTCCAATCATCCCGCAACCGCAACCGATCAACCAACCTCTCTCTTTCTTCAGCCGGGTGATCGCCTTTTATTCACCCACCCGTCGCGACTGGCGGCTTCTCTGCGTCTTTGCTCTGGCTTTTCCCGACTTCTCTTCTGATGTCTGCATGTTCTACTTCCTGTTTTCTGCTGTATCTCTTTCATCTGTACTTATCTCTATTCCATCTCCAGTTATCAAGTGCTTCCGCACCGCCTTGGTAGCTCCGCAACTCCTGGTCGCGCGGTGCGGTCGCGTTAGCTATGTGTATTTCCTCCGCAACTCAAAAAAGTCAGTTCGAAATTCAAAACTTAGAAAACAAAACAAGGGCCCCAACGGAGCCCGACCACAATCAGCCACGGCCATTAGCGGGGCTCCAATCACAAATGACGATCTCTACCTCCATCGCTCCATACCCACGCTGGCCTCCGCGCCCTGCTCTGCTGTTCCTTCTTCCGCTGCCCTTTCCTGCTGTACTCCGCCACCTGCTGGTTCAAACAAGGGCCCCAACTCCGGGACCCGGCGGAGTGCTGAATCTCGAAGTTCTGTGAAAGTCGCCACTGCGTGCTGCCATTCCTGCATAAGCAGGTCGGCATCTTGAGAAATTCGATTAGCTGCGGTTTCGTCTATGGGCGTCGGGGCAGCCCTGAACAGTGTGGCGAGTTGGGACTCGGCATTGGCATCCAGCTGATGCATCGCCTCGGCATGGGTGCGAAGGGGCGGCCGCATCTCCCGGAGAATGTGCTTAGCCGCTGCTGATTCGGCCTCGGTTTTCTGCATATGAAGTTCCAGCTCGTCCGTACGGCCATTTGGTCTAATCGCTGGTCCGTGGTCGCCGAATTTGGGTGGCGAGTTGTTGCGGTTGAGCAGCGATGAGAACCGCGTTTTGGTATGCGAGGGAGCACTCACACGGGGGCGCGTCTCGGGGCCGGCCATTTGCTTGTCGTGGAATGGAGAGTCTCTTGTAGGAGTGTTGCACATTACTGTAGCGATGACCGGTCCTGAATAATCAACGGGTGGATCTGGGAGGGTAGGCCGTGCGGCCAACGCCGCTTGTAATTCCTGGTTCTCTCTGCAAATGGTGGTGAAGACGTCCCCGATCTGGAGAGCTTGTAAGGCTATGCTGTCCTGTTCGATGCGAGCAGGGAGTGGGGCATGGTGAGCAGATGAAAAACGGCCATGTTGGGAAGCGCACGATTAACAATGTTGCTTTGTTCTGAGTGAGTCTTCTCCTATGATGGCGGTGCTGTTGTTGTTAAGCGCGTGATGCGGATTTCACTCGGTCGCCGCCGGCAGCTCTGCATGAATGCGCTCGGCACCGGCGGCGCCGCCGGCCCCGAATGAGCGGAAAATAGCGCTCTTTGGACTCGGTTGTGCGCGGTCGTTGTGCGCGGGGGCACACGGTGAGCGTACGTTCACGCTAACGGGGTCCTACGGCCGCTGCTCGGCCTGCAGTCTCTGGAAGGTGGACCGACGTCTGTTGTTGTACCGAAGTGGCCATATCAGGCTCTGGCCGGTCCTGCTGCGTGGTTGGCGCTGTGGAAGGGCTGATTGAATCAACCCCAACTCTGTCTGGCTGAACAAATATAGTGGCAATGGGCTCCTGGATGACCAAAATCTGAGCTATCCTACGGACTGACAAAAGGACTGACGGTTATGACCTGGACTGACGCTGGCACGAGGACAGATCCTTCGTGCAGGACACGCTGGACTGGGAGCGGCGTCCTACTGGGTTGGCGCGCCGCCACGCTGGACTGGTGTTGCGACACGCTGGACTGGCCCGCTCCGACCATGGTCAATTGCGGTATGGATGCCGCAACTGACGGTTTATTTGACTGACTGCAAAGAAATGGAAACGATTAACTATGCTCATCCCGGTTGCGGGAGAGTTATTCAACTACGCTACTCTACGGGTGCTCTCGGTTGCGAGAGTTATTGATGGAAAGGGAGAAGGTACCTACTCCTGGTAGGGCTTCAGGCGTGCGCCATTCACCCATCCTGGAAGAACTGAGCCGTCTAATTGTGCCAATCGAACGGCTCCTGAGTCGCGGATCTCGATAACAAAGTACGGTCCCAGCCAATGCGTCTGGAGCTTGCCCGGAAACTTCTGGAACCGGCTGTCGTACAAAAGAACCTTGCCGCCAACTTGGAAAGTTTTAGTCTTGATGTGGCGGTCATGCCATGCTTTCTGTCTGGCCTTCTGAACCTTCTGATGGAATTCCGCAAGAAACCGAGCTTCGTCCAGCTCCTGTAGCTCGTGGAGTCGTTCCTGCAGTGACGCATCCTCTGAGAAGTGAAGGGACGTTGCGATCAAAAGGCTGGGGACGGTGAACTCGGCGGGAATCACAGCTTCCCGGCCGTACACCAGCTGGAATGGCGTCTGGTTTGTCAAATGTTTTACCGTGGTCCGGTAAGCCCATAATGCCGCTGGTATCCGCTCATCCCAATCATCCCGCTGAGCGTTGCAGATTTTCGTCAAGCCCTTCTCCAGAATCTTATTGAAGGCTTCAACCGTGCCGTTAGCCTGCGGGTGGTATGGACTGCTCTTATGATGCTGTATCATAAATGTCTCCAGGAGCGATTTGACCGTGGTATTAATGAAATGCGTGCCTTGATCACTGGTCAGGCTGCGTGGGCAGCCAAAGCGGCTGATGATGTTTTCAAAGATGAACCGAGCAGCGGTCTCAGCGGAGCAGTCGCGTACCGTTGCTGCTTCAGCCCATCGCGTGAGATAATCAGTCGCCGTAATGATGTACCGAGCTTTGGAATGGCGAGCAACTGGTGCAATGGGCCCTACAAAATCGACATCCCACTTCTCAAATGGCCGCAACACATGCACGGGGTGTAGCGGAAGCTCATCTCTGTGCGAAGGCCGTCCCGTCCTCTGACAAATATCGCAACGTTTCACATAGGCCTTACAATCTGCATGCACCGTCGGCCACCATAGACCAGCTTGAAGTACCTTCCTTGCGGTGGGTTTAGCCCCCACGTGTCCGCCCGCAACTCCGTTGTGACATTCCCACATCACCGCTTCCCGTTCATGTTCAAGAACACACCTGCGCAACACCTCATCCAGGCCCAGCTTGTACAGCTGCCCTGCGATCAATTGATAATCGGCCGCCCGGACAACCAAATGGCGTTTCTGAAGCGGCTTGTAATCCTCGGGGCACTGTCCTGTAGTCAGATACGTGGCAATGTCAGCCAGGTAGTCTGGGACCGCTTCAACGCGAAACAGATCAGCATCCGGAAGCTGATCATCTAACGGACCATCGTTTTCCCCCGACTCCAATCTGGATAAATGATCAGGACCGACATTTAGCCGGCCCGGTTTAAAAATTACATCGAACGTAAACTCCTGAAAGAGGAGAAGCCATCGGCAGATCCTTCCTTCCAACACAGGCTTATTGACCAGATATTTTAAGGCCGAATGGTCCGTGAAAAATGTAAACTTACCGCCCAGAAGGTAGTGGCGGAACTTTTGGAGAGAGTACACCATTGCCAGCGCCTCCCGCTCGGTCGTGGTATAATTCTTCTCCGCATTAGATAGGCGTCGGCTGGCGAAGTATACCGGGTGGTCAACTTTCGTTTCCCCGGGTTGCGCTAATACGGCGCCAAGTGCAATCCCGGACGCATCAATGTGCACATGGAACTGCTTATCCCAGTTTGGATGAACGAGAATGGGTGCCGTCGCCAATTTCTCTTTTAACGCGTCCAGTGCCTTCCTGCACTCTGTTGTCCATTCAAAAGCTTCCGACTTCCGCAACAGTTTCTCCAAAGGGGCAGTGATTTTGGCGTAGTTGCGGATAAAACGCCTGTAGTATCCAGTGTGCCCGAGCAATGCCCGCAACTGCTTCACGGTCTCGGGGGCCTCCATGTGGACAATCACCGCGACCTTGGCGGAATCAACGCAGACCCCTTGCTTACACACCACGTGACCCAAGAGTGTGCCGAATGGTACTGCAAAAATACATTTCTTCAAATTCAAGGAAATCTGCAGCTGGCGACACCGATCGAACATAACACGCAACAGGGAGGCGTGTTTCTTCAGCAGGCTGTAAACGGTCCAATCATCCATATAGACTTCCAGGAATTTGTGAATATACTCCCGGAAAGCAGCAATAACAATCCGGGAAAACACGGCTGGCGCGTTCTTCAGTCCAGACGGCATGACATGGTATGCGAATGATCCCCACTCGGTTGTGAATGTCGTCTTTGCCTTGTCCTCTTCAGCGATGCGCACCTGATGGTAGCCCGAAAACCCATCCGTGAAAGAGTAAGTTTCGTTTCCCGCGACATGATCTAGTACTTCGTCGCTGAAGGGAGTGGGAAACGGATCGTGAATACAAGCATTATTCAAACTCCAGTAATCTACGCAGACCCGAATTTCCGCTTTATCCTTCTTGTTCTGGATGACAATGGGACTTACCCACTCAGCTTCCTCTACAGGAAAGATGAGACCTGCAGCCAGCATTTTATCGATCTCCATCTTTACCTTCTCTTTGATGCGTGGATTTAACCGGTAGGGTCGGTGCTTGACCGGCCTGGCTCCTGGTTTCAGTGTGATGCGTATCTCACCCAAATCCCCTTTGATCCCCTTCAGGTCCGCAACTGAAGACGGGAATAGATCTTCATACTCCCGAAGGAGGCTGAAAATTTCTCTGGTCGTCTCCGCGTCCCAGTAATCTCCCACCGTTGCCAGTTTCGGTTTCTCCTCCGTTCCTATGTTCAGCTTCTTTGTCTTTAGGGGCTGCAAATGGACTCCGTCTGTCGTTGGCTCGTCGCGGACACTCCGCTCGCCCTCCTTCTCGTCAAAATGGAGATGCCTCAGGTCCTCTAAACTGTCATCCCCTGGTTCGCCGTCAACCCGTTGGCAAACCAACTCGCTCTTCACCCCTGAACGTGACGCCACCGGTTCCTCCTTGGGCTCGGGATGGCGGAAAAACAGAACCTCCTTGACGGCTTGTAGGGCCTGAGATTCCTGTGCCGTCTCCCCTTCGAATGAGAAACTCTGGACGAACTTCTCCGCAACTGCTTGCCAAGAGCGGGTTCCCCGTTTCCGCTCTTCCGCTAGGTACCAGGCCTGGTGGATTGTACCCAGGGAGTGTATAAATCTGTGGACCCACAACTCCTCAGGGTACCTGGCGCTGCGCCACTGTTCCTCGCACGCCCGCAAGTGCTGTCGCGGGTCTGAGTCTCCATGGTGTTTAAGTGTAATGCAGGGCCCTTCATCCTCTTTGAAGCGTGCCCGCAGTGCATCCGCCACCAGCTCCCATCGCAACAGAGTGTTGCGGTGATTGTTCCACCATCGTCCTGATGTTGACTTCAGAGCCACATCCAACAGGGGTATCCGGCATTCTTCTGGGACCCGGTCTTCCACCTTGAGGATAAAAGTATTTACTGCTAGCATGTTTGACAACGTGGGGTACCCGCGGATCTCGGTCCCCACCCACCGGACCTGCGCGATGGCGGCACATCGCCGCGTGGTGGTCTCGTATCCCCCTTGCTGCCAATCTTCCCATGCAAGCTCGGATCCGAGTTCCGAGCTCTGCACACTCCGCCAACTGATAGATCCTGTTGCGGTCGGGTTGATATAATCGTCCCGCCTCCCGGCGGTCATCTGATAGAGGTGGTCCATCATCTGAGCATCCTCCCGACTGTCCACCGGTTCTGTGTATTGCGGACCCTGATACGGGTCGAGAGGCTGAGTGACCCTTACCTCCCCATCCTCAAAAATCATCAGCTCCTTCTTGAGGTCGATGATCGCATAATTCTCAAAAGCCCAATCAATGCCAAGTAAAGCAGGATAGGGGTCCTTATCGCTCATGATATCAATAACTTCAAAGTCGGCGTATGTCTTCACCCCCGCAACATCAACCTCGACACCCTCGAGTCGGCCGATTGGCAGAATATAGTGCTGGTTCGCCATCCTGAGTTGGATTGGCGAATAAGCGAGCCGGGGCTTTCCAAGAGCCTCCCATGTCTTTCGTGGCAATATGTTGACGTCGGACCCCAGGTCCAACATCGTGTCGCTGATTTGGAATCCTGCGATCTGTGTGTTAAGTCGAAATTCTTTGCCCGTTCGTTGCTTGTTTCGCTTGACACGCTGCACGTATTGAGGCGTAGTGTCTACCAAGTTTCTGGGTTCTGCGCGCCCCTGCAGCGCTCCGTCCAACACCTGTCTGAGCTGCTTCCGCAGCACGGTGTCATCAACAATCCTGAGAAACAGCCGGAGCCAGTCCGCAACTACAGCATCTGCGGCGTTCTGATCCCCGGTTTCCGGCAGCTGGGGCTCCTCCAGCCCTCCTTCTTTTCGCAGCTGGGCGAATGCCTCCACCGCCTCCTGAAAGTACTTCTTCAGCACCTCGGGCCGAATCAACTTCTTTGGGGATGCCGGCCGCACCACTCGTACTGGCTCCTTCTCGTGGGCATCCTCACCAGTCTTCTTTCCGCCTCTCGTTATTATCGCAACATTCTGCATGTCAGGGGTTGCGACCCCTCGCGGTTCTGAGCCTATCAGATTCGTGGCCCTCTGCCGTGCCCGCTCTTCCCACTTTTTGATGAGTTCTGGGCAGTCTTCAGTGGCGTGGGCGTTGACCCGGCACTGGGAGCACCAGGGTCGTCGCGGAAGGGGACATTCGCGAGCCACATGACCCTCCTGGTCACAGTTGTAGCATTTTACCGGCCCGCGTCCTCCTGTTCGGCCTCCCCGCATGCCACCACCTCTTCCCCTCGCAGCCTCGTTGACCCGGTACGAGGGCCGATCCAGTCGATCCGCAAGTGCGTCTAGCGCCCTGCACTGCTCCGTGTTGTGCGTCGTGGACACACAGAATTCGCAGTATACATTATTCGGCACCGTGGAGTACTTCTGTAATATCGGGCACATCCGAGGAGGATGCCCTATCGTTCGGAAAATTTCGCAGTAGTCTGGGGTGGAGGACCCCGGTTGCGGTGGAAACCCCGCAAAGGCCTGTTGCGTCTGGTATACCCCCTGTGGGTTCATTGCCGTGCCACCCCCTGGTGGTGGCCCCCCCTGGATAGCCGCAACTGAGGGTCCAACTCCCGCGCCGCGCAACCGAGGACATTTGGTTGCGACGTGCCCCTCGACCAGGCAATGAGTACACCAAACATTTGGTCGCGCCGGTCTTGCTGGCTGAATTTCCTTGAGCTTTTCCGTCAAACTGGCGATCTGGTGTTGCAACCCTATCAGCGAAGGGTCTTGCGGCGCCAGCCCCCCCCTGTAGTCCTGGGGGTATCCCGCCATGGCTTCAATCTTCATGGCCTGCTCCAGAGCATCCTGCAGATTATCAATCTTATGCTGAGTGAGAGGGGTTCGCGTCAAGGGAAGTAGAGCCTTGATGAACCAGTCCCTCTGGTGGTTTGGATCGATCGGGTAGCTCAGTTTCCCGATCGCGTCTTTGAATCGCCGCATCAACTCCCATGCGGTTTCGCCTTCCTTCTGCTTAATTTCCCATAGCTCGGACAGACCCTGCTGGTCCGTCTGGGGGAGCTTGAATTCGCGGAAAAAATCCCGCTTTACGTCCGCAATTACAGGATTAGGGTGCGCCTCAGACCACTTGATGAACCACCGCAGAGCTCTCTCTCTGAGCGTGGTTTGAAACTCTCTCAACTTCCCTGCATCCGGTGTCTGTCGAGCCCTCCAGATGGCTTCGCACAGATACCAGTGTTGTTCTACATCGTCGTTTCCCCGGCCAGAGAACTCTGGGTACCGGGTGAAAGATCCAGCCATGTATACCGGCGGCGAATTAACCAAGATAAAACCTCCGGGTCCTGGTTGCGTAACGGTTCCGCTAGGAAAAAAACTACTACTCGTAACGCTGCTGCTACTGGGCGTTACCGGCGCCGCTGAACTACTAGATAACTGACTTAATGCTTGTAACTGAACAAAAATATTCTTTAAAGGTTGATAAAGTACCAGGGGAAGGTCGGGATCCTGGCCATGCGGACGGTGTGACGTAGGGCTGCCTGGAGGGGTGGGTGCCGTCTGATCCTGAAACATCTGCTGCATTACGTCGTACCATTCATCATCGGAACTTTCTTCGGGCTGCATCTTTTCCTTATCCTTGTTAATCGTTACTGCTCTTTCTCGCATCCTCGGGCTCCCATGCACCCACTGTACGTCTGCTGCTGTCCCGTCTCCTGTCCGGGTATCCAATCCCATGGTTCTTGTCCTCTGAGGCGCCTCCTTCGGGTTTTTCTTCCCGATCTCCCTTCTCTTCAAATCTCTCATTACCCTTCTTCGCCACCTATCGGCGATCTGTGCCCGCCGATGTGCACGTAACTCCCGCAACTTGCATGCGGCCTCAACGTCCATCCCCCGTTCCCTACTCCTACAGTCTACACAACATCGGTCCACTCAATCCTTCCCCTAGTACGGGTGGCTTACGCTTCCATACTCGTTTTGTGGAATTCAATCAACCCTTCGTCCACCATTAGGGCTTTGATCCACAGCGGAATTTCCTTCAACAGTTTTCCCCTCAGCCCTGAGTGAAACACAGCCTCAGCCTTCGAGAAAGATTGGTAGCACTCAGCAGCAAACTCCACAACGTATCCTTCCAACGTGGTCTTTACCCAAAACTCCACTGCGCGGGTTAGTTCAGTATCTACCCGGTGTAGCGCTACCAAGTCTTCGTGCGCCCACCTGCGATTTATCTTCCGCAAGCCTTCTTGGGCCGCCTTCGTTTGTAACCTCCGCAACCAGTTGTAAAGATCCGTGGGAAACCTTCCCCAGAAAATTTCGTACGTATCGCTAGCTGAGTCAGAGAAAAGAACAAGCTCCCTGACCGCCGCCTCTTTTTTCTTAATCAGCTCCGCCTGCTGAGTAATAAAATGGTCAAGATGATCATCCCACCATCGCCGTATTGCTCCTTCAAAGATCCTCGAGACCATGATCTAGATCCCCTCAGAACATGTGGGTCCCGGCAACGGAACCATTTGTTGGCGAAAAATAAGGTCTCGCGGGCAAGACCCAGGTTCACAGGGTTGAGGCCAACAAGGGTCCGGTGTAGTCTAGTAACACGCCGGCATTTTCACCCTGCTCAGGAAGAACAGAGCGTCTCACCCGAGGCGTGCCGCGACCACATGGGGAAGGGGAAGAAATCACAGACGAGGAATAAACCCGCAACCACAGAAAGAAAGAGAATCCATTACATATACCAGAATATTCATGCAAGATCACCAATCAAGTATACAGAGAGTCGCAACTTAAAAATTTTAAAGCAGTGTAAACACATCATAACCCATAACCCAAAACATAGAGACAACAATCCTTCTTTATATTATTCTTCAGCCAAGTACATGATTACATAGCTTCCTTCTCTGATAACTCATAAATCAGGTACAGATGGATCTAAGGATAGAGAATACAAAACATAGAGAGTAGAGACCAATGGAGAGAACAAGTCTGATTCCTCCGCGGCTGCTTCCGCGTTCAATCATCCCGCAACAGCAACCGATCAACCAACCTCCTTCTTCAGCCGGGTGATTGCCTTTTATTCACCCGCTCGTCGCGACTGGCGGCTTCTCTGCGTCTTTGCTCTGGCTTTTCCCGACTTCTCTTCTGATGTCTGCATGTTCTACTTCTTGTTTGCTGCTGTATCTCTTTCATCTGTACTTCTCTCTGTTCCATCTCCAGTTATCAAGTGCTTCCGCACCGCCTTGGTAGCTCCGCAACTCCTGGTCGCGCGGTGCGGTCACGTTAGCTATGTGTATTCCCTCCGCAACTCAAAAAGAGTCCAAGTTCAAAATTCAAAACTTAAACAAAAACAAGGGCCCCAACAACCTTGGAAGACAATTCCTCGACAAAGATTTCCATTCAGCTACGAACATATTTTTCATGGCTATTGTTATTCATGTGGAAAATTTGGTCATAAAGTTGTAGAATGTCGCACGTACCCTAGGAACGAATACAATTCCAGGAGATCTGTCAACTATGAACGAGTCCCAGGGCTTAACGAAACATTAATAGATTTTAACATTTAAGAAATAATATGGAATGCTATAAATGTCGAAACTTTGGACACATAGCCAGAGATTGCATACTTGAAAATCCTCCAGAAGAATCTTTGAAGCCATAGAACGAATGGACATGGAAGAAGAAGAAGACTGATAATTGTGCTCTCACTCTCAAGGCTCAAAACAACAAATATGTGTGGTATGTTGATAGCGATTTCTCAACGCATATGACTGGAGATAGAAAGAAATTTGTATCTCTGAAAGAGAAGAAGGATGTAACCGTATCCTTTGGACATGATGGATCTTCAAATGTTATTGGATAAGGTACTGTCACTCTCGGAAGCAAATATGTTCTAGCCAAGAATGTTCTACTGGTTGAAAAAATTAATCACAATCTGCTCAGTGTTGGACAAATGTGTGATCAAGGACACACAATGCTATTCAACTCCACAGAATGTGAAATCAGGAAAGGCAGGTATGGTAAAATTGTGGCTACAACAAGTCGAGCTCCAAATGACATATATGTTCTAGATGAAGCAAATAAAGCATGTCTACTAGCTAAAGAAGATAAAAGCTAGTTATGGCACAAGCGAAAGGGTCACATAAACTTTGACAATATTGTTAGGATAAGAAAAAAGGAAGCAGTACGAGAAATTCCGAAAATCTCAAAACCTTCCAACACACTATGTGAGGCCTGTCGGCACAAAGAATAGATAAAAGTTGAATTTAAAAGAAAATAACACTTTGCATCACATCCATTGGCCATTGGAATTGATACATACTGATCTATGTGGTCCTGTGAGAACAAAAGGCTTAGATGGAGAATTATATTTCATGTTAACGATAGATGACTATACCAGGATGACAGCCGTCAATATCCTAAAGAAAAAATATGAAGCATTTGAGTGCATTAAGATCTACAAGGAGTTGGTATAAAATGAAACTAATTTGAAAATAAAGTGTCTAATATCAGATAATGGTGGAGAATTCACTTCCAAATTATTTCAGCAATACTGTGACAAAAATGGAATAAAAAGACAATTTTCAACCGCACGAACACTTCAACAAAATGGAGTTGCTGAAAGAAAGAAAAAAACTATATAGGAAATGGGTAGAATAATGTTGAAGGACTCAAAATTGGATGAAAAATTCCGGGTTCAAGCAATTTATACGAAAATATTCATTATCAACTGAAGTCTTCTAAGAAATAATTGCAACAAGACCCCATATGATTTATGAAAATGAAAAATGGCTAATGTAAAATATTTCAGAATCTTCAGAAGAAAATGTTATATCAAAAGAGAAGATCAAAATTTGGGTAAGTTTGAATCATGTGTTGACGAAGGTATCTTTGTTGGTTACTCACGCAAAAAAAAAGCCTATAAATGCTATAATCTAAGACGAAAACAGATAGTCGAGAGCATAAATGTTACATTTGACGAAGATGGTGTTCTAACGATTAATGATGAGGATCTAGATTCTTTGAAACTTAAGATAGAGGCTGAAAAAGACACAGAGAAAATTCTAGAACAAGAAGCAACTATCAAGGAGGAAGAAGTAAATAATGATCATCAAGATATACTGGAACAACAACAAGAAGCTCCTCCAAAGAGAACAAAAGAATGTAGTCAAAAGAACCATCCATCAAATCAAATCATTGGTGACATAAATGAAGGTCGACAGCTTCGTTCATCACAACAAGCTGAAATTGCTTTTCTAGCAACCTTTGAGCCTAGTAGTTTTGAGGAAGCCAGCCAAAATGAACATTGGGTAGCAGCTATGAATGAAGAATTGGATAAAATCGAGAAGAATAAGACCTGAAAATTAGTTCCACGATCAAAAGATAAAAATTTCATTGGGACTAAATGTGTGATCAGGAACAAATTGAATGAATATGGACAAGTTACCAGAAACAAAGCAAGATTGGTTTGCAAAGGCTATGCGCAAGTGGAAGGAATTGATTTCGACGAAACATTTGCACAAACTGCCAGAATGGAAGCCATCCAAATGTTTCTCCCCTATGCATGTTCAAGAAAAATCAAAGTCTACCAAATGGATTTAAGTTAGCATTTATGAATGGTGAATTAGAAGAAGAAGTTTACATCAAACAACCTGGAGGTTTTCTACTATCAGAAAAAGAAGACTATGTTTTTAGGTTAAAGAAGGCTCTATATGGTCTCAAGCAAGCTTCCAGAGCATGGTATGCTCATCTTGATGGATATCTACATCAACAAGGGTTCAAGAAAGGTACTGTTGATAGCAATATTTATGTACAAATAGATAAATATAATTTAACAATCGTTGAGGTCTATGTGGATGATATAATATTTGGTAGCAATGATGATCGACTAAGTAAGAATTTTGCTACAAAGATGCAAAGTGAGTTCGAGATGTCTTTACTTGGTGAGCTGACATACTTGTTAGGTCTTCAAATATCTTAACAAGAGAAAGGAATATTTATATGTCAAGCCAAGTACATCAAGGAAATGCTCAAGAAATTCAAAATGGAATATTGCAAACTCGTGCTTACTATGATGGTAACAGGTTGCAAATTGAGCATAGACGACTCATATAAGGATGTGGATCAGAGGCTGTACAAATCTGTGATTGGTAGTCTTCTATATGTAACAGCATCCCGGCCAGATGTTAAGCAAGCAGTTGGACAAGTAGCAAGATTCCAAGCAGCACGAAAATAATCACATATTATTTCCATCAAAATAATTCTTCGATATCTAAAGGGCACAACATAACATGGCTTGTGGTATCCCAAGGGTAACAATCTCATTATTCAAGCCTTTACAGATGCATATTGGGCAGCAAGCGTCAATGATCGTAAGAGTACTAGTGGAGCAACATTCTATCTAGGTGGTTATCTCATATCATGGTTGAGCAAAAAGCAAACCTCAATCTCATTATCTACAGCAGAAGCAGAATAAATTGCAGCGGCAGCTTGTTTTACTCAAGTCCTTTGGATGAAAAAAACTTTGTAAGATCTTTAAGTACAATTTAGTGAGCCTATTCCCATCTTCTATGATAACACCAGTGCCATTAGCATCTCCAAGAATCATGTCATGCATTAAAAAACAAAACACATTTTGATCAAATATCATTTTGTTAGAGAAAAAATCACTGAAAATAATATCAAACTTGAATATCTTGGTACAAAAGAAAAAAATGTTGATATCTTCACTAAACCTTTACCTCGTGAAGCATTTGAATATCTTTTCCAAAATCTTGGGATTCTCCCAAGTTCTCATTAGATTTTCCTTATTCAGAATATAAAAGGGGAGTGGAAGTGTGTACAGGTCCGCATGATGGTTGTGTGTCAGGGGGAGTTACCCTTTGCCATTGATGTCAAAGGGGGAGAGAATGTTGTAGGAAGAGGTGTCATGATCGCAGGGGGAGTACTTGTGTTGCCATCAATTCCAAAGGGGGAGATTGTTGATCATTGGTTGTCATTGATGTCAACCCAAGAAGCACCAGGGGCTACCCTGATATTGCATAGGAATTTTAACCTACCAAATTACTATATTCTGAGTCAATAATATTTTTTATGGTTTCTACGTTTTGATACGTTTCCGTTGATATATGGCACGCCACGTAATTCTTCACGGTTTGAGAGATATTCATGTTTGAAGTTAGTAACCCCTGTTACTGGGCTAAGACCCCATGGGGTTGTGACATGACACTAATCATTCGTTGTGGTCATTGAATAGTCAATAATTAATAATTATTTAAGCTCGTAAAATCCCTCCCACTTTCACTTGTTGAAGTCCCTCTCAACCTAAGCATTTATATAAATTGGGATCCTCATATCTTCCTCATGTATGGATTTCGCTACTTGAAAGAGGCCATCGTAGAATTTTCGCTATAAATTTTTTTATCCGAAGTTTCAGAAACTTAAATTTTTATGAGGTGAAGCCAAAATCCTAAGGAAGCTCGTGTAAAAATTTCAGATCATGGTGCGCAATATTTTCGGAGATATGATCTGTGGAAGTTAGGGTTTTTGCATGCTCCTAAACTTCATCTCAAAGAGGTGACCTTGGGAAAATAATCATAAATATCTCTCTGAGTATCAAATTAGAATTCTATAAAAAGTGGTGGATAGTGCACAGACTATAGTTTTTGGTGTATAAATTTCAGAGCCTAATGAGGAAACAATGACACGTGGCACGCCGTACAAGTTTGTTCAACTGAACCAATCCATAATTAGGTCATTGTGAGAGATTGGGTATAACTTTGTATTGAAGAATCCAAATTGGGTCAAACCTATGGAATTGGAAAGAAGACTCGGAGGAATACCACACGACCGAAAATCACATATTGGGGATCTAAAATAACAGAGATACAACATGTTGAGATTGCAACAAGATGATGAGCTTTGTGGAAAGGAGTCGCCTTCACTAAGTGGGCCCGCAGGGTATTTTTGGTGCAAAGTCTATTTTTAGACATATGGATCATGTTCTATGAATTGCAGGATGCTATTTATGGATGGTTGGTCAAGTCGAAAAAAATAGATGGACTTCTATTTTTAGACATACTGGGTGGAATCTATTTTTAGATTGCCAGTCTAAAAATAGATATGTCGAATATTATTAGCTCTTAATAATATTTAGACTCTAAACATTATCTTATTCTCTTGGAGCACTTCATTTAAGTGCACATATGTGGCACAGGAGCTGACAGAAGGAATTACGCTATTCCTAGGGGTTAAGTGGAGCTATTGCATGAAGACTTCAGTTAGAACTCATGTGACAGAGTTTGGTGGAGTTGATTGAGGAAGTTAGTGGAGTTGTATTTAGTTTAACTAATCTAAACATAGTTGAGATATTTGTATTCAGTTTAACTAATTGATACAATTAGTGAGAGTGGTGTGAATTAATTATTAATTAATTCACTAATTATAAACTCATTAATGAACTAAAGAATACATCAGTTAACTTCAGTGCATGGACAGTTTCAGTGGAGACCAGTGCAGAAATAGGTGAAAGAGAAGGTTAACTATCAGTTGTGACTATACAGTTGCTATTTTCAACACACAGATAGGTGGAGAAGCCCATGAGGATTGCGCAGTTCAAGCCAGGTGGTTTATCTATTTAATGAAGCCATCCCATAGCATTAATCACGCAATAGAGGCTGGCTATCAAGTGGCAAAATATTGGAGCATGTGTTTTGCTAGATCTAGCTTGATAGTGTGTAGCAATTGAGGGTGTGCATGAGAGCTTGTGAGGAGCTTTTG
This sequence comes from Pinus albicaulis, assembly GCA_034641835.2. Taxonomy (NCBI): domain Eukaryota; kingdom Viridiplantae; phylum Streptophyta; class Pinopsida; order Pinales; family Pinaceae; genus Pinus; species Pinus albicaulis. The sequence goes on along the minus strand of CM076573.1, from coordinate 651,760,817 downwards.
TACTATGATTGTTACATGATCTTCATGACATATAATATATAGATAGTTGGGGTTTTCAACTTTAAGCTTTCCCATTAAATACTGTGTTCATATGTGTGATTGTTTGTGGTTTTAATGTATGCATGCAATTGATTTTATTTCCGCATGTGATGATCAATGGTAGAAGAGATTCTGTATTATGCATGAAGCTAAAATAGTGTGTGATTAGGAGAATATCGGTGAATAATCTCTCAGTTATTCAAATTTCTACATGGTATCAGAGCGATATTGATCATTGGAGCAATTGCAAAACATTGAAGCAGTTGAGTTTTGTGTTGGTGGAATTCGAATTTGCAGCAGTGTTTTCTTGGTGTCGAAGTTGAGATGTCTTTCAATGGATTGCGATTGGAGTATGCCCTTGAGTGGCTCGAATTATATTGCATGGAAAGGATAGGATGGAGGTGGTCTTTGGATGACAATGGGTTGAAGGAGTTCATAGATGCAGAAATTCCAAAGCCTACTTCTAGTGATGCTGCCGTACTTGACGCATGGCAAAAGAAGACAACAAAGTGTCGAAGGATTCTGTTGGAGGGTGTGAAGGATTACATGGTATCCAAACTTCATGGTAAGGCTTCTCCGTTCTTGATGTGGAAAGCCTTGACAGATTTATTCCAAAGCAAGAGCGACCAGAGGAAGTTGGCGCTCAAGGATAGACTCAGAAACATAAAGATGGAGAAAGGAAACAATATGCCCAAGTACCTCACGAAGTTCATCCAATGCAGGGATGAGCTAAGAAGTGTGGGGGTGACTATTGATGATGAGGACTTGGTGAGCTTGGCTCTCCTAGGGCTTCCGAAGAGTTGGCACTCCTATCGGGACTCTGTCAATGGTCGGGAGAAATTGCCAGGATGGGAGCGACTTTGGTTGGATCTTGTGCAAGAGGAGATAAGGCGAAGTACCAGGGACGGGTCTTCATCAAAGAAATCTGATGAAGAGAATTGCGCTTTGGCTGCCAAAGAAAAGAAGGGGAAGAGCAAGAAAGCTTCTCAATCCGGTGCGAAAGGCAAGAAGCAGTACATGTCACCAACACGGACATTACGCCACTAGTTGTCCACAGAAGAAGAAAAATAAGCAGGCTGCTGGGACTGCAGCTAGAGAGGCCTTAGCCTCATAGTTTGAGCTGGATTTTTCGCTAATCGCATGCTTGGTCTCAAGTGTGATGGGTTCAGTGTGGTTTCTTGACAGTGGTGCATCTTTTCACATGACAGGAGATCGCGATTTGTTTACTGATTTGGATGAGAAATATATTGGAGTGCACATAGAGATGGGCGATGATTGTAGATACAGTGTGACTGGTATCGGTACCATTTCCTTTGAGAGGGAGTTTGGTAAACCCTTCGTATTGAAGGAAGTGATGCATGTTCCAGGATTGAAGAAGAATCTTATCTCTGTGGCGATGAAGACAAGAGGCGTTTGATGGCTTTGTCTTTGAGGAAGGTTTTCTCGCATTAGGGCTTCAGTGACCCCGAAGGTGGCAGGGTTGAGACAAGAACCTTTATCGGTGTAGTTAGATAGTTGTGAAACAATGGTAGCGGCGGAAGCAGTGGTGAGCCGGGATGATGGCGAGTTGTGGCACCGGAGATTGGGCCACCTTCACCATGGAGCTTTGAAGATACTGCAGCAGATTTCTACTGGGCTTCCTAAAGGCACTCTTGCGCAGTCAGATCAGTGCCAGGGGTGTACCTTGGGAAAATTTGTGAAAGCCACCTTTCACGAGAAGGATAGTCGTGCCACGACGATCCTTGAGAGAATTCACATAGACGTGTGTGGACCTTTCTCAATAGCTTCAACAGAAAAGCACAGGTATTATGTGATATTTGTTGATGATTTTTCTCGTAAGTGCTGGATCTTCTTCATGCAGAAGAAGAGCGAGACATACTCAAAGTTCTGTGAGTTCAAGGCACTGGTTGAGAAAGAATCGGGGAAGCAGGTGAAGGCTCTAAGGAGCGACAATGGTGGTGAATTCATCTCTGGATAATTCAAGGACTTTTGCAGCGCAGAAGGAATTTAAAGAGAGCTCATAACACCTCATAACCCACAGCAGAATGGGGTTGCTAAGTGGAAGAACATAACAATCGTGGGTGCTGCACAGGCGATGTTGCATGATCAGGGCGTACCCATTCACTTGTGGGCGGAGGCATGCAATACTGCAATATATGTGCAGAACCGTTTTCCTCAGAGGATACTTGGCATGAGTACACCCGAGGAGGTGTTTTCTGGTAAGAAGCCTGATATTTCCCATTTGAGGATTTTTGGTTCACCTGTTTACATTCACGTGATGAAGGATGCCAGGAAGAAGCTGGAGCCAACTGCGGAGGTTGGGATATTTGTGGGGTACACTGATACGCCCCATAACTATCGTGTGTATTTTCCAGACAGTCGCAAGACTGTTGTGCGACGGGATATCAAATTTCATGAGGAGACAGCCATGAAGTGTTCGCTTGAGAGGGAGCCACACTTGCATGCAGATGAGGAGCTATTAGTTCCTAAGGATGAGTCTCAGGATGTGGATCAGCCACAATATGAGGTTCATGGAGAGGAAGAGACCACTCAGGCAACGCCAACCATCAGAGGGCGGAAGCGCACTACAGAAGCTGAGCGACTGGCTCAAGATGCAGAGAAGGTTGTAGGAGCACCTACATCACAGTACAGACAGAGACAGTCACCTGATCAGTACACTGGATACATGGCTCTCATGAGCAAGTGTGTCGTGACAGAGCCATCCTCTTTCGAGGAAGCTGTGGAGGACCCCGCATGGGTAGATGCCATGGTGGAAGAGTATGATTCAATTGTCAGAAATAGTGCATGGGAGATTGTCCCGAGGCCGGAGGGGAAATCAATGGTGGGTTCGAGATGGATCTACAAAGTGAAGCAGGAAGCTGACGGGAGTGTGGAGAAGTACAAGGTAAGATTTGTTGCCCGAGGCTTTTCATAGATTGAGGGGATCGATTATGAGGAGACCTTTGCACCTGTCACAAGGTATTCTTCCATACAGACGATTCTTGCTCTCTCAGCGCAGATGGGGTGGCACATTTATCAGATGGATGTGAAGACTACGTTCCTCAACGTAGTGATTGAGGAGGAGGTGTACATAGAGCAACCCGAAGGTTTCGAGATCTTCAGCAACGAGTCGCATGTGTGCAGGCTCAAGAGAGCGCTGTATGGGTTGAAACAAGCACCTTGTGCTTGGTACACACAGATAGATAGTTATTTCATCGGACTTGGATTCTCCAAGAGTGAGGCGGATCCTAACCTATACCAGATTGTGGTGGAGGGTAAGTTGCTGATCATTGTACTTTATGTAGATGATTTGATTTTGACATGTGATGAGCTGTTGATACTCTCATGCAAGGAGGATCTTGCAAAAGAGTTTGAGATGAAGGACTTCTGCCTCCTTCATTATTTCCTGGGATTGTAAATTTGGCAGCGCAGTGGTGGACTGTTTGTTTCTCAGGGTAAGTATGCCCGGGAGATACTGGAGAAGTTCAACATGCATGGATGCAAGCCTGTTGATACTCCTCTTCCTGGTGGTTGGAGGAAGGGGGATGCTACTTCGGCGGAGGTAGTGGATGCCACTGTTTATCAACAGTTGGTGGGGTCGCTTATGTATCTAGTCAATACACGACCCGACATATGCTATGCTGTTAGCCATCTTTCACAAGCTATGGTTAAGCCTACCTAGCTCTTTTGGAAGGAGGGGAAGCATGTATTGAGATATCTCATAGGCACATATCTCAGAGGCAAATCGGGATATGGATTATGGTACAGACAGTCGGATGAGGTGAAGTTATGTGGCTTCACGGATGCAGATTGGGCAGGGCCTAACGGACAGAAAGAGCACATCTGGAGGGATTTTCAGTATTGGGTCGATAGCAGTTTCTTGGTACAACAGGAAGCAGAGATCCGTGGCACTCAGTTCAGCAGAGGCCGAGTATATGGCAGCGAGTTTGGCTGCATGCGAGGCTATATGGATGAGGAAGATCCTGGTTGAGTTGTTCGATTCACACTTAGATCCTACTGTGATTTATTGTGATAATCAGAGTTGCATCAAACTCTCAGTTAATCCAGTATTTCATAATAGATCTAAACACATTGACATCTGGTATCATCATATCAGAGATTGTGTGCAGCAGAAGGTCATGTTACTTTCATACATTCCTATGGAGGATCAAGATGCTGATATCTTGACGAAGGCGCTCACCAGGAGCAAATTCGAATACCACAGGGGAAGGATAGGGGTTGCAGATAATCCATATCTTGTTGAGAGGGAGTGTTGAGATTGCAACAAGATGATGAGCTTAGTGGAAAGGAGTCACCTTCACTAAGTGGGTCCGCAGGGTATTTTTGGCGCAAAGTCTATTTTTAGACATATGGATCATGTTCTATGAATTGCAGGATGCTATTTATGGATGGTTGGTCAAGCCGGAAAAAATAGATGGACTTCTATTTTTAGACATACTGGGCGGTGTTGTGGATGATTTTGTCACCCTCCTAGAGACAGCCTAGAGTTGCCATAGACCAGTGCCTAGGAAATCTTAATATAGCAAGGAGCCCTTTTAGTTTGGGTTGTCAGTCCAAGAACTCGCATACTATCTCTTGTTCTAAACAAGGAAATTAGTTTTGAATGGGACCAATCTCTCTCAGAAGCTAGTACAAAGATAAGAATAATGTAGGAACATCATGTAAAACTTCAGCATGAAAGCATCAGACAGTTAAGAGACCGCTTACTGTAAAGAGGGCCGATTCAAATAATATATCACAGAAATCAGATATCAGGAAGTGAGTGCGGTGAGGAAACATAAGAAGATATTAGCTAGCATGAGACTGATACCCAGATACACAACAGAACCATATAAGGGCGCACCAATTTACGAATCCTTATATGACAATGGCGTTTTAAAAGCACCCTCCTCAAGCAACTAATATAGCAGAAAATATGGAAAGAGTGAACATGGAACAATATACCATGACTAGGCCTATTTAAAGCGCTTGACTAATTCCAGAAAGGGCATCAACGAGGATGAATCCTTAATGCAAACTAGTGAGCCACTCGCATTCTAGAACATGATACAAGAAGATAATGAGCATGAAAGAGATATTGTATTAACACATGAGAGAAATTACATACTGTGAGATACCAAAGACCAGAATCCTCATTACAGTCATAACCCCTCCTCACTGAGACCCTACGGGCTCCGAAGCTTCATACAGGAAATATTACAAGATGTATACAAGAGCCTTTTCACTGCACAGTTTGCTGATAGAAATCTGGAACCCTTATCATGTCTTTCTTTTTAGCTTTTATATAAGAGATAGAGAATTCTAGAGGAGGAGGTAGATGGAGAACATTTAATGACTTATTTTGAATTGGATGGCAGAAAACATTCGCGCCTATACTTATGAATGACTGAACATAAATGATTGTACTTCACAATTTATTTCTGGAAATGAAAGCTGGAAATGGAAATCCGCTTATATACAAGATATAAATAATAAAATATGTAGATAGTCGGCTCTTCTCTGGAGGGAGAAGATCTGCGGCAATAAAACCTTGAGGCGCATGCTCCTGTGCATGGTACTCTCGATCTTCGGATTTTGAATTTAAACTTGAAACCTTTATCAAGCTGGACACTGAATTTATTGCTTCTTCATTAATGATCTGTAGCTGCGTTAATGTTTTCATCCGCCTCAAATGTGCCTTCTTGATTTTCTCTGGAGAGTTCTGTAGATCGAAGTACCCTTCTTTAATGGTGGTCACATCATAGTGACTCCGGGATCCTTTCCGCCAATTTTTCTCCCATCAGGAGTCCCTGCAAAACCAAAAGCCTGCTGAATAAAACTGATGACAGAGATGGTGGACAAAATGGAACTAACAGAAGTGGTGGCATGGATTTGAGAGGATGATGGAACGACGCGGGGCGAAGCCTTCAAACAGAACACAGTGACGCGAAACATAACCGAAGTATGAGACTAATGGAGGAGAAGTGGGTGACACGTAGGCAAATGACGAGACGTGGCGGAGGAACGCTGGCGGTATAAAGACTTTGAAAATTGACTTTTAGGAAGTTACAAAGGGAAAACATAACAAAACGATGAACCAAAGGTTTTAGAAGTGGGACCCGGAGCGCATATCGCAAAAATTCAAGGGGAGAAAATGCGATGGAGGTAGTGATGGAATAATAAAATTCTGCGATTTGCGTTATGCGATGGGCGTGATCGGTCGGGCGCAGATCGCAAAAACAAAAGGTGCGATGACGGCAGATAGCGCGGACGTGAAACTGCACTTTTGCGATGGGTGCGCAAATCGCAAAAATGGAAAGTGCGATAGGTCAAATGGAAAAAACTAATGAAAATGAGATCTGTGATAAGTGCCTTTAGGTACAGAGTTTGGTTTCATGGATGAAAAAGAGGCGCGGAGCTAGTGGAGAAAGAGGCTAGGCCTTATATGCTTTTCAGAAGAAGATTTTGGCCTCTTTCAAAGTGTTTCCAGCTTGGGGAAGGGCAACAATAGGGAGAAGAAAGGGGATTTTGGCCGAAAGGTGAATGGGGGGCTGATTTGTACAACAGGCGGAATCTATTTTTAGATTTCCAATCTAAAAATAGATATGTCGAATATTATTAGCTCTTAATAATATTTAGACTCTAAACATTATCTTATTCTCTTGGAGCACTTCAGTTAAGTGCACAGATGTGGCACAGGAGCTGACAAAAGGAATTATGCTATTCCTGAGGGTTATGTGGAGCTATTGCATGGATACTTCAGTTAGAACTCATGTGACAGAGTTTGGTGGAGTTGATTGAGGAAGTTAGTGGAGTTGTATTCAGTTTAACTAATCTAAACATATTTGAGCTATTTGTATTCAGTTTAACTAATTGATACAATTAGTGAGAGTGGTGTGAATTACTTATTAATTAATTCACTAATTATAAACTCATAAATCAACTAAATAATGCATCAGTTAACTTCAGTGCATGGACAATTTCAATGGAGACCAGTGCAGAAATAGGTGAAAGAGCAGGTTAACTATCAGTTGTGACTATACAGTTGCTATTTGCAACACACAGATAGGTGGAGAAGCCCATGAGGATTGCGCAGTTCAAGCCAGGTGGTTTATCTATTTAATGAATCCATCCCATAGAACTAATGACGCAATAGAGGCTGGCTATCAAGTGGCAAAAGATTGGAGCATGTGTTTTGCTAGATCTAGCTTGATAGTGTGTAGCAATTGAGGGTGTGCATGAGAGCTTGTGACGAGATTTTTTACTATGATTGTTACATGATCTCCATGACATATAATATACAGATAGTTTGGGTTTTCAGCTTTAAGCTTTCCCATTAAATACTGTGTTCATATGTGTGATTTTTTGTGGTTTTAATGTATGCATGCAATTGATTTTATTTCCACATGTGATGATCAATGGTAGAAGAGATTCTGTATTATGCATGAAGCTAAAATAGTGTGTGATAAGGAGAATCTCGGTGAATAATCTCTCAGTTATTCAAATTTATACACACCAGATACAATATCGAGCTCCTAGAAAGAAAGAAAAAGCTAGATAATGTGTTGTCAATGGCAGCAAAGGACCATAATTTCTAGGGTAGCAAAGCAAAGCAAGGTGCAACATAGGTAAGCTCTAGGTAAGTATATACTTTACATGCATGTTCATATCTTAATTGCATTAGGTTCTTTGTATTCTAATTTGTTTTTTTTTGTTTAGCACTAACATATGCTCTGCAAGATGAGGTAAGTTTTGATATTATCATGTCATGGGCATTTCCTTGAATACTTTTTGCAGGTATTATATATTCATCAAGATAATACTAAAAGCATGATCTAATGTTATAAAGAGTGAGAAAGGGTAGCGAGACAAGAGCATTAATCAAGGTGCAGAACAAGAACAAGAAGTTCACCACATGAAGTCTTCACGTGGGCAACACTACATACAATCATTATAAAGGTATCATTGTACTGAGTCATTGTAAAAGCATCATTGTAAAATTTGTACAAGTGTCTATCTGCCAAGAATTAAAGAGGCAATGTCGGGAGGTCTAGGATCATCATTAGGTATTTGTGTCATAGTTGTGGTTATGGTCTAGTGTGTCTTCTTCTTCTACATCATTCTATATAATTGTAAAGTGGACCATTTTCCCTGGTATGGGAGTCCATTCTTCTTTTATTCTTCTATAGGGTGGTAGAGTGGTGCTAGGCTGGTGCATGAAATCACCAACAGGTTCAAGCTTGTGAAAACTTCAGGGTGGTAGGGTGGTGCTAGGGTGAGTTGTAGCTCATTGGGTGTTGGGGCATCCGTTCAGTTGACTATTGAAGAATCTCAGGCGTTGGGGCATCCATCTAGTGGGAGCTGGAGAAGAATGATTTTCTAGATTCTAGGAAGTTGGAGCTTTATTTTCAATTGCAGTTTAATATTAAAGAATTATTAGAAAAGCATTCAGGTGGTTTTTGTCTCGGAGGGGGTTTCCACCTTAAAAACTGTGTGCATTTGTGTTCCTTTTGTTTACTGTTATCATTGTACAAACACTGATAATAATTGAAGATTAAATAATGCTCTGAAATATTAATAATAATACTAATTGAAAGGAATACTGATTCACCCCCCTCTCAGTATTTCCAACATCTATAATGGTGAAGTGAATGTAGAGAATCTTGAAAATTGGGTTCGTCAGTTGGAGGTCTACTGCAGGATTTAAAACCTTCAAGATGATGATACAAAGATTCAACTAGCTTCCTTGAGACTGGAGGGTGTAGCACTAGTATGGTGGGAAGCCAAGACACAAGAAGAGATGAAAAACCATGGTAAGATTTCAATCTCTTGGTATGTTTTTATTGCTGCAATTAAAAGAAAATTTTACCCTCTAGCTTATACACAGAAAGTTATTATGGATTTGCAGAATCTTAGAAAAATAAAGGGACCAAGTGTTCAAAATTATACTCAAGAGTTTAGGAAAATATCACTAGTTTTGTGTGTCAATTTATCTTCTCAAGACGCTCTGCTAAAGTATATTAGGGTTTTGCACAACTATATTAGACATAATTTTCTCATGTTCAACCCCATAAACTTAGGTGAGGTTTGTGTTCAAGCCACACATCTAGAAGCAATAAGGAAACATAGTGAAAATAAGAAAAGTGATAGTTCCCTTGAGTATGAAGGAAACATAAAGGGTAATTTTAAGGGAAAAGGAAAGAAAAATGGTTCTACTAAATTAGAGAAAGAGAAACTCACATGTAAACATTGTTTGAAAAATGGCCATGATGAAGACCATTGTTGGCAACTCCATCTAGAGTTGAAGCCCAACAAACTTAAAACCAAAGAGAAGGAGAAAACAACTGCAATCATTGAACATGAATTAGGTTCATATTCAGGAGATGAAACCAAGATTAAAACAATGGGTTTGAAAGTTAAGAACATATCAAGAACTAGTTCTTAAATTTGTTCTAATGTAACTCAATATGATGATACAAGAATTTAAATCTTTCATGTTAGAGTTGTTTCAAAGCATACCAAAAAAGACACACTATTTGGTAGTGGTTCTCAAGCTAATTTCATTTTTGAAGACTTAGTTACGAGGTTAAATCTAGAAACTGTTCAAAATCCAACACCTTATCCTTTAGGCTGGATATGCAAGAATTCAAACTTGTATGTAACAAGGAAGTGCATCCTAAGATTTGCAATCAATTCAAACTATCTTGACGAAGTTGAACTTGATGTAGTTTCGCTTGAGATTTCATGTATTGTTTTGGGAAGTCCTTATCTTTATGATAGGAGGGACGTATTTCATCTCCATGAGAATAAGTACCACATGTTCAAGAATGGAATTGAGTACATAGTTAGAGCGCATAATAAGAAGATGAGCTTGTCTCTTATGCATGCAGGGAAAATGAAGAGAATAGTGAATGCAAGTCAAAAATTTTCTTTGTTAATTTTCAAGCATAATGATGTTTTGAATGAGATCTTTCAAGAAGATGCATCAAATTAACAATATGATTTCATTGAATTTTCTGATGGTTGTAATAATATGTTTTAGGGCTCTAACATGTTTCCTTTGAAAAGTGGTAAACAAGATGTGAAATATTTGCAACAGTCCACATCATTGTTGAACAGTGATGGGAACAAGATGCCGATGCTGAATGGTGCAAAAATCAAAGAACAAGCACCAAAGAAAGATGAAAAAGAAGGCATATGTTCCACAAGTAATTGTTTGGGGTTTTAAAATGGTACATGGCAATGGTGAAAACAATTGGTCAAAATTCGGCGTAAGTACAAGGAAAGACAAGCTAAAAATTGCCATGACAACAATTTTCGAGGTGAGAATGTTTTCAAGTTATGAAATTTTCCTTTGAGTGATGACCAAGGAAGGAACATGTTTGTTTATTCAAGGATAGTTTTTTGTTCTACAAATTCTGGGAAATTGCAGCATGATGGTATATACAACAGCAAGATAGGGTCTCCAGAATCAAGGAAAAAGATCAGTTTTCAGGAAAAGCTCATGTTGTTGAGATTAGGAAAATTCCAGTGGATTGAGACAGAAAGGATGAGAGGGATTTACCCTCATCCAATTGTACAGTAATAAAATATATTTTTGGGTCCAAAAGCTTTCAGTGGGGAGGAATGATCAGGTTCTCAAAATTATACTAAAAAATGAAAGTCGTCGGAATGGTGTGGAACCTAAATGACCCCGTAGATCTCATCGTTCTAAATTCGTCGCAACTCATTTCGCCGAAAACCAACACTGTATGCTCCCAGAAACCTATTCTATCCACTTTGTCAAACATGTAAAATTTTTGGAAAAAAGTGCAAGGAAAACCCAGTCAACAGTCTATACTGCTGACTAGGCATGCCCATGTGGAAGGTTGACTTGTCAATGGGATTTCCTTTGGCGAAACATGTTGTACCAAGTGGCACATTTTCATTGGTTTGAAATGACAGGTTGTGATTGATTTATAGGTGGCCAAGTGTTGCCATGTGGCATGGCCAGGGTTAGCCACGTGGCATGCCGAGGGCCATCAAAATTTTTTAAGGTCCGAGCAGCAACAACGGGGGTCGAACCTGCGACCTCATAGTCCACAATGCCAAGCATTGCCATTGTGCCATCGCTTTGCTACTTAATATATAATGGTTACAATTTATATTTAAGGTTTAAAATATTGGTGGTTGGGGGTGGGGCTCAGGGTCTAGCCCTAGCCTTGGTCACTGCAGCCTAGTGGGGCTAAGGACCGGACTAAGGGTGGGCTAGCCCCGCGCCGCCACCCACCCCCCTCCCCCCCCATACTCACCGTAACATAAACCGCTGGCGGGGTCATGTGAACGGAACCATCATCACCGACTGCTCTGGCCACCACCGAACCACCGAAATTGTCGTGACCATAACATAAACCACCACTCTTCCGCCGATGTGACCATCGATGAACTAAACGTTGACGGTTAGTTAATCGCCCGACAATTTTTTTAATAAAAAAATAAAATGTGCCTATACCAATATGATTTGAAATTCGGACTTAAGGCATCATTGGGAAATTTAACTGTCCAACAATTTCACCCAGAATTCTGGGAAATTGTGGCCCATTTAGCCGAAAAAGGGGCGATATTATAGGACTAGTCCATATTTTGGAGAAATTGTGGAGCGGTTAGTGCCAAAACTTGGGGAAGCCATAAAATACTCAGGTTTTAACCAAATTCGAAGCAGAAAGAGGGTAGACAGGCATTTTTGGGCATTTTGGAGCCATTGGAGAATATTTTAGAGATGTTTGAGCATTGCAAATGTATGTAATAAATTTTTTGAGAATAATAGAAGAGGGCCAAGCCATTGGAAGTTGGACCAAGGAGACGTAGCCCAAGCTGGGTGAACCCCATCATCATGTGCTATTGTGATACTATTTTGGTGATGTTTATGTTTGTTATATGCTGATGTTCAATGTTTTGTTTATGTTAGTTTGCTCAAGAAATTCACACAAAAACTCATGGTTAACTTGCAATTTACCTCATAATCCTCAAGCACTTTGTTAATATTATGAAGAGGAATTTAGATAACAAAACAAATTTCCAATTCATATTACTAGATCCATTTGAAAAATATATGTGACTAGTGGGTGACCAGATCCCGTTGCATGATGCTGATACACGATGATTACCACTTGGTTTTGATATAGAACATCAGGTGGATAGATTCATCAACATAGCTAGCTCGTTCAACCTTTTCTTGGGATAGAGAAAATTTTCAACAAGATATCATCTAAAGAAGTTATCATGAATACCTCCCTAGAGAAGACTCAGGAGTGTTGAATTTTTTTGTATATATGGTCGGTCTTTATAAATTGGTTTAGCCCTGAAACTGTGAAAGAAAACATAAATATAAACGTACACTTCAAGTCAGCTTCAAAAAGATGAAAATTGAACTTTTGAAATTCAAATTATTCTTGCCTCCAAGATCAAATCGGCTTGGCCCAAAGGTTCAAATTGGCTTGATCCTTTGAATCACCTATTCAGGCTCATTGATTTACTATGTAAAGGCAACTTGTTTTCCTTAGTTGGATACCAATTCAGATTACTCCTCTCATAAACTTTTATTTTTATTTTTTTTATTTTTTTATTTTTATTTTTATTTTTTTTCACGCGAAGGAAAGAGAGAGATAACATACCAATTTTATCGGCAGACTAAAGTTTCTTCTGAGGCAGAAAAAATTTCTTTGAGGTAGACTGAAGCTTTAAGAGGCTGAAATTGTAGGAGGCTAAAATTTCTTAACTTGACCAGGTTTGACATGGGCTTGTTTTCTATGCATTTTGAATTTATTTGATTGGAAAAATCAGATTATATCTCTTGTTGAATTGAACAATTTCTCTAATAAAAGGTTGATGTGTTTTTCCTTCTCCTTGAGCTGAGAACTCCCAATCAAGAAGATCCGATCCCTGAAATATATCACCTCATCCATCACCTTGTATTTGTCATCCATGACTCGTCGTCCAAGATCTTGCAGACAAAATGGTCTTTGGAGTACTCCACCAACAACTGAGCCCTCCAATCCGTGTCTAAACTCATTAGAGACAACGCTACCGGTCTGCGTGAAAAAGCATCGACCACCACATTGTTCTTCCCCTTGACATACTCAATGTCAAAATTGTATGCCTAGATCTTGCTGACCCACTTCTGTTGCCTCTCCTACAACTGTTTCTGCTTTAAAAATAACTGAAGGCTGTTGTGGTCAGTCCTCACCCTGAATCTGTTCCCCACCAAGTACTGCCGAAACTTGGCCAGTGCATGCATGATAGCCAAAATTTCCTTGTCGTATATGGGGTACAACCTCTCCTGCGACAATAACTTCCTGCTCTTTAAAGCTATGGGGTGGCCCCCTTGCATCAATACTGCACCTACCCCCTCTCTAGAGGCATCACACTCAAGGAAAAATGGCTGCACGAAATATGGAAACGCTAAAATTGGACAACTTCTCATCACCTCCTTGAGCCTGTCAAAATCCCTCTGCGTTGTTTCCGTCCAACTAAATACCCCCTTCTTCATAAGATCTGTGAGGGGTGTAGCAGGTTGGGAAAATCCCTTGACGAACTTTTGGTAGTAGGTAAAAATGCCTACAAACCCCCCGAAGTTCATTCACGTTCTTTGGCTCTAGGCAATCCCGGATGCCCTGGATCTTCTCCTCGTGGACTCTCATTCCCTCCACACCAATGATATGCCCCAAATAGAGCATCTTCGTCAATCCAAAATCACACTTAGAGATCTTAGCATAGAAATTCTGCTCCTCTAGTATGTGCAATACAACCTCAATGTGCTGTAGGTGCTCCTCCCACGTCCAGCTGTATATCAAGATGTCATCGAAAAATACCAGCACAAACTTCCTCAGTTGACCATGGAAGATGTGGTTCATGTAGGACTAGAAGGTGGGTGGTGCATTGGTTAGCCCAACGAGCATTACCAGAAACTTGAAGTGGCCATAGTGACATCTGAAAGTGGTCTTGGGAACATCTTGGTACCTCACGCGGATCTGATGGTAAATCAATATCAGATCAATCTTTGAGAAGAACTTTGATCCCCTCAACTCATCAATCCATGGGATGGGGTATCGGTTCTTCATGGTATTCTTGTTCAGATTCCTATAGTCTATGCACATCCTCATTTTTCCATCCTATTTCTTCACGAGTACAATAGAAGAAGGAAACATGCTAGTGTTGGGTCGAATGTGTCCCAATGCTAAGAGCTCATGGATAACTCTCTCAATATCATCCCTGTAGGCTTTAGGATGACTATAGGGTGTAGAAATCACAGCCTAGATTCCCTGCTCCAACTCGATGGTGTGCTCAAACCCTCAATCCGGTGGCTGCCCTGGTGGTATATCTCCAAAAACTATGGCATACCTAACTAAAATCGACTACACATCTAGGTGTACGCCCTTCCCTGTAGACCTTGCCTCCGAAACACGCAACTCTACTACCCACTCTACATCTCCCTTTTGGAAGTCAACCTCCATCCAGTGTGCTGAAACTGTCTGTCGCGGATAAGTGTGCATGAATCGAATCATCTCATGCTTCCCGGTCTTCTTGTCTGTCCACTCCCTCTCCAAGGTCTCCTAATCTGTAGTGACCTTCCCCAGCGTGATCAACCATTACACTCCCAGTATCACGTTGGTGTTCAAAATTTCCACCACAAAGAAATGATCCGTCAGAGTGTAAGTCCCCATAGTCACTACCAAGGCTGGCCCATACCTGACACACTACATGGTTTTGGCACCTGGTACCGGTACTGAAAACCCATCAAAGCTCTCTGTCTGTATGCTCCTCCACTCTACCAATTATGCATCAATAAAATTGTGGGTAGCCCCACTGTCCACTAATACTGAAACATGATGTCCCTCACAGTACCCCGTACATGCAGTGTCAAGTATTTGGGAACCCTTCGCAAAGAAGCAAGGACTCCCCCAGTAGGTACAAACGTTGCCCCTCCTACTCCTAGTGGTGGAGGTGGTGGATGATCCCCTCTCTATATTACACTGCTGCCTCCTACCTCCATCTCCTCATATGCATCCTCTTCCCCATCATTATCGGAGAAGACCTCTATGTAGTGTGCCTTCCTAGCGGCACAACGATTTCCCGGTGCCCACAACTCTTGGCATGTGAAGCATAGATTCTTTCGTCTCAGGTCTCTCCAGGTCTCATCGTCCAAAGCCCCCGGCCTTGGTTCCATTTTGGAGGTGGAACCCTTGTGTCCTTCCCCTTCGGCTAAAATTCTGGTCTATGGGGGAAAGGAGCTCTGGTCCTGGGCAGGGCATCCTGAAAATCCCCGGTCCTCCCAACTGCATTGTGAAGTGTAGTCGACCTCGTTGATCTAACTAACCCCCGCATAGGTTCTTCCAACTTGTCAACGAACATGTGTATCATCCTGGCTGAAGACAAGTCAGGTACCATCACGGAGAATCTCAAAAACTTGGAATTGTAGGTGTTCAGGCTCCCGATCTGTTTGAGCTTGGCTAGCTCAACAAAGTTCTCCTTCGGATCCCTCTGATCAAACCTCTCTATACCAATATCTGTGTAAATTCTGCATATGTTGTCACTACTAAGTGACCTAGCGTAGCCATCCTATGGAACCACCAATCATGGGCCCCTCCCTCTAGGTGCAACGCTGCTATCTTATTGGCCTCTCCCTCTGCCATCTGATTAAGCTGGAAATAGATATCTAGTTTCTCCACCCAAGCCTTTGCAGAACATTTGGAGGACTTGTCAAATGTTGGCAGGAAAAATCTACCCACTGCACATCCCCATCCTGTGTGTATCTGCCCCCTCTGTTCGGGTTACGGTGCCTGCTATCCTTATTGTGTTGAAAAAAATCATGGAAAGAGAGAGCCTCGCCAAAATATTTCCCATAGGACTGATACTCAGAAAAATAACCCCCCATATGAACTGGCTTTGGTTCCTAAGAGGCTCCTGCTCTCGTGCCTATAGCTAGAAATGTGGGCATCCTGGAACATGGGGGAGTAGCTATGAGCTGCTCTTGCAATTGGTGGGAAGTGTCAAAACCTTCTTCGATGCAAAAACCCCTTGGGGTTTCACTCAGTCTTTGGTCTATGGTAAACTTCTGCCCCATCTCTTCTATTCTCCTTGATAGCTCCTGCATAGATTTTAGGAGGATTTCCCCGAACTCCCTTCCTTCATCTTTCTCACCTGTGATCGGTCCTTCCTCCTCTGCGTCCAAAACCGAAATGCAGTCTCCCTCTCCAAAAGTGGTCTCAATCCTACACTCTTTATCATTGTACTTCCTTCCCCAGGAAGTGATTTATGGTTTTCCTACTGGTGTCATAGAAAATCTGCTCCATAGGCTAAGCCAAGTCTATGAGCTCTGATACCATTGTAATATTCCGAGTAGAAATAAACAACAATGTAAAGCAACATAACATGAAACTATAGCGAATAGAGATACATCACATACATAATGCAAAATATAAAAAAATCTGAGCCATTTTATTATATAACTGAAATATATAATGAGTATAAAGGTGATCAGAATGATGCCACCTTTTCCTGCACACGACAAGCTGGGAATTGTCTCAAAAATACTCCTGGAATGGCTTCTCTATCAGTGACTGCGTTATCTCCCACTATTGCTGCTACTGCTGGAATATGATGGCTCTTTGGGGATGCTCCCTTGCTCAGAAAAATATGAGACTCTGGGAATTAGCTCTCCCCCTAATACCCAGAAAAGCCCAGAAAGGGTCTCCAGAATGGATGACCCCGGAAAATCACCTCCCTTGAGGAATAAAATTATCCCACTGGAATACATTGGCCCTGAATGTATCTTGGAAAATGGAGGCCTCATCCTCTACCAGGATGAAGGATTAGCTAAGGGATGATCCCTTCTCACTATTCCAGGCTGAATCCCCTGATAAATATCCACCCCCGGTACTACCTCCTCCAAGAACTATGTGATCTCTCCTCAAGTCTGTGTTGTCTAAGAAAATGGTAATCCCTGGCTAAAGATTCTGTGACTCCCACCTTAAAATCAATGGATAGAACTCCTCACCCGAGCAGGCACTCGAGGTCCCCCGGTGCTGAGGTTGGGATCTCCGCTCGGAGACACTCGGTGTGCTGAATAACACTTGCAGACTTTGCTCAACAACAAAAGCATGCTCAATGTCAAGAAACAAAACATGGATTCCTAATTGAAAAATTCCCTGAATGAGGAGCCTCTTCCTCTCTTTATGCTTGGAGAGCCTTGCTTTCACCTAGGCCCCATCGAAACTGCATTGTCCCTCTTGGACACGCTGTCCCTCTCTCTCTACGCTGTCATGGGCACACGCTGCACACATTGCCACTTCCCTCACGCTGCCACAATGACCCCTAGGCCCCACGCTGTCAAATAATAATGTGCTTAAGCGACTTTAGGGAATGTTTATTTCCTGAGTGTCGGCTGAGTGTATTCTCACCCACTTTATTAACTGACTTAATTTTATAAAAGTAAACTGGCCAAAATTTAATATTGAAAATTAGCCGCTGCTAATTGGGAATATTACAACAATAGAATTCAAAAAAGAAGAAGGGAAAACCCCATTCTCTTTCTCTTAACTGTTATGATACAAACGAAGGGAATAAGCTAATGTATATACCCTATAGATCACACAATTGGAAAAATCCTAATCTTAGCTCTCCTCTTTCCCCCCTAAGTCCAAGAGTTAGAGAAGAGGAGTTTAAGTCTTTAGAAGATAGAGGAACAAAGGCCCAAACTTCATTTGAATATTTGGAGATAACAATGTCCACAAATGAATAAATCTTATCACCCATCACTTTGGCCTCTGACCACAAAAGTGCACATGACCTTCATTTCAGCCTCAAATATCAAGGGAAACGATAATATTTAGCGATTACTAATACTATATATCATCTAAGAAGTCACAACATAGAGAATAAAATCTAGGACAATCACTTGAATCATGCTTTTTACTCCCCTTTACCTTGAGATACAAACCTAATAATGAGAGAAAAATCCCATTCTCGTTAACCAAATGAACACTATTAAAAAAAAAATCACATTCTCCTTAGCCTAATGAATGCTCCTAAAAACCACCTCTAATACCCCAAAATTATCCTCCTTCATCACATCCAATTGATAGACCTTTTGTAAAGAGCAATAGGACTCTGAAAATATAGCCTTATCCACCTTTGAGAACTCTCCAAGCATAACATTGAGAATTGTCGATGCATTGCCATCTTGTAATTACCAAATCAAGATATATTTCATTGAATTATTTTGCGGCTATGGTTAGTCTTCATAAATTTATTTAGCCCTCAAAATATGATAGAAAAGATAAATATAAATGTACAATTCAAGTAGGCTTCAAAAAGAGGGAAAATGAATTTTTGAAATTAAAATTATTTTCGCCTCTAAGACCAAGTCATCTAGCCCCAAGGGTTCAAGTCAGTCTAACCCTTTGACGCACCTATTCAGGTTTATTGATTTACTATATAGAGGCAACTTATTTTCTTTGGACACCAATTTGGATCACTCATCTCATATAGACATTATTTTGTTCATGCGATAAAAAGAAAGAGATAATAGAATGAGTTTATGGGTAGAACAAAGTTTCTTATGAGATTGACTGAGTTATTTGTGACGAACCAAAATTTCAAGAGGTCGAAATTGTAGGAGGTAGAAATTTCAGGAGGTCGAAATTTCTCAGTTTGACTTGGGCTTGTTTGTTAGGAAATTTGACTTTATTTGACTCGAAAAATCAAATTGTATCTCTTGTTGAGTTGGAAAATTTCTATAAGAAAATGTTGTTGTGTTTTTCCCAAGGTAAATTTTTGTGTCTCTTGTGTTTGGTTGTCTCTTTATGATCATGTTGCCATTATTGTTTTTACTGTTAATATCTTGTATATAATTACTTAATGAAGAACATGACTAAAGAAAAATTAAAATAAGAATTCATTAAAAGTAATTACCATATTATAAGGTCTTGAAAAATCAACATGGAATCAAAGAAACCTTTCCAAGTCAGCCTGTTTTGAAGAAAACTGAGATCCTTAATAAGAATCCACTGTCAACTAATTTATGTGATAATAAGAGAGTTTTCCCTGGAACTAAACCAAGCTACCAATATACTAGATAAAATAAAACCAAGTTTTATTTCTTGGGTGTGTGTTATATTCTTTCCATGACCAGTCACACGTGCGGGGGTGTCACAAGGGGGGCTATTTCCTCCCCTGTTCGTTGCGTCGGGTGTAGTAGGGGGGGCAACAACCCCCCTTATTGGGGGATCGCCCCCCTACACAGGTTTTGGGGCAACACCCCTAGATTTTTTTTTTTGGACCCTATATTAGGTGGTTGGACCTACCTATGGTTTTGTGCATGGGTTTTGCACATGGTTTTGGGCGTGATGGTTTTTCTGTCCATGGTATTTTGTAGATCCAGTCAAGAGAACTACAATTATGTTCTAATCGAGGGTTAATGGATTGGGGTTTATGAATGCTTCGACATGTATATATATGTATTGTAACATTGAAAGGAATATAACGAAAAAACTTTCTTGTAGTCCTAGTTTTGGGATCCAGGAGAAAATATCTATGCATATGTGTTTTATGTTTATGTTCTCACCATTGTTTATTTTCTACTTTTTAAGAATTCATTTGCAGGTAATCTTTTTACATGGTTAAAACCTACATTTGGTATCAGAATTGCTTCGGCTTCAAGGGGATGCCTTTGCTACTGGGGGGTTTTTTATCGGGCTTGTGGTAGACCTTGTTCACTTGGAGATCTGCGGGATTGATTCTCGTGGTGAAAGAAGATGGCGAGCAATGGAAATATAGAGATAAAGAAATTTAATAGTCAGAGTTTTAAGTTGTGGAAGCTCGATATGGATGATATGCTAGTGGATAAAGATCAGTGGATCACGGTAGATATGGGTAATAAACTAATGAAAATGTACGATGAAGACTGGGCGAAGTTGGATCAGAAAACAAAGAGAACAATACGGTTGTGTATCTCAAATTCAGTATTGTTGAATGTATCTAGGGAAAGGCTTTATGGGACAATTTAGGGACTTTGTACCAATATAAGTCTCTAGCGAACAAACTATTCGTATGGAAAAATCTATATAACATGAGGATGAGGGATGGAGACTCAGTGACATAGCATCTAAACGGCTTTAATATTATGGTAAGTCAGTTGTTATCTGTTGATATTAAAATTTCAGATCAAGATAAGTACATCAGTTTGTTGTGTTCACTACTAGATTTGTGGGATAGTCTAATTGTTGCAATAGGTAGCAATACAACTACCTTGAAGTTTGATGAAATTGTCTCATCCCTTTTGTCATAGGGAATGATATGGAAAAATATGGAGGGCTAGAATGGAGATGCCTTGTATGTACGAGGACGGTCCCAAAAAAGAAACAAAAATAATTCCTCGAGTGGGAAATCTAAATCTAGAGGGAGATCAAAATATCCAGGAAAACCATAAAGGTGTGCTGGAAATGCGGAAAGGAATGGAACTTTGAAGATATTGTAGATCTAAATATCCTGAGAAAGGAAATGGATTTGATGATGCTCCTTCTGCAGAGGTGAAAACCACTTCAGACGAAGGCAGGGATGTGTACTTGGCTTCTTCTTCAAGTACACATGTATATCATGAGGCATGGTTGATTGACTCAGGTGCATCCTTTCACTTCACTCCCCATTGGGAGTGGTTATGCGAGTATGAAAAATATGATGGTGCTGATGTCAAGAAGGCCAGAATTGTCAGACGTGGAAAAGTCAAGTTGAAGTTGCAAGGTGGAAGGATTAAAACACTTCCTGGTGTTTTGCATATTCCCGCATTGGCCAAAAATATGATTTATGTATGCAAGAAAGATGATGCAAGTGTAAAAACAATGTTCGATAAGGATACCTACAAGATGATTCAGGGAGCACTGGTATGGATGCATGGAGTTTAGATTGGAACTCTGTAGAAGATTGTGGGTAGCACTGTTATTAATTGGGTGCAACAGTTCTGTGGTTCCTAAAAGTGGAGTTTAAAACCTTGTGGTCTTTGGAGAAAATACCATGTTGTGGCATCAAAGCCTTGGACATATTGAAGGGACTTTGAATGCTTCATGGTAATGTTATGGTAGAAGGTATGTCTAATTTCTCCTTGGATTTATATTTTTGTGAACATTGTGTATATGGGAAGCAAAATCGGGTGAGTTTCCCCTCTATTGCTAAGAGGGAAAAATGGATATTAGAGCTTGTCCACAATGATGTGTTTGGACCTGTGTCGATTCCATCACTAGGTAAGATTGTGTACTCTGTGTCATTTATATATAATTTCTCAAGGAATACATGGATATATTTCCTCATCAAGAAATCTGAAGTCTTTGAAAAATTTAAATGATTTAAGGCTCTAGTGGAAAATCAGACAAATAAGGAGATAAAGGTATTGAGGACACATAATGGTGGAGAGTTCTGCAAGAAGGAATTTAAATAAGGGCGGAGTTGTAGAAAGAATGAACATGATGTTGATGGAAAAGGCAAGAAGCATGCACAATGGTGTCGAGTTAGGACAAGAATTATGGGCAGAGGCAATGGAGACTACATGTTACCTGGTTAACGGATCACCTTCATCAGCGTTGGAGGATAAGACTCCACATGACGTATGGACTTGTAAGAAAGCCTCTCTTTCACATATGAGGGTATTTGGCTATGATGCATATGTATAGGTTCCAAAGGAGAAAATAACGAAGTTGGATAGCAAATCTAAAAGGTTCATATTTATTGGGTAGAAGGATGGTTTAAAAGGTTATAAGTTTTGGAACATATAAATAAGGAAGGTTGCGTACAACCAAGATGTGGTGTTTAGAGAGGTGAAAGATGTTATTAAACATGAATTCCTACCAAAGGAACCTGAGAAGATAGAGTTTGAGCTAAAGGAGGAAGAATCAGACTCTAAAACAGAACAATATTAAGAAGAGGAATAACCACAAGCTCCAACTTTGAGAAGATCAATTCGAGAAAGAAGGAAGCTAGAAAGATATAGTCCATCTGCTTTTTTTTCAAATTTTGCTTTATCTATCACTGATGATGATACCAAAATGTTAGGGAGGTACTGGATTCAGAGGATAGAAAACTTTGGAACGAGTCGATGGTTGATGAAATAGCATCCTTGCACAGAAATGAGGCTTGGGATCTGGTGGAGTTGCTAGTTGGAGGGAAACCCATTGGAAGAAAATGGGTGTTTAAGAAGAATATGAATGCATAAGGCAAGGTGGATAAATACAAAGTTCAGTAGGTAGAAAAAGGTTATTCCCAGGTGCCAGGAATTGATTTTGGTGATATTTTTTCTCCTATTGCCAAGGTATTTTCTATTAGATTCCTTTTATCTGTTGCTGCTTCATTTTATTTTGAGGTAGAACAGATGGATGTGAAGACAAAGTTTCTTCACGGGGATCTGGAAGAAGAGATCTACATGAAGCAACTTGAAGGCTTTGCAGTGAAGGGTAAGAAAGAATTGGTATGCATATTATAAAGTCTCTGTATGGGTTAAAACAATCACCAAGGATGTGGTATCATAAATTTGATACATATATACAGGGATTTCGTTTCACCAGAAGCAAAGTGGCTCATTGTGTGTATTTTAAATTAATTGGTGACTGTGTTATTTATTTTGTCTTTTATGTGGAGGATATGTTGTTGATAGGAAATGAAAAAGAAATTATCCAGGATTTATATACCCAATTGTCCTCAAAATTCGATATGAAGGACCTTGGTGTTGCAAACTATATTTTTGGCATGGAAATTAAACAAGTTCGGGCAAAGAGGAAACTCTGGTTAAATTATAGGAAGTATGTCGAGACAATATTGCAAACGTTTAATATGCATGATAGTAAACCATTGAAGGTTCTTATTCCTGTAATTGTAGATTTATCTATTGAACAATGTCCCAAGACACAAGAAGATGAAGATTGCATGTCCCGTGTTCCATATGCAAGTGCAGCGGGTAGCCTGATGTATGCAATGGTATTTTCTAGACCAGAAATTACACATGCAATGGGAGTATTGAGAAAGTTTATGTCAAAACTAGGGAAGGAGTTTATTTTTTGGACCCTATTAGGTGGGTGAACCTACCTATGGTTTTTTGCATGGGATTTGTGCATGGTTTTGGGCATGATGGTTTTTCTGTCCATGATATGTTGTAGATCTGGTCAAGGGAACTATGACTATGTTCTAATCCATTGTTAATGAATTAGGGTTAATGAATGCTTCGACATGTATATATATATGTGTGTCTTGTAACATTCAAAGGAATATAATGAAAAATAAATCTAGTAGACCCGGTTTTGGGATGCATGGGAAAATATTTGTGTATATGCGTTGTATGTTTATGTTCTTACCATTGTTTATTTTATGTTTTTTAATAATTCATTTGCAGGTAATTTCTATACAGGGTTAAAACCTACACTATTGTATGCTACTTCAAGGATACCAAGGGTTTGATTTATATTAAAAAAGAGGGATGAAGCCCTAGAATAAGGCCTAAAGACCTCAGATTGATATAATGTTTGTTCCAAGGTAATAAGAAGGTTGGTTGAGGCATTAATGTGTAGGCCACAATTTAGAGAGGGAGGGTTGAAAGGCCTCAAAATATTAAGAGAAAGTTTAAGTTAGATATGACCTAAGAAAAGAACCACAAAGGAACCTTAGATTTAAATAAGGGTGAAGTTTCCAGGACCAAATTTATGCCCAAGTGTGGCTGAGATTTTGTACATAGTATTAGCCATAGTTGCATAACATACCAAAAAATGCTAGTGAAGTTGTCCTATGTATAAGAAGTTTGCTAAAGTTTATTTGAATAAGCATGATTTTAAGATTCCTTGAATTGAAATCCTTTGAATGAAAAGACCAAATATAGGCCTAGTTGAAAGGTCTAAAATATTTTCTTTAGAACTGTTCGATGAAGTAAGAAAGTGATCTCAATATGAGGTATTAAAGGGAAATTAAGGCCTGCTAAGTAGGACGGACCAAGCGTGTTCCACAGACTTGTGTCAAGAACGTTTGACATCTTAAAGATGAGTTGGATTGATGTTTTTTCAAGAACCTGTGTAGGGGTATTTCCTTTGGTTGCATTATACTGTAGGATACATGAGCATTGCTTGTGAAGTTGTAGAGATATAATCTTTTAGAATATTAATGTCTCATACGTTTTACTATTGTAGAAATATCTTGTATACATGAGTATGTCTAGAACATAATAGTATATGGTAGAGAGAGGGAGTCGAAGTGGTCTCTCACATAAAACATGAAAATATCCATCACATATGAGCTAGATGATTACCTCCATCTTGGAAGAGATGGTAGTTTTAGGGTTTGTAAACCTTAGAAAAATATTGAATGTTATAGTTAAGAAAACCCTAAGGTTTGTGGAAAACCCTATAGATAGACCAAAAGTATTGAAAATTGATGATTTCATTGAACGAAGAAACCCTAGATCATGCATGAAAATAAAAGCAAGTAATATGCATTAATGGACGACGATGATGAATTTCTATGATTTCTATAAGAAGGAAAGGTTCAAGATGGATATAACAAATCCCTTCAATCCTCAAAGATAAGTACTGTATATCTCTCTCTTCCTTGATTATTATTGCTTTAATATTAGTTATCCTCTTGTCTTTGTTTCTTTGGCTGGGGTATAATTTTTTCTTCCATGACTTCCTAGTGAGGATTACAGGTACATAATAAATACTTCCTAGGCTCTAGCAGTAAATGAAAGCAATGGGAAGAGAGACGCAAATCTTGTGACAAGAGGATTCTCTTAGAGTGATTTGTGTTCAAGAGGGAGAAATTGTATAGACATATAGAACCATGCTCGGTGAAAAAAAAATATCCTAGTTCAGAAGAAGTTGACATGCTAGCAAGTTTGAAGGACATCATGAACAAGGGAATTGTGCTAGAGAGAAGTTAGTGATGACTTCCATGTGGATCTACAAGGTGAAGTATGCGGTAGATGGAAACATAGAGAAGTACAAAGTGATGATTCTACCTGGAAGATGGAGAGGACTATGAAGAGATATTAACTCCATTTGTCAGATACACTTCTATTAGAACTATTATTTATATTGCTTCTGTTGTGGGTTGGAGATTATATCAAGTGGATGTGGAGACCTCTTTCCTCAATGGATTATTTTTAGGAACAAGAAGTGTACATAGATCTACCTTAGGGCTTTGAGGTACATGAGAGGAAATATCATGTTTGATGAATAAAGAAGGCTTTGTACAGTCCTTGGACATGGTATTCTCGAATGGATGGATATCTAATGAGTCTTGGTTGCTCTTGTTATCATATGACTTGTTTTTGACAGGAGAAAAATGAATCACATGACAAAGGAAGCAGTAGTGGAAAAAGAATTTGCTTCCATTATAGAGGGATCTCTCAGGATTACCATAGGAAACCCTGCTTGGATACATTACTTCTTAGAACTAGAAGTGTGGTAAGATCTAGATGAGATATTCCTTGATTAAAGGAAGCCTATTGCTATGATCCTTCAAAAATTTGGGATGATGGACAACAAGTCCATGGCCATTCCCATGGTTACCAATCTAAAGAATATGAGTGGTAGAGGCAAAAACAAGGATTTCCAGGGTGACTGGAAAGCAGTTGTGTGACATCGTATGTTGAGGTATCGACATGGTCTAGTGGATTGAGATATGTTTCATATAATAAAGTACAATGAGATATGTTTCATATAATAAAGTACAATGATATATGTTTAATATAATAAAGTACAACTATTGTGATATACAATTTCAGATTGGAAAGAGAGTGTTGAAGATAGGAAGAGCACATCAAGATAATGATTCAATTTGGATTCTACTTAGGTAAGAAGTAAACATATGTTTCACTTAGGACTGCAAAGGTTATTGCAATTAGTTTGGAAAGTTGTAAAGTAGTGTGGCTTCAGAAGCTATTCACGGGATTATTTGATCAGATAATATAGATGATCCTGATGACATGTAAAAACACGTTGAGATCAAGTAATGGGATATGGTATAGATAAGAGCTATGAAGCTCCAATGCATTTCTACAAATAAGAAAGATTCCTAAAATTCTCACAAAGCCTCTGTCACATGATGAAATTTGTATACTTTAGGGACAAGATTGGAGTGGTTGAGAATGCTTCCCTTGGTTAAAGGAAGTGTTGATTTTGTAGCATCAAGGGGTGGATATTATCCCTAGGTAAGGATATTTATAGGTCATGGGTATTAAACAGGGGCCATGTAATGTAACTAGGGAGATTGGTCTGGGTAGCACCAAGGCTCGAAGTTCTCTCTTGGTTAGTTTTATGACTATATTTCCAATGGTTATTTGGCTAGTGGGTTGAGTGAGTACCTTATAGCATTAGATAAGTTATTTTCATTCAATAACATATGATTCCATGTGGGATTTACCTGGGTAAATGGGCCCAGGGTTTCACCATGGGTTAGGTGGGTACTTGGCATAACTCCAAGTGACGACTTGGTAGATTGGTGTCCCAAGGACTAGTCTTGTTGACCTTAATCATGGTTCTGACCATATTTCCATGGTTTTTTCTAGTGGGTGACTAGATTATCAGGTGCTCAAAATTATGCTTAAAAAATAAATTTTTCGTATGGTGTGGAACCTGAACGAAAATATAGATCTCGTTGCTCTGAATATGACATAACTCGTTTCACGGAAAACTGACACTGTATACTCCCAGAAATGCATTCTGTCCACTTTGTCAAATTTAAAAAAAAAAAAAAGTGCAGGGACATCCCAGTCAGGAGTCCATACTGCTGACTGGGCATGCCCATGTGGCAGGTTGACTGGTCAATGGGATTTCCTTTGGCGAATCATGTTGTGCTAAGTGGCATGTTTTGGTTGGTTTGAAATAACAGGTTGTGATTGGTTTATAGGTGGCCAATCATAGGCTACCACATGGCACGACTAGGGGATGCCACGTGGCAGTCTGAGGGCCACCAAAATTTGTTAAGGTCAGGGTAGCAACAGCGGGGTTCGAACCCGCAACCTCATAGTCCACAACACCGAGCATTACCACCGCACCGTCACTTTGTTACTTAATATGTAATGGTTACAATTTATATTTAAGGTTTAAAATATTGGTGGTTGGCAGTGGGGGTGGGGGTCTAGCCCCAACCCTAGTCACCGTACCCTTGCAGGTAAGGGCGGGCTAGCCCCACGCCCCACCTCCCCTTACTCTACTAACCATAACATAAACTTCCGACGGGGATATGTGAACGAAACCACTGTTATCGCTTGCTCTAACTGCCACCGAACCGCCGACGCTGCCGTGACCATAGCATAAGCCACCACTCTTCCACCAATGTGAGCATCGATGAAATAACCGTCGATGGTTAGTTAACCGCCCAGTAGAGTTTTTTAATAAAAAAATAAAATGTGCTAATACCAATATGATTTGAAATTCAGTCTTAAGGCGTCATTGGGAATTTTAATTGTCTGACAACTTGACCCAAAATTCCAGGAAATTGTCGCCTAGTTAGCCAAAAAAGGGGTGAAATTGTAGGACCGGTTCGGATTTTGGGGAAATTGTGGAGCGGTTAGTGCCAAAACTTGGGGAAGCCATAAATTACTCATTGTTTACCAAATTCGAAGCATAAAGAGGCTAGATAGTCATTTTTGGGCATTGTGGAGCCATTGGAGCAGGTTTTAGAGCTGTTTGAGCATTGCAAATGTATGTAATCACACTTTTGAGCATAATAGAAGAGGGCCAAGCCATTGGAAGATGGACCAAGGAGACGTAGCCCAAGCGGGGTGAAGTCCTTCATCATGTGATGTTGTGATACTATTTTGGTGATATTTATGTTTTTTATATGTTGATGTTCAATGTTTTTTTTATGTTAGTTTTCTCAAGAAATTCACATAAAAAACATAAAAACTCATGGTTAACTTGCAATGTACCTCATAATCCTCAAGCACTTTGTCAATATTCTGAAGAGGAATTTAACATAGAAAAACTAATTTTCCAATTCAGATCAAGTTGGTATCAAAGCACTAGGTTTACTTGGGCAAGGAGGATTTAATTGTTTTGCAAGTGTTTAAATGCTTACAAGGTTGAAGATCAAAAGAGGAGAAGGAAAGCTTGTGGGTGCAAGTTCTTAAGTTGGACAAGGTAAAGGAGAGAAATATTGCTACAATTTCCATCGCACGACTCACCTCCTATTGTACTTGAGGCTTTATTAAGCATGTCTCATGAAGGAGGAAATGATAACATGACAGAGGATAAGAAGGATTTCTTTGACATGACAAAGATGGTGAAAGTCCTCTATGAAGAGAGGAATACAAGGTTGCAGGGTGAAATCTCCAAGCCTCCAAGAGGAGAGGGTTCTCCAAGAGGAGGAGGTAATGGAAATGGTTATAAGCCACCATCTACTCCACGATCATCCTCACCATAATATTCACCTTCATCTTCATCCTCTTCCACTACTACAACCCTTACTCATACGCATCAACATACCTCAAAAGGAATTGGTAAAACACCCCTATTAAAAATTGATATTAATTTTGAACTTCTTGTGTATTGTTGATCAGTGGTTGTCATTGATGTCAACCCAAGCAGCACTAGGGGCTACCTCGATCTTGCATGGGAATTTTGACCCACCAATTTACTATATTCTGAGTCAAGGATATTTTATATGGTTTCTAATTTTTGAGATTTTTCCGTTGATATATGGCATGCCACGTAATTCTTCACAGTTTGAGAGATATTCCTATTTGAAGTTAGTAACCCCATTTAGTGGGCTAAAACCCATGGGGTTGTGGCATGAAAATAATCATTGGTTGTGGTCATTGAATAGTCAATAATTAATAATGTTTTAATCTCCTAAAATCCCTCCCATATTCACTTATTGAATTCCCTCTCAACCTAAGCATTTATATAAATTGTGATCCTCATATCCTCCTCATGTAGGGATTTCACAACTTAAAACATGTCATCGTGGAATTTTCACTATGAAAAAAAATTATACGAAGGTTCAAAAGCTGAAATTTTTATGAGGCAAAGCCAAAATCTTGAGGAAGCTTGTGTAAAAATTTCAGATCATGGTGCACAATATTTTCGGAGATATGATATTTGGAAGTTAGGGTTTTTGCAGGCTCTTGAACTTCATCTCAAAGAGGTGACCTTGGGAAAATCGTCATAGCTCTCTCTATTAGTAACGGATTGGAATTCTGTAAAAAGTGAGGGATAGTGAACAGACTCTAGTTTTCTGTGTATCAATTTCAGAGCTGAATGAGGAAACAATGACATGTGGCACATTGTACAAGTTTGATCCACTGAAACAGTCTATAATTAGGTCATTGTGAGATATTGGGCAAAACTTTGTCTTCAAGAATCCAAATTGGGTCAGACTTGTATCATTGGAAATAAGACTCAAAGGACTACTACAGGACCAAAAATCACATATTGGGGATATGAAATAACAGAGATACACCAGATTCAATATTGAGCTCCTAGAAGGTAAGAAAAAGCTAGATCATGTGCTGTCAAGGGCTGCAAAGGACCAGATTTTCGAGGGTAGCAAATCAGAGCAAGGTGCAACAGAGGTAAGCTCCAATTATTTATATTATGTACATGCATGTTCATCTCTTAATTGAATTAGGTTATTTGTATTCTAATTTGTTTTTTTTATTGTTTAGCACTGACATATGCTCTGGAGGATGAGGTAAGTTTTGCTATTATCATGTCATGGGTATTTCCTTGAAAATATTTTGCAGGTATTATATATTCATCAAGATAAGACTCAAAGAATGATCTAATGTTCTGAAGAGTGATAAAGGGTAGCATGACAAGAGAAACAATCAAGGTGCAGAACAACAACAAGAAGTTCACCACATGAAGTCTTCACGTGGGAAGCACTACATACAGTCATTGTAAAGGTATCATTGTACTGAGTCATTGTAAAAGCATCATTGTAAAATTTGTACAAGTGTTTGTCTGCCAAGAATTGAAGAGGCAGTGTCGGGAGGTCTAGGATCATCATTAGACATTTGTGTCATAGTTGGGGTTGTGGTCTAGTGTGTCTTCTTCTTCTACATCATTCTATATCATTGTAAAGTGGACCATTTTCCCTGGCACGGGAGTCCATTCTTCTTCTATTCTTCTATAGGGTGGTAGGCTGGTGGTAGGTTGGTGCATGAAGTCACCAACAGGTTCAAGCCCGTGAAAACTTCAAGGTGGTAGGGAGAGTTGTAGCTCATTGGGTGTTGGAGCATCCATTTAGTTACTTACTGAAGAATCTCAGGCGTTGGAACTTCCATCCAGTGGGAGATAGAGAAGAATGCTTTTCTAGATTCTATGTAGTTGGAGCTTTATTTTCAATTGGAGTTGAATATTAAAGAATTATTAGAAAAGCATTCAGGTGGTTTTTGTCCCAGAGGGGGTTTCCACCTTAAAAATTGTGTGCATTTGTGTTCCTTTTGTTTACTGCTATAATTTTACAGACACTAATAATAATTGAAGATGAAATAATGCTCTGAAAGATTAATAATAATACCAATTGAAAGGAATACTGATTCAACCCCCCTCTCAGTATTTCCAAAAATTGGTATCAGAGCTTTGTTCCTTCAATAACAGTTTAACTGCTGGAAGGAGGTCATGGAGCATACCAAGAATGGTGTACCTATGTTCAATGAAAATAATTATGCACTCTGGAAAGGAAGAATGGAGGTCTATCTCTTGGCGCAAGGTTACGAAGTATGGGACATTGTTAAAAGTGGATTTACACCAACCACATATGAACACGGTAAGAAGAATTTAGTAAATGATGAAAAAACAAAGAATATTATTATCAGTGGACTTATTGAATCTGCTTATCATAAGGCGTTGGGTTGTAAAACTGCCAAAAATGTATGGGACAAGCTTGAGAATATATATGCAGGTGACTCAAATATCAAAGAAGCGAAGCTTCAAATCTACATAGCAAAATTTGAGCAACTCAAAATGAAAGAAGATGGAAACATTGCTGCATACTTCCAACACATTGATGAAATAACCAACACTCTGGAAGGATTGGGAGAGCCTGTTGATGAGAAGATTATTATACGAAAGATTCTTAGAACGTTACCAGGGAGATTCAACCCAAAGGTGTCGGTCTTAGAATACAGTGGAAATCTTGACAAACTCGACAAAGAGGAATTACATGGAGTTCTCATAGCATATGACATGAGACTTGATGAAGAAGAGGGTACTTTTCATCTAGAAACTGCGTTCCTTGCATCTAAGAAAACCAATAATGACAAACAACCTTCAAAGGAAAAGACTTGCACCTGCAAGTGTGAAGAAAAGGAAGATGATGAAGAAGGTCTTTCAGATGGAGAATATGCTTACTTTATGAGAAAAATAAAAATTGGTAAGGGAAAATTCAAAAGTAAACTTCCATTGATATGTTTCGACTGTGGTGAGGTTGGGCATTTCGCAGCAAAATGTCTGAACAGAAATGATGGAAACTCAAAAGGAAAGAAAGGCTTTAAGAAATTCAACAAGGAACGCAAAAAGAAAGGATTCAAAAGGAACTTTATCTCTAAAGAAGATAACTCATCATCCAATGAAGACAGTGAAAACAAAGAAGAAGCCAATGAGATAGTACTGTTTATGGACAAGCACAATAAACAAGAGGTATCAAACAACGAAGAAGAAGGTTTGACTATAGATGAATTTTCTAATGAGGCAATCAAGCTTATAAAAGAGCTCAAGGCTGAGAAGATCCTTTCCAATACTCTTGAAGAACAATTTCAAGGTCTCAAAATTGCAGTTGAAGAACACAAATGTATTGAAGAGTCACTTCAAAAGAAGTTGGAAGAAAGCAACCAAGAAAGGGAAGCATTAGAAGCCGAAGTAGTCTCGCTACTTAAGGAAGTGAAGAACGGAAAAATTGTCCAAAACTATGCCAACAACTCAAGGGCATTGGAAGAACTCATCAAAAATCAACAATCTTACAATGAGAGAACTAGTCTCGGTTACAAAGAAGAAGAAGCAATACCTTCTACAAAAAAAAAATGAACCTATGAGATCTGACATGCATGTAGACTTCATTGGACAAGATTCGCAAGAACAACCTTGGAAGAAAATTCCTCGATGAAGATTTCCATTCAGGTACGAACATATTTTTCATGGCTATTGTTATTCATGTGGAAATTTTGGTCATAAAGTTGTAGAATGTTGCACGTACCCTAGGAACCAATACAATTCCAGGAGATCTGTCAAATATGAACCTCCCAGGGCTTAACGAAACATTAATAGATTTTAACATTTAAGAAATAATATGGAATGTTATAAATGTTGAAACTTTGGACACATAGCCAGAGACTGCAGACTTGAAAATCCTCCAGAAGAATCTTCGAAGCCATAGAACGAACAGACATGGAAGAAGAAGAAGATTGATAATTGTGTTCTCACTCTCAAGGCTTAAAACAACAAATATGTGTGGTATGTTGATAGCGATTTCTCAATGCATATGACTGGAGATAGAAAGAAATTTGTATCTCTAAAAGAGAAGAAGGATGGAATCGTAACCTTTGGAAATGATGGATCTTCAAATGTTATAGGAATAGGTACCGTCACTCTCGAAAGAAAATATGTTCTAGCCAAGAATGTTCTACTGGTTGAAAAAATTAATCACAATCTACTCAGTGTTGGACAAATGTGTGATCAAGAACACATAATGCTATTCAACTCCATAGAATGTAAAATCAGGAAAGGCAGGTATGGTAAAATTGTGGCTATAGCAATTCGAGCTCCAAATGACATATATGTTCTGGATGAAGCAAATAAAGCATGTCTACTAGCTAAAGAAGATGAAAGCTGGTTATGGCACAAGAAAATGGGTCACATAAACTTTTGAAAATATTGTTAGGATAAGGAAAAAGGAAGCAGTACGAGAAATTTCGAAAATTTCAAAACCTTCCAACACACTATGTGAGGCTTGTCGACATGACAAGCAGATAAAAGTCGAATATAAAACAAAATAACACTTTGCATCACATCCATTGGAATTGATACATACTGATCTATGTGGTCCTATGAGAACAAAAGGCTTAGAAGGAGAATTATTTTTCATGTTAATGATAGATGACTATACCAGGATGACAGCCATCAGTTTCCTAAAGAAAAAATCTGAATCATTTGCGTGCTTTAATATCTACAAGGAGTTGGTATAAAATGAAACTGATTTGAAAATAAAGTGTCTAAGATCTGATAATAGCGGAAGCAGAATACATTGCAGTGGCAGCTTGTTGTACTCAAGTCCTTTGGATGAAACAAACTTTGTAAGAACTTCAAGTACAATTTAGTGAGCTTATTCCCATCTTCTATGATAACACCAGTGCCATCAACATCTCCAAGAATCCTGTCATGCATTAAAAAAAAAAACACATTTTGATCAAATATCATTTTGTTAGAGAACAAATCACTGAAAAGAATATCAAACTTGAATATGTTGGTACAAAAGAAAAAATCGTTGATATCTTCACCAAAGCTTTACCTCGTGAAGCATTTGAATATATTTTCCATAAGCTTGGGATTCTCCCAAGTTCTCATTAGATTTTCCTTATTCAGAATATAAAGGGGGAGTGGAAGTGTGTACAGGTGTTACACAGTAATTTCTCACCGTCCCTACCATTCCCCGTCCCGCACATTGGAGGGCCCATTCTGTGACCTGTGAGCAATGTCATGCCTTGAAACCACTATCTTTGCATTCCTCTAAATATGAGCTTCAATTGCCCTGAAGACATCTCCTTGCAAAAAACCATAAAAACATCCCTTTTGGCATTGGTGCGGGTAGCCAGTTCATCAATCGCGCCAATGGGGAAAATCCTACAAAGAGGCCGCGTCAACTGGCGCTCTGTCCCAGAGTCGCAGTTGCGCCAGCCAATTTAAGGAATGTTTTTTAAATAAAATGGCGGAAGTTTCATTTCAACAGACTCAGAAACTGTTATCTATCTTGAGTTGGGAGGTTTGGCTCCGGGAATTCCATGTAGGGGAAGTAGTTTTCCACCTCTCATGGAAGCTTCCTCTAAGATAGGGCCAATCCCACAATTATAGGGATCCCAACTCCCCTTCCTCCATCTATAAAAGCTTGCTCATTTCCATTGCAAGCTAGTCTTGAAGTGCCCAATTTTTGAATCTCCAAGTTCTCAAATTCCCAAGAGCCTTAATGCTGCAAGAGCCCTCATTCTTCCCTTAAGGCCAAATTCGAGCAAGGAGACTATCGTCGAGAGACTCTAAGAGAGGCTTGTCCCTTCCTTGGCAGGCTTTGTGAGACGTGTTCTACTGGAGACCCCTCCGAAGGAGACCTCAGCGGCAGAACATTGGCTGTACTCTCTTTCGATTGTTTATTAATGAATGACTACTGGTTATGGTTCCACTCTGTTTTTCACTTATGATAATGACGAGTTATATCCTTTCTGACTGATATATAGTTGCGTATTCTGGATTTTATGCTTGTATTCGTATTGTTTCTTACATGTGCAGGTGTCCATTCACAGAGATCGTGGGGATCGTGATCTGCCGAGGCTAAGGAACGGGAACACTGTTTCTTCTACGAATCATAGCGTTGGACTCCAGGTAGGCCTCCATCGTTGGTCTGTTTATTCGCAATTAGGAACTTGCACTGTAGCATTTGATGATTGTTGCTAGACCCGTTCTGGGCTAGTAGGATCACCTCTATCCGCAGAGGGGATTTACCTCTCCAACAACAGGTCCGTAGGATGGTTGTGTGTCAGGGGGAGTTACCATCGTTGGTCTGTTTATTCGCAATTAGGAACTTGCGCTGTAGCATTTGATGATTGTTGCTAGACCCGTTCTGGGCTAGTAGGGATCGCCTCTGTCCGCAGAGGGGATTTACCTCTCCAACAATTTGGCGACTCCACTGGGGATCGTCTAGTTTTGATTGTCTCGTTTTGATTGTTTTGCGGTTTTCCTTGCTTGGTTAGCCTTCTGGGCTGGGTTCTTTTGCTGTTTTTGCTTCTTGGTTTGCTTGGATATCATTGATCTGCTTCTGAAGTAGTTATTTTTATTTTTGGCTGAGAAACTCGGCTGGTGCGCTTTTTAGCTCGACAGTCGCGCCAATTGGCGCATGTTGCTTGTGTAGTACCCACGCCAATTGCTTTCTGGCGCCAGTTACAACCTCACAGTCGCACCACTCCTGTGAGGCATTAGGGTTCGCTCAGTTTTGAGCTCTCTGGGTCTGGTCAGTGTGTTTCTTTTTGGTTTTTCGGCTACTTGAGCGTGTTGGAGTCCTGTTTGACTGGGAGTTTGCCTTCATCCTTTGGTTGTTTGCTTTTCTCCATCGATTTCATGTTTTAAGCCTTAGGGCATCTAGTGGCTTTGTGTGTCGAGCCCTCCTTAGGAGTTTTGGTGTTTTGTTAGTCCAGTCAATTCTCTGATTGCTCCTCCGCATCCTCTTAGTGGTTTTTCACCGTTTTGTTGCGATTTTTGGGTGATTGTTCTTCTCTTCATTCAAATTTCGTTTGGTCTTGCTTTGGGCCTAGATCACACGGTCCATTGGAGCCTTTGGGACTTTTTCTTGGTTTTGAGAGACTTTGGTCGATTTGAGATCTGATTGTTTGTGCCATTGAGTGAAATTCGCTCGTTTTACTCTCTTAATATCATTTCTCGAATTGCTTTTTGTTTGTTTTCGGTTTGTTTAGTGCATCTAGCTATCAAACATTGAAAATAAAAAAAATTCTTTTGCTTTTGGTTGATTAGTGCAAATTGAAATCTTTTCGATTTTGCTAGTAATTAGTGAATTTGAAGGAAAAGTTTTTAGTTTCATTAGTTGCATTAGAGATATCATTGATTGTCTTCTGATCATTTTGTTTGTGTAAAAGCTCTCAACTCTTCCGTAGCTAGCTTTCATTGAATGAAATGATGTACTGTGGCATGTAGTTTTGCATTTAGGAGATTTTTTGAGGCAGCACATTTGTTAGGGCCTGAAAACTGAAACGTGATTGAAGATCAACTTTAAAATCTACTCAATTTACACTGAGGCAGCATTGAAATCTAACGAAACACATTTAGAGGTCTAGGCTAGAGACGTGTTCCGGCGTCTTAAAATCTAGCAGCTATCGTTCGCCTCTTGGCTTTAGACAGTGCTAGTACGGACTTGTGCTCCCCATACCGTCAGGTATATAAAGGGAGACCCCACTAGGTTTCAATCCTTTATCCGTAGGAAGCCAAGTCTGCTGCCCTATACCCGTGATACACCGAACACAACATTCGGGGAGATTTCCTGCACGTATGGAAAGTCCTTGGTTGATTTCTTTTTCATTATTGTAACCAAGGTGTATATTGCAGTTCACGGTTATTTGGTACACCCTTTTGCCTAGTATTCCTGAGCAGTCATTTGATCTTTTATGACTCCCTAAATTTGAAAAGATCGCCAAGCGCTTGTCCTTTCACACTTGTGTCAAATATGAAAGAGATAGAGTCACCTTTTTGACCATTTCTCGACTCTTAAAACATGAAACGGTGAAGTTTCTTATTTTTCAATGTGGTAAAAATTAATCACCCACGATTACATGCCCTGTTAGATTTTTCTTGTTGACCGTTTGATCGTGTGTCTTGACTCTTTTTCAGCCCATGTGTGGTTTTGAGTTTTGATGGCAACCTTTTTGGAGTTTACCAACCAAGGAATCCCCTCAGAAGGGAATCCTGGTCAGTTTCCTCCTTTTGGGAATGTTGGTGCTCCTTACATGGCAACTTTATCCCTTCCTGGGTTAACTGTTGGGTTGCCTGTTTGGTTGTTTTCAACCTCCGTGGTCCCGAATATCTCCGCTACTGTTCAATCAGTTCCTCCACCTAAACAACATCATGTTGATTCCAAGGTGGACCTCTCCCCTTCTTCGCCTGTTTCTGCATCCTCCTCTTCTACTTCGCCTGTTGAAAGTCTGTATTCGAGTAACCAGGTGGCTAAGAAGAAGAAGAAGAAGACAAAGAAGAAGAAGTCCGATAAAAGAGAGGCTAAAGATGCCACTCCTGTTTCCGAAATATCTCCTCTTGATATACTTCCCAACCCTCCACGGAAATTCAAGCTCCCCTATATGTTGTGCACGGGAGACCATCTTCTTCAAGACTTCCCTGGCATTCCCAAGGTGCTTGAAGCATGGTCCAACGGCCTTCCGCCGTTGTCTTTGACTTCCGAGAGCCAGGTGAGGGGCACGTCTTCAACCGGTGATGATAAGGCTCCTAAGAAGCAGGGTAAGATCACCAACCCCTGTAAGTTGTGTGAAGGGCACCATGCCATTCACCTTTGTCCTTATATGGATGAAGCCAAGCAAGTGTTGGACAACCTGGATGTTTCCACACCATGCCTCCCAGCTGGTTATAAACAGCTCTCTTTGAGTCTTCCACCTACTGATGATACGATTGGTCAAAGTTCATCTTTGGTCGATCCCACTCCCTTAGAAATTCGGATTCAAGAATCCGTCCCTGACCAACCATTGGTCGTGGGATCGGTTGAGCTGGCCCCTTCTACGGTGCACCAAGTCTTTTCCGTTGAGAGCAGACCTCACACCCCTCATGTTCTTCTGGTTTCTTCAGATTCCTCAGACTTGGAGAAAGATTCTCCTGTCCCCGTACCTCAAAGAGTTGCTCCTCTGCCTCCCACCATGGAGGCTCTGGAGGATACCCCTCTCGCCTTCAAGATGGAGGTTAAGGCGCCTCTGTTAGTATTCTATACTCAACTACCTGGCAAGCTTTTGGTTCACCGCCGCTTGCGCCTGTTACGCAGAATCTGTTGACCTTTAACAGAAGGACGAGTCAACCATTGGGGATCCTCCCGAGGTTACCTGTTACTTTGGGAGGTAAAACCGTCCATATGGACGTGATGGTAGTTCCAGGCCCCTTGGATTTTAATCTGCTCTTGGGGCACGATTACACCTATGCCATGGGAGCGCTTGTCTCCTCCCTTTTTCGTGTGGCCTGTTTTCCGCATGAAGGACAGATCGTGACCATTGATCAACTTTCGTTCTTTGGTCCTGATATGGAAACTGGCCCGCCATCACCCCCTCCTGGTTTTTATCCACCCGTTGTATCTGCCCCACCGCAGGTCAACTATATGACTACCTACCCCGCGCCCGCACTCAGTGACGACGCCGTTGTGCATCGTGTACTGGGGGCATTGGGTCCTGATTTCCAAGATGTCATCCTCCCACCTAGTGCGGGACTCTTGGAAGCCATGACTTCTTGTTCATCATGACGACTAGTCTGTCGGAGCATGGTTCGTTCCCTTGCGTCAAGATCCTTAAAAATGAAATCAAGTCTGTCGGAGCATAGTTCCTCCACTTGTGTCAAGCTCCTAAAACAATGAAACAAGCTGTTTGAGGATAGTTCTTTTAAGTGTTTCAACCTTGTTAAAATAATGAAACACGAGCCAGTTCAATTCGTGTTTTGTTAACTTTAAATCAAATCTCTTGTGTTGAACCTTCACTCCATTTCCAATGGACTGAAGCTTGGGGGGCATGCTCCTCGAATTGAGACACCATGCTGGGGGGCATGCCCATTTTCCTTATTTCAAGCATAGTTTGTGTTTTAAGCTTGCATAAAAATAAAACTCATTCTCAAGCATAGTTTGCATATGTGTGTCCATGTGTGCTTTTAAGCTTGCGTAAAAATGAAATGTGTGATTAGATACATTGTGTGAACTTTTCATTTGGGTCGTTTGTTATGCAACTGATACATTTGATAACATTGTATTAGATATTCGCATGACACATAAAAACATCATCACGTGAAAAGAAAGATCCATCCAGAAATAGATATGTATATATATAGATATCGAATGTTTGCATAATGTGCATCACATTAGATCAAAAAATATACATGTTCGTCTTATTACATCTGGAGACGACACGTCTCTAAAAAATATGCATGAAATAAAACCCTAGGAGGTTAGTCTGCGTGGTGCTCATGATAACAAGTCACCGCACGCACTAGGCGTCTCAGTAGACGGTGGAGGCGACTAGGCACTCCCACCGTATGTCTCTGATATGCTAACGGTACATCCGCCAGCCGGGCGTAGTCCGGAATCCCTCGGGCAATCCCCTCAAGGTTCTGAACCAAATCTCCGCCTTCCGCACCCTCCTCATGAGGATCGACTGCAAGCTGAGTTCTCCGTGCGATAGGAGAC
This sequence comes from Pinus albicaulis, assembly GCA_034641835.2. Lineage (NCBI taxonomy): Eukaryota > Viridiplantae > Streptophyta > Pinopsida > Pinales > Pinaceae > Pinus > Pinus albicaulis. The sequence continues at coordinate 651,721,616 of CM076573.1, read as the reverse complement.
GTTTCGGCTAGTCTCTCTGGGCGAACATCTGCATACGCATGTAACTGCTGTCAGAACGGACATGTATTAACAAAAAAAAATCATAAAACATAAAAAATAAAAACATATCATACCCAGCTCTTTGTCCCAATCCTCTCCCTCCGACAGTGGGAGATCTGGGTCTCCAGTAAAGTCTGTCCTGGCATAAGGCCAGTCCTCAACCACAACCAACTAGCGCCGCAACCACCCAAAAAACTCTGGCCTCCAGGACATCTGTTGGCCTCCCCATGCTCTGGGCATTAGTGCTGCCCAGTGAGCCATTCTCGGCTCTCGTGGTATCGGCTCCGCTACAATGGCCCCTTGGCCTTGGAAGATTGGTAATCGTTCTAGAATGAATGATACCAGGATGGACCCGTAGCCAAAATGCTTCAGCTTGGCTTTTTTGCATCTCGTCAGCTGTCTTTTGATGTTGATTGTTACTGCTGTGGCCCAGTCGAACAGTATGGGACTCATGCACTTTGAAGCCAGTAAGAGTTGGGCTTTCGTCGCTTCGTGCAGTGCCTGTGATCCCACAGCCCGTGTGATGGTATGTAGCACTACTCGTAGTGCAAGATCGGGGATAGTGTGGATATCCTCCTTTTTACTCCTTGATCCCATTTGTGCCCGTGGGCACACTCGTGCCATCACTTCCTCCATTTTCTCACCAGACGATCTACTCCCTGTCAGTATGGGCACCGGACCTCTGCGCGAAAGTCCGGTTATGAAGTACACATTAGAGACGTCCAGTTCTAACACCTAGTCTCGTAGCTTGAATACTTGTTCTTGTTCATCCCAAATGCTCACCAGGTACTGAAGTAGCTCGGGTTGAGCTCGCAAATAAGGTGTCAAGAAGAATTTCTTGAGCCCACAGTTTCTGAGGGCATTCATGCAGGCCTCATTTTCCATGGCCATTTCGTCCTCTTCCCCATGCTCTCTTTCTTTCCATTCAATCACCATTTTGCTCGGTTTCCTGCATCAACATGGTCATAAACCTTTAATTAGATCTCTGTTGAGCTTCAAAATTCATTCAAATTGATTAAAATGTCGAATTTTTAGGCGGAAAATTGGGTTCGACCATTGGCGCGGATGTTTTAGGAATAGTCGTGCCAGTTGGCGCGAGCCTTTTGCATATAAAAGCCCATTGGTGCGGGTCCGTGCCCGATACCCGTGCCAATGAGCGGAGCCCTAAAAATTGAAAAGTTTCCACAGAAGTCTATTGCATGATGGAAAACTATTAAAAAATGGATTGAAATGAAGTATGACGAAGCGCCTTTTACCTGGAACTGACAGAACTCTGAATAGTAGCTCGGATCGGTCGTAATCGCCGCCAGAAGTTTGCACAGTAAATGGACCAATGTTGCTCTTCACTCAGGTAAAAAGTAAAAGTAATTTTATTTTTACCATTTAGACTTATTTATAACTTTTTGAGCTCTATTTAGGTTTAAAACGTCATTTTTTCATTAATATTTCATATGTTTTGTCGAAAATAGATTTTACACTTGCCTTTTTGTGCAACAACAGGTTTTTATGCAACGTAAACGGTGAAACGAGCTATATTTTATACTTTTTCGGACTCGGTAAAAACACGAAAAAATCACTCTGGAGTCATCTTTCAGCTCTTTTCTAACTCTCTAAACATGAAAAGATTGCCGAGGCCCTTGTCGTTTCGATCTCGTTAAATTGGCTGCGAAACGACATCTACCCAGTATACGTTTACCCCTTTTTCGGGCTGGGATGGATTATTTACGAAAAAGGAATACCCTAGCCTATCGTGACTAGGATGTTTTCTCACATATTGTTTTCTACCTTTTCGGATCTGAGGAACTATTTACGAAAAGGGACCTTTGGAGTTTACTTTTCTGCTGTCTTTTCAAACTCTCTAAACATGAAAAGACGTCGATTTCTCCCTTTGTCAGACTTGTTAAATCCTAATGACATCGGATTCAGTCGAAATGACGTTCTCCGAGTTTCTCCTTCTTAGGGCTCGTTAAATGTACTAGGATGGATTCGCCCGAAGGGAGGAATTATATTACAAGCATATGCTATCCCCTTCAAGCTTGTTATCAAAAAATAATTGGGGTACTCGCCAGAAATGGTGGGGAAAAAATGGAACCGTCATCTTTGTCGTGTCGGCAGTATGTCGCTCTTGAATATGGCACTTGTCTGCGTTCCTGTCGGGTTGGGGATATCTCACCTCGTTCTTTCACTTGCCTCCGTGGGATTGGATAATCCTTTTTGGCCTCTCCTCTGCTCATTGCCTCGTCACCATTACCTCTGATTCGTTGATGTCAAATACTGCCAAAACCACTATTTGTGTTGTTATATGTTCAAGAGAAGTTGACCTCTGCAAATATCAACCTTCCTCTGATTCTCATATGATCCTGATTCACAACAAACATCATGTTCCTTTGTCTCGTGTCGATGATGTGGGAAACATTATGGCCCACCTTAGATCGAGGTCACTTCCTGTCGACTTGAGCTCATTATCTAGGAAGTTGATCTAGAGACTCCCTTACGGTACCTTGGAGCCTGCATGCCTCAATGGCAGGTTCGTCGCATTCGACGTGAGGTTTTCATCATTGGCCTCTGATCAAGTGATTCTATGGGTGTTCGACGCCAGATCATTGATTCACATGCCGTATATTGTACCTGTAGTACCTTGAGGGCCATCGTCATTATTGGTGGTTCCTCTTGCGTCTGTTAACAACTTTCATCATTGGCTGGTAATCAGACGATGTTCTTGCATGTTCGACTTCAGCTCACATATTCGCATGCTTGAACTTGTACTTTTTTCGGGTCGAGATGGAGCGCAAGACCCTGGATTGTGTCTGTTGTAATCCAGGCTGCGATTTTGTGGATTACTATTCACATGACTTATTCACTGGATGGCTGCGACCATACCTGAGTCTGTTTATCGATCCTCTCTAGATGGCTGCGTCCATACCTTGGATCTGGATTCTTGTATACTCTGTTATGGATGGCTGCGCCCATACCACATATATATCATGTACTTGAGATATCAGTTGTATTTCTCCAGGCAGGTTTTACGATGGCGGAGTTTCAGTTGGATACGTTCTCGTAAAGCATTTTACCCCTCTCTCTCTCTCGGGCCTCATGCTTTAGGGGGCATCTGTTACACAGTAATTTGTCACCGTCCCGCACATTGGAGGGCCCATTCCGTGACCTGTGAGCAATTTCATGCCTTGAAACCACTATCATTGCATTCCTCTAAATATGAGCTTCAATTGCCCTGAAGACATCTCCTTGCAAAAAACCATAAAAACATCCCTTTTGGCATTGGCGCAGGTAGCCAGTTCATCAATCGCGCCAGCCAATTTAAGGAATGTTTTTTAAATAAAATGGCAGAAGTTTCGTTTCAACAGACTCAGAAAATGTTATCTATCTTGAGTTGGGAGGTTTGGCTCTGGGAATTCCATGTAGGAGAAGTAGTTTGCCACCTCTCATGGAAGCTTCCTTGAAGATAGGGCCAATCCCACAATTATAGGGATCCCAACTCCCCTTCCTCCATCTATAAAAGCTTGCTCATTTCCATTGCAAGCTAGTCTTGAAGTGCCCAAGTTTTATATCTCCAAGTTCTCAAATTCCCAAGAGCCTTAATGATGCAAGAGCCCTCATTCTTCCCTTAAGGCCAAATTTGAGCAAGGAGACTATCGTCGAGAGACTCTAAGAGAGGCTTGTCTCGTCCTTGGCAGGCTTTGCGAGACGTGTTCTACTGGAGACCCCTCCGAAGGAGACCTTAGCGTCAGAACATTGGCTGTACTCTCTTTCGATTGTTTATTAATGAATGACTACTGGTTATGGTTCCACTTTGTTTTTCACTTATGATAATGACGTGTTATATCCTTTCTGACTAATATATAGTTGCGTATTCTAGATTTTATGCTTGTATTCATATTGTTTCTTGCATGTTCAGGTGTCCATTCACGGAGATCGTGGGGATCATGATCTGCCGAGGCTAAGGAACGGGAACACTGTTTCTTCTACGAATCATAGCGTTGGACTCCAGGTAGGCCTCCATCGTTGGTTTGTTTATTCGCAATTAGGAACTTGCGCTGTAGCATTTGATGATTGTTGCTAGACCCGTTCTGGGCTAGTAGGGATCGCCTCTATCCGCATAGGGGATTTACCTCTCCAACAACAGGTCCGTAGGATGGTTGTGTGTCAGGGGGAGTTAACCTTTGCCATTGATGTCAAAGGGGGAGAGAATGTTGTAGGAAGAGGTGTCATGATCGCAGGGGGAGTACTTATGTTACCATCAATGCCAAAGGGGGAGATTGTTGATCATTGGTTGTCATTGATGTCATCCCAAGAAGCACCAGGGGCTACCCCTATATTGCATGGGAGTTTTGACATACCAAATTAATATATTCTGAGTCAAGGATATTTTTTTATGGTTTCTACATTTTGATACGTTTCCGTTGATATATGGCACGCCACGTAATTCTTCACGGTTTGAGAGATATTCATGTTTGAAGTTAGTAACCCCAGTTACTGGGCTAAGACCCAATGGGGTTGTGACATGACACTAATCATTGGTTGTGGTCATTAAATAGTCAATAATTAATAATTATTTAAGCTCGTAAAATCCCTCCCACCTTCACTTGTTGAAGTCCCTCTCAACCTAAGCATTTATATAAATTGAGATCCTCATATTTTTCTCATGTATGGATTTCGCTACTTGAAAGAGGCCATCGTGGAATTTTCGCTATAAATTTTTTTATCCGAAGTTTCAGAAGATGAAATTTTTATGAGGCAAAGCCAAAATCCAGAGGAAGCTCGTTTAAAAATTTCAGGTCATGGTGCGCAACATTTTCGGAGATATGATTTGTGGAAGTTAGGGTTTTTGTAGGCTCCTAAACTTCATCTCAAAGAGGTGACCTTGGGAAAATCATCATAAATCTCTCTCTGAGTATCAAATTGGAATTCTATAAAAAGTGGCAGATAGGGAACAGACTATAGTTTTCTGTGTATCAATTTCAGAGCCTAATAGGGAAACAATGACACGTGGCACACCGTACAAGTTTTCTCTACTGAACCAGTCCATAATTACGTCATTGTGAGATATTGGGCATAACTTTGTATTGAAGAATCCAAATTGGGTCAAACCTATGGAATTGGAAAGAAGACTAGGAGGATTAATACATGACTGAAAATCACACATTGGGGATTTGAAATAACAGAGATACACTAGATTCAATATCGAGCTCCTAGAAAGAAAGAAAAAGCTAGATAATGTGTTGTCAATGGCTTCAAAGGACCGGAATTTCTAGGGCAGCAAAGCAAAGCAAGGTGCAACAGAGGTAAGCTCCAGGTAAGTATATTCTTTACATGCATGTTCATATCTTAATTGCATTAGGTTCTTTGTATTCTAATTTGTTTTTTTTTTTTTTGTTTAGCATTGACATATGCTCTGCAAGATGATGTAAGTTTTGATATTATCATGTCATGGGTATTTCCTTGAAGACATTTTATAGGTATTATATATTCATCAAGATAAGACTCAAAGAATGATCTAATGTTATAAAGAGTGAGAAAGGGTAGCGAGACAAGAGCAACAATCAAGGTGCAGAACAACAACAAGAAGTTCACCACATGAAGTCTCCACGTGGGCAGCACTACATATAGTCATTGTAAAGGTATCATTGTACTGAGTCATTGTAAAATTTGTACAAGTTTCTGTCTACCAATAATTGAAGAGGAAATGTCGGGAGGTCTAGGATCATCATTAGGTATTTGTGTCATAGTTGGGGTTATGGTCTAGTATGTCTTCTTCTTCTACATCATTCTATATCATTGTAAAGTGGACCATTTTCCATGGTATGGGAGTCCATTCTTCTTTTATTCTTCTATAGGGTGGTAGGGTGGTGCTAGGCTAGTGCATGAAGTCACCAACAGGTTCAAGCCTGTGAAAAATTCAGGGTGGTAGGGTGGTGCTAGGGTGAGTTGTAGCTCATTGGGTGTTGGGGCATCCGTTCAGTTGACTACTGAAGAATCTCAGGCGTTGGAGCGTCCATCTAGTGGGATCTGGAGAAGAATGCTTTTCTAGATTCTAGGAAGTTGAAGCTTTATTTTCAATTGGATTTTAATATTAAAGAATTATTAGAAAAGCATTCAGGTGGTTTTTGACCTGAGAGGGGGTTTGCACCTTAAAAAAATGTGCATTTGTGTTCCTTTTGTTTACTGCTATCATTGTAAAAATACTTATAATAATTGAAGATTAACTAATGCTCTGAAATATTAATAATAATACTAATTGAAAGGAATACTGATTCACCCCCCCCCCCCCTCAGTATTTCCAACATCTATAATGGTGAAGTGAATGTAGAGAAGCTTGAAAATTGGGTTCGTCAGTTGGAGGTCTATTGCAGGATTTAAAACCTTCAAGATGATGATACAAAGATTCAACTAGCTTCCTTGAGACTGGAGGGAGTATCACTCATATGGTGGGAAGCCAAGACACAAGAAGAGATGAAAAACCATTTTAAGATTTCAATCTCTTGGTCTATTTTTATTGCTACAATTAAAAGAAAATTTTACCCTCTAGCTTATACACAGAAAGCTATTATGGATTGGCAGAATCTTAGACAAATAAAGGGACCAAGTGTTCAAAATTATACTCAAGATTTTAGGAGAATATCACTAGTTTTGTGTGTCAATTTATCTTCTCAAGACGCTTTGCCAAAGTATATTAGGGGTTTGCAAAACTATATTATACATAATATTCTCATGTTCAATCCCATAAATTTAGATGAGGTTTATGTTCAAGCCACACATCTAGAAGTAATAAGGAAACATAGTGCACATGAGAAAAGTGATAGTTCCCTTGAGTACGAAGGAAACATAAAGGGTAATTTTAAGGGAAAAGGAAAGAAAAATGGTTCTATTAAATTAGAAAAAGAGAAACTCACATGCAAACATTGTTTGAAAAATGGCCATGATGAAGACCATTGTTGGCAACTCCATCTAGAGTTGAAGCCCAACAAACTTAAAACCAAAGAGAAGGAGAAATAAACTACAATCATTGAACATGAATTAGGTTCATATTCAGGAGATGAAACTAAGATTAAAACAATGGGTTTGAAAGTTAAGAAAATAGCAAGAACTAGTTCTTAAATTTTTTCTAATGTAACTCAGGATGATGATACAAGAATTTAAATCTTTCATATTAGAGTTGTTTCAAAGCATACCAAAATAGACACACTATTTGGTAGTGGTTCTCAATCTAATTTCATTTTTGAAGACCTAGTTACGAGGTTAAATCTAGAAACTGTTCAAAACCCAAGACCTTATCCTTTAGGCTGGATATGCAAGAATTCAAACTTGTATGTAACAAGGAAGTGCATCCTAAGATTTGCAATCAATTCAAACTATCTTGACGAAGTTGAATTTGATGTAGTTTCGCTTGATATTTCAGGTATTGTTTTGGGAAGTCCTTATCTTTATGATAGGAGGGAAGTATTTCATCTCCATGAGAATAAGTACCACATGTTCAAGAATGGAATTGAGTACATAGTTAGAGCGCATAAGAAGAAGATGATTTTGTCTCTTATGCATGCAGGACAAATGAAGAGAATAGTGAATGCAAGTCAAAATTTTGCTTCGTTAATTTTCAAGCATAATGATGTTTTGAATGAGATCTTTCAAGAAGATGCATAAAATGAAAAATATGATTTCATTGAAGTTGTTGGTGGTTGTAATAAGATGTTTTAGGGCTCTAACATGTTGCCTTTGAAAATAGGTAAACAAGATTTGAAATATTTGCAACAGTCCACATCATTGTTGAACAATGATGGGTACAAGATGTCGGTGCTGAATGGTGCAAAAATCAAAGAACAAGCACCAAAGAAAGATGAAAAAGAAGGCATAGGTTCCACAAGTAATTCTTTGGGGTTTTAAAATGGTACATGGAAATGGTGAAACACTTGGTCAAAATTCGACGCAAGTACAAGGAAAGACAAGCTAAAAATTGCCATGACGACAATTTTCGAGGTGAGAATGTTTTCAAGTTATTAACTTTTCCTTTGATTGATGACCAAGGAAGGAACATGTTTTTTTATTCAAGGATAGTTTTTTGTTCTACAAATTCTGGGAAATTGCAACATGATGGTATATACAATAGCAAGACAAGGTCTCCAGAATCAAGGAAAAATATCAGTTTTCAGGAAAAGCTCATGTTGTTGAGATCAGGAAAATTCCAGTGGATTGAGACTGAAAGGATAAGGGGGTTGCACCCTCATCCAATTATACAGTAATAAAAGATATTTTGGGGTCCAAAATATTTCAGTGGGAAGGAATGATTAGGTGCTCAAAATTATACTAAAAAATGAAAGTCGTCTGATTGGTGTGGAACCTGAACGACCCCGTAAATCTTGTCGTTTTGAATTCGTCGCAACTAATTTCGCCGAAAAACAACACCGTATGCTCCTAGAAACCTATTCAATCCACTTTGTCAAAAATGTAAAATTTTTGAAAAAAAAGTGCAAGGACAACCCAGTCAACAGTTTGTACTGCTGACTGGGCATGCCCATGTGGAAGGTTGACTAGTCAATGCGATTTCCTCTGGTGAATCATGTTGTACCAAGTGGCACATTTTCGTTGGTTTGAAATGATAGGTTGTGATTGGTTTATAGGTGACTAAGTGTTGTCATGTGGCATGGCCAGGGGTCACCACGTGGCATGCCGAGGGCCACCAAAATTTGTTACGGTCCGAGCAGCAGCAACGAGGGTCAAACCTGTGACCTCATAGTCCACAACGCCAAGCATTGCCACCGGGCCATCGCTTTTCTACTTAATATATAATGGTTACAATTTATATTTAAGGTTTAAAATATTGGTGGTTGGGGGTGGGGCTCAGGGTCTAGCCCCAACCCTTGTCACTGCACCCTAGCAGGGCTAAGGACCGGACTAAGGGTGGGCTAGCCTTGCGCCCCCACCCCCCACCCGCCCCCTTCACTTGTACTAACCGTAACATAAACTGCCGGTAGGGTCCTGTGAATGGAACCATCATCATCGACTGCTCTGGCCACCACAAAACCACCGACACTGTCGTGAACATAGCATAAACCACCACTCTTCCATCGATGTGACCACCGATGAACTAAATGTCGACGGTTAGTTAACCGCCTGAATTTTTTTTTTAATAAAAAAATAAAATGTGCCTATACTAATGTGATTTGAAATTCAGACTTAAGGCGTCATTGGGAATTTTAACTGTCCAACAATTTCACCCATAATTTTGGGAAATTGTGGCCCATTTAGCCAAAAAAGGGGCGATATTATAAGACTAGTCCATATTTTGGGGAAATTGTGGAGCGGTTAGTGCCAAAACTTGGGGAAGCCATAAATTACTCAGGTTTTGACCAAATTAGAAGCAGAAAGAGGGTAGACAGGCATTTTTGGGCATTCTGGAGCCATTGGAGCATCTTTTAGAGATGCTTGAGCATTGCAGATGTATGTAATAAAACTTTTGAGAATAATAGAGGAGGGCGAAGCCATTGGAATTTGGACCAAGGAGACGTAGCCCAGGCTGGGTGAACTCCTTCATCATGTGCTATTGTGATACTATTTTGGTGATGTTTATGTTTGTTATATGCTGATGTTCAATGTTTTGTTTATGTTAGTTTGATCAATAAATTCACATAAAAACTCATGTTTAACTTGCAATTTACATCATAATCCTCAAGAACTTTGTTAATATTATGAAGAGGAATTTAGACAACAAAACAATTTTCCAATTCAGATTACTAGATCCATTTGAAAATGATACGTGACTAGTGGGTGACCAGATCCCTTTGCATGATGCTGATACACGATGCTTTCCACTTGGTTTTGATATAGAACATGAGGTGGATGGATTCATAAACATAGCTAGCTCATTCAACCTTTTCTTGGGATAGAGAAAATTTTCAACAAGAGATCATCTAAAGAAGTTATTATGAATACCTCCCTAGATAAGACTCAGGAGTGTTGAATTTTTTTGTATATATGGTCGGTCTTCATAAATTGATTTAGCCCTCAAACTGTGAAAGAAAACATAAATATAAACGTACACTTCAAGTCAGCTTCAAAAAGAGGAAAATTGAACTTTTGAAATTCAAATTATTCTTGCCTCCAAGATCAAATCAGCTTGGCCCAAAGGTTCAAATTGGCCTCACCCTTTGAATCACCTATTCAGGCTCATTGATTTAATATGTAAAGGCAATTTGTTTTCCTTAGTTGGATACCAATTCAGATTACTCGTCTCATAAACATATTTTTATTTTTATTTTTAATTAATTAATTAATTAATTTTTATTATTTTATTTATTTAATTTTTTTTCACGCGAAGGAAAGAGAGAGATAACATACCAATTTTATGGGCAGACTAAAGTTTCTTCTGAGGCAGATAAAATTTCTTTGAGGTAGACCGAAGTTTCAAGAGGCTGAAATTGTAGGAGGCAAAAATTTCTCAACTTGACGAGGTTTGACATGGGCTTGTTTGCTACGCATTTTGAATTTATTTGATTGGAAAAATCAGATTATATCTCTTGTTGAATTGGAAAATTTCTCTAATAAAAGGTTGATGGGTTTTTCCCTAGAAGAGGGTTTTCACAGGGTAAAAATTTATGTCTATGGTGTTTGGATATGTCTTTATGATCCTACTATCATTATTATATTTACCATTGAGTTCTTCTATGTAATTTATTATTGAAGAACATGACTCAAGAAAATTTACATTAGGAAATCATTAAAAATAATTATCATATTAGAAGTTCTTGGAAAAATCAACAGATTACCCATCTTAAAATCCTAGGAAACAACCTTAAATACCTCATTAACACCATTTTTAATCTCTAAGGAAACAAGTTTCTTTTCTACCTTCAAACTACTCACCAATTCAATCTACAGAGTAGAAGATTTTTCTTACTTCCTTTTTGAGACGTATCCTCTTTGAGAGAGCATCACTTTGAAGATGTCCATGTTTTTAGAATAAAACATCGAAAATGAGGTTTTCATAGTAAAATATCAAGATAATTGAACCCCCATAGAAATAAAAATGAGCTCCTTCAACGATGCACCATTGATCGACATGTGGATGAAAATCCACATAACCCCCTCATGAGATAAAGTCTCCTTGGTAAAAAGGAAAATGAGCCCATTTCTCCCTTATATCTTGCAAAACCATAGCATTAAAAAAATAAAGTGGAAGCCTTCTCGACATAACCTAGGTGAGATTTTTTTTTAAGAGCAACGTGAGAGTTGAAGTCTCATTAATTCTTAATAGCCAAACTAGACTTGTCATAGAACCAAGGGCCACTGCCCAAAACATCCTCCTTATATTCAACATTTTTAGAGATGAAAGTAAAGAAACCATGCTAAAATAGACATATATGTAATTTATATTCAAATGAAATCCTTGAATTTGTAAGCCACCATCCTTTTTGTCATCCATCGCCCTTCTCATTCAACTATGTGTACCAAGTATGATTGACATGTGTACAACACAACACCGCGATTTTTTTATATATATATTTTTGGGAAAATGACCAATTTTTTTTTTTTATAAATATTTTAACCTATCTCAATGTTCATAAAAGGGTGTTTATGTCTACAAAATGCACTATATATATATATATAAATTTTATTAAACTATTAATTTCTTAATAAAATATTTTAACTTGATTTGGTGCACATGGTATTAGTACACACAATAAGACATTTAATAGAATAGGAGATATACAAATGCTTCTTAAACAAGGAGATATGTGAAGCAGCAAGTCCCTGCCCATGTTTGGAACCAACAACATTTGAATCAAGTGTTTAGTCTAATGATGATATGCATGCTACTGACATCTCTTTGTTTTATTCAAGCTTAAAAGATCAATACACACCATATGAATACATTCCAAGGTTGTACGTTTTGAATGTTGCCTACAGTCATTGTTGAAGGACTTTCAATTATAAATTATATATGTGTTGTTAATGTCTTGTGGCTACGATGTTTGAAAACACAAAAAAAGCGGCATGGCATGGAAGATTAATTGATGAACAAATGGAAGAATTGTTCTCTTTTTAGGATCTAGTCCTATGTCACGGGAAAGTGGAAATTTGTTTCTCAATCTTCCATATAAGCATAATAATGTACAATAGGAGGAGTTATCTGTGAAGGAGCTACATTGCATACTCACAAGAAGGTATTGGCAAGCATAAAGAATGCATTAGCAAGATAAGATATAACAAATCAAGGTCGCTATCTCCCAATATAAGAAACGCTTCAACCATTTAATTCCGTCAACCTATTACTCCATGAGTCAATAATTTTTCGTGTTCTCAGTAAAGGTGGCTACAAATTTTGATTAACTAAATCTGAATTCAAAATTGAAGCAAAATCGGAAAGGATAAATCTGAAACAATGAGAAAAATATAACTCACTAGAGGTAACAAAACATACTTATGTTATATGGAGCTGCAATAGGTGTGACTTTACAGTTTCTATATGAGTTTATTTTTATACATGCTTACTAAGTGCCTAGGTACCGTGGAGAAAACCAATGGAGATAAATGAGGTAAAAAGTATAACACTCCCTTTAGTGTGGAAAGTTTTCTCTGCCAAACCTAGTGTCTTCTTGAACATGTTGTTCAACTTCCCCTTTTCCAGGGGCTTAGTCAAGATATTTGAAACCCCTTCCTCTCCCTTAATTTTGGCGAAGGGAGCCCCAAATACTCACGATTTCTTTGAAACAAACAATTTCATGCATACCACAACTCATATATATTTCTTTTTTATGGATTTTTTTCCATTGGATTTTAAAGAATGCATCATGTAAAAAAATGTACTTTTCCAACAAGAAATACTTCATTTCCAACCAAATTTAGTTGTCTCTGGAGCACAGGGGTAAAAGTGTATCATTAAACTAAAATTTTTCAATGAATTTTAATAAGTAAATTAGCAAAACCTGCAGTCCAACAAACAAGACAAAACCATACATAAAGGAGGGCAGGTAGGTAAAAAAGGTTGGACCCTTTCTAACAAGATATTACCTTTATTATTGAGTTGTTGGGACATATTTACAAAAATTCCTGTAGAGAATTAATATTTTAGGGCACCGCTAGTTCTAGATCAGATCCATAGTGGTAGAGAAAGATCTACATATGGAGCTACCAATTTAAGATCCTAACTAGGTGGAGGCATTTGGTGAAATGGCTACTGAACAATATGCATTACAAGGCTTCCTGCAGAAGTTCTAGATGTGAGGCAAAAACACCATAAATGAATTCTTCCTATGTGGAAAGGTCTACGGTGCCTAAGGGGCCATTTTACATGTGATAGATGGGTGAGCGAAATTTCAAAGATTTTACCTCCACTGTGATTTTGGATTTATACGTTGATTGATCTAAAAGCAAATTTATCCTTCCAAAGAGCATCTCACATGCACAAATCTCCTTGCTCCTCATAACAAGGATTTCCTATACCGTTGATTCAAAGATAAAAAATAGGCAAAAAAATGAAAGTTCTCGGAATCTTCTGAAGTTGGTTCCATATCGTAGTGTTCATCGTCCTAATTCCAACACTGCTTGAATCGCCTCAATCCAACGTTGTATGAGGAAGTTATGATATTCTGAATTTTTTTCCAAACAACGAAAAAGTCATACAATAAGGTTGACTGAGCTACTGTTTGGGCATGCCATATAGCCAACGTCATCAACGGAATGTTCAAAGTACGAATGAAGATGGGGCAATCTACAATCGACACACGACCCAGTTGTACAGGTCAAAGTGGTGCAATTTTATTGTTTGGCTTGTGTTTGGGTGTGGAAAATAAGGAGGTGTCACATGGCTCAATCCGATGGTGCCACGTGGCCCTTAGGGCTCGAAAAAAATTTGGTTAAGGGGCTCGAATGACGTGACGGGGAATCGACCCTGTGACCTTACGATCAACAACCAAGAACCTAACCATCGGACCACCAGGCATGCTTATTATAAATATGATGAAAATAGATATTTGAAGTTTAGTGGTTGGTGCATTGGCAGGAGGGGTGGGGCATGTGGCCCCAACCCCTGGTTTTGCATTCACCACGTGACCCACAGTGAAAGGAAGTGGGGCGGGGATGTTAAGCCCTGGTCCCGAGTCTCATTCATTACCCACACAATCGAAGGTAGAGTTTATGGTGGAGGGGGCAGGCAGATATGCCCGACCCCTGGTATCATTAATGTCCATATGACCCTGATCAATGGAGAAAAGGAATCAACTGGGAAAAGCAGGTGGTTAACCCTGAACCCTAGTCTTATATGCCATGATATGATGATATGTCGAGACAGAGGGAGCTAGGTCGAAGGGGGCAGGTGGTTAGCCCTAGCCCTTGGTTGTATGATATGCGACGTGAACCTGACTCGACGCTTAATGGATATTAATGTGGTTAAGGAGGTGACAATTTGCCCCTTTTGCAGCGAGAATTTCATTGGTCCCAAGAAAAATTTTTGCTCGACGGACTGTGTAAAGGTGGAAACAGATAACAGAGTTTTGCAAATTTGCAAAATAGATAACAGAGCTTAGTTCCAATAAGCATAACTCAGTTTTCAACTTTTTTGAGTTCAAGAAGAGCCTAGATATGCGTTTTTGAGTGTCCTGAACTCAATGGCATCATCGAATTTCTAATGTGAGCATTGTATGATGGAATTTTTGCAAAGTCATGTTAGAAAATTATATATTATAGAGCAATGGAACACATAAATATGCGGAAACACAAAAACATAAATAACATATAAAACAAGAGAGACACATATATATGTGGTTCACCCAACTTGGGCTATGTCCATAGAAACAACCAGTTCTTCCTTTTTATTATCCAACAAAATTAAGAGACACAACCTACAACAGATCCATTGTAATATCATCTACTCTCACACAATCCCCCTTTCTATTTCTCACACAAAATATACACACGATACACAACTACAATATAATACCCTCATGTAACAGAGGGGTTTCCTTCTAGGGGAAAATACCCTAAATTAAACATAACTTCTATCGTCAGATCATTTTCCTAACGAACGACCCAGATTGACTACGAAATTACAATATTTACAAGGAAATTTTACATATGTTTTTAGCTTCGGGGGCTCTGCCTTCGAAACCCCTCGCCGAGGGGGGGGCTCCTAAGAACAGGAGTCCAACGTGGCAATACATCTAAAAAAAGAAGATAATCAGGCTTCACACCCAACAAGACAAGTCCTTTAGTGCTAGAGACAGAGAGTTTTGAGGACAAATGGAGGAATATTTGAGCATGGAAAGAGCTTGGTTAGAGGTTTTCTAGCCTTCTAGTTACATCTGCAACAACTATTACTTTAGCAGAGCAACTAATTTCAGTATTTTCTCAATTTTCTTATGAGAAAATCCCTTTTTAACACTTCATTATGAAGTACTCGTATTTTTTGCTTTTTTATTTTAGGTGGAGTACAAGGAACTATTGTGAGAGAGTCCTTTTTCTGTTGACATAATCATGACTTGTTGTAGGGAGTCATCTTTTTGAGTGAGAATTATTTGTATAATAATGTTTCTTTGTAGGATAAAAAATGCCACAATAGATTCAACAATTTGTATTGAGCTCATTTGTTGCTGAGATAAAAAAAAGTGGCCTAGCCATTGGAGCAGGGCTCAGAGACGTAGCTCAGGAGGGGTGAACATCGTTATCACTTGATGGTTTCTTCTCTTAATGTTTATCATATTGAGTTGCATATGGATTTGTTTCACTCTTAAGTTCATGTGAAAACTTAACCACTCACCTTTGAAGAGGTTGCAAAACTAATTTTACATTTAAAGACCCAATTTTGTTAGGCTCACAAATTTTTAGAGGACGATCAAAGTTTAATTTTTCATATCATGTCGTATCAGAGCAGGTTCTGACCAGATTGCAAGTATGGGCATGAAACTGAAGCGTGAAAGACTCCAATATTTGGAGGAGATTAATCTATCTCTTTAAATGGAGAATGCCGAGCTAAGGAGACTGCTTGAAGTTGCAGAGAAGGAGAAAATCCAAATGCGCCTATAGTTGAAGTATATAGTGCAGGAACAAACTAGTGAGTCTTCCATCCTGGAAGCAACAAAGATTCCCTCAAAGATGAAACCAATTTGTGGGCATGATCAATACACATGATATGGATCCTATGATGAGAATGGTGCTTATGATTTTTTCCAGCATCTAAAATATTCTACCCATGTGCCAGTTGGTAAAAGTGGCTGGCTAGAGATATAATCCACTTCTTCATCAACATTTGAAATGAAAAAGATGGGTTGTTGGATAAAGGAGGTATTTAGTATTTCCAATTCTACTCCTTTATTTAATGTTGATAACACATATTTTTCATCTTCTGAAAATCATACCAAGGATATTGATATGAAGCTTTTAACTCAGATGGGTTATGATGGAAGGGGCCTTAGAGTCAATGGCCAAGGCATCATTAATCCCGTCGAAGTGAAGGAACAACCATTGTATGAAGGATTTGGTTATGGACACGAAGAAATTCACAGGTGATCCAAAATTTTTGAGGCAAAGAAATCATCAGGTATGGAGTTCATGCCAAAGGGGCTCTTATGAAGTGATGGTAAAATGCACCATGATGGCAGTGATAGTGAAAAATTTTCTCCGCGGAGAGATGAACATTCTAAAGGACATGGCAAGTCCAGTTCTCCTCATCAAAGTCACAACCCAAAAGATAGGTATAAGCATCATGGGGATTCTAGAAATGTTTGTGCTTATGATCATTTATGGGAAATGTTACCTTGTACATTTTGTGATGCATCTGACCATTGTGTCGCTGAGTGTGAGAAACATAAGGAAATGGAAAAAAAAATGGATCAAATCACTGGAACAAGACATGAGGAACCTCTCCCAAGTATGAAGGTTTCCTTGTCGATGGGAAATCATAAGCATTTTTGTACCCATTGTAGCATGAATGGGCACCATATTGAAAAGTGTTAGAAACTCCATCCAGAACTTCATCCCAAGAGGGACAAAGAGGTCATGTGATCCCCTTCAAGGGAGGTGACAGGTGGAAAAGTGGAAACTGATGTAGTTCCCGAAGTAGCCTTTGAAGTAGAGTGGGTGTAGAAAGAGAATCCATAAGCCTAGTTAATCAAATAATGGGTAGACTATTTTGTACAATTAGCTTGCTTTGTAAAATTGAATTACTTGTTGTATATTCCCATTTGGGTAATTTGTAAAGTGAAGTCATGTAAAAATCACTTATATGAAAATTTGTTTTTCTTTGGCATGTAATGCTATTTGGGCTTGATTATAAGTCAATTTGTATGGGACTTTTGGGATGAGCATTTGCATTTCGTCCAATATGTATACAATTGTGTTAATCACTGATCTATACAAGTATTTCTTTGTGGTGGGTTATTTTCCAAAGTATTTTTTGATTTTATCTTTTGTAAAGATTTTGCAGAAGATGGACATAGTGATGTGCATCAAAGAGTACAAGTGCAGCTTGAGAAAAACAAGGCCATGTACAAAGCAAGGCATGTCAAACATCAGTTTGCTTATGATTTCCGAGTGGAGGATCAAGTCTGGTTTCAACAATTAAATAATTCAAAGTGAAGATTATATGAGCCTCCAAAGAAAGATGGTCTTGAAGATAATTTTCAGATTCCATGCATTGAATATTTTATTCTTGAATATTTAGAAGAAATGCAGCAAGCCACAGTTCTTGACAGGAGGATAAGGATTTCATGCATAGGAAATGTGGAGTACATTGAATGAGGCTTTAAGGAACCAATTCAAGCATAATAAGTATTGAGATAGGGAATATAAAGGAGTCGTTTCCTCACTTATTTGTTGAGTGAAGACAAAATTTTGGAGGTCCAAAAGTTCCTAATGGGGAGTTATGATCTAGAGATAAAAAATAGGCTCAAAATGAAAGTTCTCAAAATCTCCCGAAACTAGCACCAAATCGCAGTGTTCGTCATCTCGATTCCAACACCACTTTAATCGTCTCAATATGATGTCGTATGAGCAAGTTATGATGTTCTGAAGTTTTGGCCAAATGATTAAAAAGTCAAACAACAGGTTTGACTGGTCTATTGATTGGGCAAGCCGTATAGTTTACGTCATCAGTTGAGTGTGGAAAATATAGATGACGATGGGTCAATTTGGGCTCCACACGTGGCCCAGTCGTATAGGTCAAAGTGGTGCAGTCTTATTGGTTAACTTGTGTTTGGGTGTGGCCAATAAGGAGGTGCCAAGTGGCCCTATCAGATGGTGTCATGTGGCCATCGGGGCTCGAAATTTTTTTGGTTAAGGGGTCCGAATGACTCGTCAGGGAATCGACCCCGTGATTTCACGATCAATAACCGAGAGCCAAACCATTGGACCATCAGATGTGCTTATATAACTATGGCACGAATGGATATTTGAAGTTTAATGGTCAACGCATTGGCAGGAGTGACCCCAACCCCTGGTTTTCCGTTCACCATATGAACCGCAATGGAAGGGAGTGGGGTGGGACAGTTAAGTCCTAACCCAAGGTATCATTCATTACCTGCACGACTAAAGGGGAGGCTATGGCAGAGGGGGCAGGAAAATATGCTCGACCCCCAATCTCATTAATGTCCATATGACCTTGATCAATGGATTAGAGGGCTCTGTCGGGGGTAGGTGGTTAGCCATGAGCCCCAATATTATATGCCATAATATGACCATATATCGAGACAGAGGGAGCTAATTTGGCGTGGGCGAGTGGTTAGCCTTGGCCCCTCGCCATATGACACCCCACGTGACCCTGACCCGATGCTTAAGGGATATTGGACAACAATTTACCCCTTTTGCAGCAGGAAATTGTCGCTCGATGGACTAGGTAAAGGTGAAAAACGTTTCTCAGTTAGCAAGTTTTTCCAATTTGCAGAACATATAACAAAGCTTGGTTCCAAGAAGCATATCTTGCTCAGTTTTTAACCTTTTTTAGTTCAAGAAGAGCCTAGATAAGGGTTTTTGAGTGTCCTAAACAAAATGGTAGCATCAGATTTATGATTTGAGCACTGTATGATGGAATTTTTCAGAGTCAAGTCCTTTAGTGCTAGAGAAAGAAAGAGTTTTGAGGATAAATGGAGACATATTTGAGCATGGACAAAGCCTAGTTAGAGGTTTTCCAACCTTCCAGTTACATTTGCAACAACTGTTAGCTAATTTCAGTATTTATCAATGTGCTTATGATAACAACCATTTTCAAAACTTCATCGTGAAGTGGTTGTATATTTATGCTTTTTTATTTTAGGTGGAGTACAAGGACCTATTGTGAGAGAGTCATTTTATGTTGACATAATCATGAATTGCTATAGGGAGTCACCTTTTTGAGTGAGAATTCTTTGTAGAAGAATGTTTCTTTGTAAGAGAAATAATGTCACTCCAGAGTCAACAATTTGTAATGAGATCATTTGTTGTTGAGATTAATAAAGAGGCGTAGCCATTAGAGTAGGGTCCGAAGACGTAGCTCAGGAGGGGTGAATTCTGTTATCACTTTGTGGTTTCTTCTCTTCATTTTTATCATATTGAGTTGCATATGAATTGGTTTCACTTTTAAGTTCACGTGAAAACTTAACCACACATCTTTAAAGAATTTGAAAAACTAATTTTACATTTAAAGACCCAAGTTTGTCAAGCTTGCAAAGTGTCAGAGGACGATCAAAGTTTCATTTTCATATCAACTGTCTGCAAGGAGGATATGGGTCTGCCATAATATATTTAGTCTCTATCAAATAGGTGAATGTCAAGTGAGAAGGATTAATGATGGAAGTCATTAATTCAACCGGTATTTAAATTCCACCCCAATAAAAAAATGATAAGAAAAAAAAGAAATAAACTAATGATTCTATCAAATAAACTGATTAAAAAAACAAAAATCTTTAAAAACAATTTATTCTTCCTCTATTAGACTGATTTAAAAAAACAACAAAAATATTTAAACAAAATATAATAACACAAGATTTTAACAGCTCGAAGGCCTAGCTATTGCTTACTTGAAGGCAAAGCTTGCATGAGTTGATTCATTTGACTCAGTAGATTATTCATATCCACAAATAGCAATATAATACATTGCACTAGTAGTAGTAGATCTAGTTGATGTTGTTAATGATCCAAATGCATAAGTCGGTACAAAATTAGTAGTAGATATAGCAACAAGATATCCAGTAGTCGAGCCAATTGATCACCCATATCCATATCCAATAGTCGGTCCGTCTTCGGTTCTTTGCAACTAGTGCTAGTCTAAGGCTTACCTTCCCTAAGTATAGTTGTCAGTAGATAATAATTTATATGTTAAAAATAAAATGTAATTTTTTGAAATATAATAATATAAAATTGAAAACATATAGAACACTGCCATTTTTCATGTAATTTCATTTGTGGTGATGGTGTTTAGGTCTTGCCACTCCAAATGGTTGGATCTCAAGCGAACCTTGTGACAGTTGTCATAATAAACTTACATGACTTGCACACAAAGTAAACAACTTCACACCATCCAAGCACTACCTAAAAATTATAGATGAAGCTTCACACCATCCAACGACTACAAAAAAATTATAGATGAAGAATCCTAAAATTTACAGATTAAGAATCCTAGAGGCCATAAAAGGCCATCAAAGAGAAGGTACAATCTTGGCTCGGTATTAAAATTATTAAAACTGAAGAGGGAAAGTTGTTTATGTTCCTGAAGATTCATAAATATAGACAAATCACTTCTCTTTTAACAAAAGATAGTCCCAAATGGAATTTAGTCATAGGTTGAACCAATTGTTGCCAGAAAGGGCTCCTCAAGGCACTTATACATGTACCAACAAGATATGATGGTGTGAAAGCTGGAATCGATTTAATGCCATAACCTCCAGTCTTTGTTCCTAGGAGCCAAGCGAGACGATTGTCGACACTATTTTCTGGTTCACTCATATGGAAAGGCGAGTTTCGATTCTATGATGGTTCATGTATGATATTTCCTGGCCAGGTTACATTGATAAGATATCCCTACTTACCTTTTAGCAGATAATGTTACAATAGGTTGAGAAGAGGAGAGTGGCACACCACCAACGAAAATACACTAGTTGAAATTGCTTACAGATAATGGGCAAGTCTAATTTTTTTGCACTGAATTCCTATATTTATTCTATGAACTTGGATTTCAGGTCCTAACATTCCCTCCCTTTATTTATTCCCCTCAAATATCTTTCTAGAAGTTCAAGTTTTGCCTTCGTTGAGATAACCTTACCTTATATGTGCCTTCGTTAGACAGTCTAAGACTTCGAAGTGGGCTCCCAGATGAATACTCTTTAGGAATTCAGACTTCATTGCTAGGAAGATGCTTACATTTTATGTTAATACCTATTGTTACTAATCATCCACCCACTTCCAGTGGCTATGCACAGAACATGTAGTTCTACTCTGAAAGTAACCACCAACAAATATTTCTACACATAAGAATACAAAACTCAGTCAACATTTCTTGGCTACTTGTGTCATTAAAAACTCAAGGTCATAATTGTATTCATACTTTCCCTTAATGACCTATATGTGTCTGGCATCTCTATGTCCAACAAAATAATTTGGCGTAACCGGGTAACTAGCACCTCGCTCTTCTCTTGTATATGCCTCTTTGTCCTATAATGCCTATGCTACTGGATATGGATCTTTACTTGGTGGATATGGAATTGGGTCAACCTCACCTAGAACAGGCTATGAATATCAAAATAGAAAGGACCCCATGTTAGTTACTCCTGCTTCTAGTTATCGAGAGGGCTCTCCAACTTTTGTTATTTACGCTGCTTAGACTTGAGAAATTGGTGCTTCAACTTCTTCCTTTGCTTCAACAACCCAGTAACCCATTTATACAACTAATGCCTTTGCTCGGTCAACATTTAGCTTTGTATCTACGAATGGATATGGAATTGATTCTTAGAGGAACTGGAGTAGGGTCTGACTCTCAAACTAGCTATTGTGTGATTTGAAGGGATGTGAAAGGAAGCAGTCTGAAAGGAAGCAGAAGAAGCAGTGCAAGGAAGCAGAAGAAACCGTGTATATATGAAAAAAGTAGAAGCAATCTTGTGGCTAAATAGTTTTCTCTCCAGATTACAAGTGTCCTCGTAAAATGACAAGTGTCTTTATAAAATGAGATATATGATATATGTTTTTGAGAATAAAAACAATTAAACATTAAATGTTTCAAAAGTAATACTACCATTAGTTATTTAACATGGAACTTGATTGACTACTTTAAAATTTATCCTAACTATGGCCTCATATCGCCTTGATAGACGAAATAAGATGTCAAAAAAAATTATTGGATAGAAAAACTATTTCATAAGCAATGAAAATTAATTTTTTTAATACCAAAAAAACTTTTGTTAAAATGAAAAAGCCTTCATTGGTTTTAGTGTCGAACTAATATGCACATTAAAAACCAATTACAAGAATCCCGCATCCCTTAAAAGCCAATTGCAAAAGTCCCACAGCCCTAAGGAGCAGAGACTAAAAAAACAAGGGTGGCTGCAACACAGCTAGTCCCTGCCTTGCAGCCAGAAGTATGATGTGAACTAGAATCTATTATGTCATTAGTGGGAGTTTCATATTAGTGCGAGTTTCATTAGTTTGAAATGTAGCTTTATGTTGTTGCAACCAAATTGTCTGCTCACATCCGAGATAATGGCAATAAATTACTATGTATTATGAGAGGAAATGTTTTTAATAAGAACTTAAAAAGGATACCAGGCCAGAAAGTCAGAGCTAAACTGTTTGAGATTAATACACCAACAGATTATAACGACAGCCAATAAAATTAATTGTTAGTTATGGAAAATGTTTAGATAGAGGAAGAGCTAAAGGAACCAAAGTACAACTACCCAGCATTATATAATAGCTTTTTTGTAGCTAGAGATCAAACTAATTCAAATTTAGGAATAAAACTAGACAAATAGAAGCGGGAAAGATATAAATGTTAAAAGCACGCTTTCAACACCCACATAAATAAACTTAGGTTCAATGGGTAGAAGTTCATATATGGAGAATGAAAGACAACTAGATGGACAAAAAGTGAATTAAAACATGAAAATCAAAAAATGAAAATAAGAGATCTACAACCACAAAAGAATAAAATGGCTTTATGATGCTCAAAGAGCTTCTAATCAAGCTTCATGGAAAAGGGGCAAGTAATTGAGAAGATCATCGTATTGATGCTTAAACTTCTACATATACCAAACATGATCAAGAAGCGCTACAATGAGATATCAACGATGGTCAATCCACTGGCAAGATGCTCCAGCTCAGTTAAAAGAATGGATTAACTAGACTAACTGGAGGATATTGTGAAGGGGATCTTGTGAAGCAGTAATGATAAAAATTAAATAAATGCACAATAAGGATAGCGTAACAATAACAATAGTGATGTTCCTAGATATTTTGAAATTAAAAGGTACTGAAAGCAACATACAACAAGGACTAGATAAAGAGCTAGATAAAATCAAATTGTTGCAAACTGCTTCAAATTACATAGAAGTTGACTTCTACGTAATCGTCATATGTCAGGATCGAATTCCAGAATGACGTGTGATGAGTATTGATGTACAAAGTCGAGATCTTAGATTGTTGCAATCAGTTTTCATTCACACTTATACTATATTTAAAAATTTACAAAATCTGCAATCCACTTAAAATACCATTATAATTGCATACATAGTCAATTTGTATTAATAAATGCTAGTTGCATAATCAATCATATCAATGATCATATTTGAATTTTCAATAGTTATGTGGACCAGGTGGCTTGAATCCTAAGACCTGTGGCTTGAATGGAACTTCGTGTTCAAACTTGAGTACAAATAAATTATTCTCCCGCCTGGGTTACCATCTTTGAAATGTTCAACGGTTGGTAGGATATTTCTGGGTAAACAACATGCACCTAGAAGAAAAATATTGTTAGTGTTTGATTGACAAGTTTCGACACACAAATCACCAAGATATTTATGGTGAATGGATATTGGAAGGAATTATCGGAAAAAAACAATGGGAATCAAGATATTTCAACGGAATAGAGTTTCTCAAAGGATTTTATGAGAAGCAATGACAAACCTGTCTAATACATGGTAATTTCGAAGAAATTTAGTGAGGAATTTTTATTTTTATTAGATTTGAATACATTTCATACCGTTTAGAGTAAGAAGTTGAAGCAAATTAAGATGCACTAAGGAAAAAATGGATGGAAACCATTCATTGTGAAATAGATGCCCATACAAACAGGTGCTTGAAGATGTCTTGCACACAAAAAATATGGCAAGACAGAGGGGAGTTGAAATGTTATCTTAAATACTTCAATTAGAACCATAGATGAAGGCAAGTCCTAAGAAGAATCTTCGACAATCAAACATCGATAAACACAAGGAGTAGAGATGAAAATTATCAACTGTGAGCTGGAAGGCCGTGCAGATAGTCTTAAATAATTCAATCAATGTTTTTGAATAGGATCCAAAAGCTGTTGACGAGCATCGAAGTTCAAGGAAACTAACTCAATAATAACAAGATTCCTGTGATAGACAACTTATATTATTTCGATTACTTTTTTGAGAGATTGATTGCAACAGACAGACTAAAATATATCTTAGTAATCAATGGCTCCTTTGGGTGAACGAACGTTATAAAAATAAAAAAGAAATTAATAATAAATGAATAACATTAAATTTAAATAAACACTTACGAAGGTTTGGACAAAAAACACGCCACCCATTATAACAGTTGCCACACATGCAGAAGCGCGTGACACAGTGGATCCTTCCATGCATGCTCCCCATGTTACTTGAACTGCAGAAAAGATCAGAATGGAGAAGCTACACAATACATTCCTTCCTCTGCGTACAAAACGTGCCAGAGAACTTGCAGGTTCATCCATTCCTTAGTCGACTAGTGCCAAACTTTAGGAAATTGTGCCCATGCACAGAGATTTGAGGTCCTGTTAGGTGGTTCCATAATCTCAATGCCGTCTAAAGAGAGTTATATCTTCGCAACATTTCAAGTTTGTAATTTTCTTCAGCAACGTTGCAATGGCGGACAATTTTGAACTTCCTGAAGGTGCTGGAATGATGGAAAATGAGGACTTTAGCGATACTATTTTCAAGGTTGGTGAAGAGAAAGGAACGGTGGGAAAAACTCGAAACCGGTGATGAAGTTGAAGATATTTTAACCCATGACCTCTAAATTTGGTTAGAAATATGGTTTGATTTATGAATTAAGAACCTGCAATTTCTTGGTTTTTGCACGGGATGAATGACTTATGGTAATTGTATTGGCAGTTCATTACACCGGAACTCTTCTTGACGAAACAAAGTTCGATTCTAGTCGGGATATAGAGTTGAAAAATAAGTTTGTTACATCTTTAATTATGTTTTCAAATTTATTTAATCTGATTATAAATTCAGTACAATAATTTTTTTTGATAGCTACTTTTCAGATTTATGACGAAAAATGCAATGCCCAAGTGTTCTCTCCTTAGTGTTCTTATGGAATGTTTTCTATTCCTGGTTTTTATGTCATTGAACCGTTTGTGGTTAACCTAAACAACAACGGGTGGCTATTTGCCTACACCAAATAGGACTTAAATGGTGTGCAAAGATATATTATGATTACATTCTATGGCTTCAGTGTTCTAAAAAGATAAAAACTTACCAAACCAGAGCTGGTACCTACTACTTAGCAGCCGTGCTATTCAAATCATTGTATGGCTTAATTCAGGTAAAAAATAAAATAAAAAATTACTTTTCGAAAGTACTGACAGATGCAGGGAAATGATGATTGGCATTCATTCATAGTTCAATTGCAATTTACATGGTGCCAAAACCAGGGAGGGAAATTGCTGCATTTTATGTGCTTTCTATACCAAGAAAAGAACTTACAGAAACGTAAGTGCATTTGAATAACTTAAAAAATGCATCAACTTCTATATCATGTTATTTTTTTGTTTACCTATTGTTTTGTTGTTCCAGAATATTGTTTCATTGCTCCAGAATGACAGAAACGTAAGTGCATTTGAATAACTTAAAAAATGCATCAATTTCTATATCATGTTATTTTGTTGTTTACCTGTTGTTTTGTTGTTCCAGAATATTGTTTCATTACTCCAGAATGACATGATGCAACCGTGCTCGAGGCCATCCAGAGTGGAGCCCTGAAGCTCTCCAAGTTCCACCGCGGCCTGACGGAGAACTAGATGATATCCCCTCACAGCCTGATATGAAGAGCAATAAGTGAAATCCCCATGACGTTGTATGCTTTCTTTCTACTTGATGTTATGAAGAGCGTCACAGCCTGATATGAAGAGCAGTAAGTGAAATTCCCAGGACGTTGTATGCTTTCTTTCTGCTTGATATTATGCAGAGCGTGAGGTTATATGTTGTGGTTCCATGCCTAATGATATACTGAAGTTAGTACTGGACGACTTGTAAAATCTGGTTGAGGCTCCTGTGTGCTCTGATGGCTATGAAAGAGGTGGTTTGTTGTTCCAACTGTTGCAAGCGAAAACAAGTTTCGCTTTCACTTGCCACTTGCATTTTCATGCAAGCCACCTGTCTGAGATACGACATAACTTTGTCTGTATCGCCAAAATGAGATATGAACCAATATTATCCCAAACATTAAATGCCAAAGAATTAATGCTAGCATTAAGCTAGCTTTATGCATGTCTCAGAACAATCATCTTGAATTCATGATATAACAATCTTGAATTTACCTAATATATCGGTATGGCCTCGATATGCGGCAAATAAGATCACAATTTGTTTAATTGGATGGAAAGGAATATTCATAACCATTTTGGCTTCCAACTTTGACTAAAACATGAAATGACCATGATATTGGTGTTGGATTTTGTGTAATTTTAATTGAAAAACCATGGACCGATTACTATAGTCCCTGCTAGGCCCTTTGGGAAAGGACTACTGAAATTAGTACTAAACGACCTGTAAAATCTGGTTGAGGCTCCTGTGTGCTCTGATGGCTATGAAAGAGGTGGTTTGTTGTTCCAGTTGTTGCAAGCGAAAGAAAGTTTCGCTTTCACTCGCCACTTGCATTTTCATGCAAGCCACCCGTCTGAGATACGACATAACTTTGTTTGTATCGCCAAAATGAGATATGAACCAATATTATCCCAAACATTAAATGCCTGAGAATTAATGCTAGCATTAAGCTAGCTTTACGCATGTCTCAAAACAGTCATCTTGAATTCATGATATAACAATCTTGAATTTACCTAATATATTGGTATGGCCTCGATATGCGACAAATAAGATCACAAATTGTTTAATTGGATGGAAAAGAATATTCATAAGAATTTTGGCTTCCAACTTTGACTAAAGCATGAAATGACCATGATATTAGCGTTGGATTTTGTGTAATTTTAATTGAAAAACCATGGACCAATTACTATAGTCCCTGCCAGGCCCTTTGGGTAGGGACTAATAATAGTAGTTTGTTATAAAATATTTTGATGTACACGAGTGCTTATAAACTATGTACAAATATTAAAAAAAAAACTATTATTTACTAGTGTATGTAATATTAAACACATGGATGCATTTATATAGTCTAAACAAATCAACCAACTTAAAAAACATCCATTAAAACCTTCAACCTCCTACCTCTACTAAAAACTTCTCATTTAAAAATAAAAAAGAAATAGCTTCACAAAACCTTATGCAAATTAATATTTTCCATGTAATACTTAACCTCGTTTCTATTCCTTTATGTTTTCATATTTCGTTATAATTCTATAATTCCCATGTAAAGAATGGATCATGTTCTTCTCGTATGACAACCTTTGGATTTTAAAGGCCACGAACTTGTTCATAGCAAATTCGATTACCCCATTTTCTTTTAGGCCAAAGGCTTAACAATATACAAATAATCTGCATTTTAGTATTTAGAAAAACACAAGCCCTCAAACTTATCAAGCCAAAGGCAATGGTTATGGGTGGGGAATTTTCACTTGGTACTCACCCCAGAGATTGTATGTAATTTTTTACGATTATAATATAATAAAAGTCTGATTCTTATTTTGTAAAAACATTAAAAACGAATAAGAACAAAAGCTTCATTCAAGCCGGGAAATTGAAAAGTGTAAAAATGGTATGTTATACAAATAATTTTTAGACTCATAAAAGATATATTATCATTGCCTATTATGTTATGCAACTAACCATTTATATATATACAAATAAAATAAAATAATATAATTTGAGAATATAAATTTTTGTAATTCATAGTTATTTTTTAAGAAAACTTGTTCAGAAAATCACATTATAATTTTTAAAGTCGACGCGTTTCGAACTATAAGTGTATTATTTTGAATTTCATGGACTCTAAAAATTTAATGTGATTTTCAGCGACAATTTTCTTGAAAAATAATATAATTATTAAGACAGACATTTTTATTCACTCAAATTACATTAAAAAATAAAACCGGCCTAGATCCATCTTAACTAAAATCTGCTAAGCGTTGAGATAGATCAAATCTTTCTACATCTTAATATATTCACATCTCAAGAGATTTGATCCCTATCTACTGTTGGTAGATCCAAAATTAAGATGGATCTAGGACAATTTAATTCCCCCTTTAAATAGACTATATTCCACATGAATACCATGTGTAATACTATGGGTTCTCATAAAGCCGGAGCTCAAAAACCATTGGTAACTTGACCAAGTCAAGTTTACCTTAACTACCCAACAACAATTCATTAAAAAAAAAAATAACGTAGAATTTTTATTTTAACATAGGGTTATTTTTATTTTTATTTCAAATTTACCTTAACTACCCAACTAAACATAAAAAATAACGATGTTATTTTAACATATGATTATTTTTATTTTATTTTATTTTAACCGGGTCAAAATGTTTACATAACATCAGGACAACATCTCTTATATACTAGGTTGGAGAGCACCTCTTGGCTCAATAAAGTACAATATAACAAATAATTATAATTATAATTAATAATTAAAACAACCTAGATCCATCTTAACTACAGATCTACCAATCTCCGAGAGGGATCAAATCGCTTGAGGTTCAAACCTCTCTTAGAATGAAAAAATATTTTATCCTTCTTGATGCTTGTTATATGGAGTGTTGAAATCACAACAAGAAATGACACCCATGAGGCTTCTAATTTAATTTTCCCATAATTAAATCGGAGGAGAAATTGTAATTCCATCACATGACAACTTGTATTAGTTAACTAAGTCATAATGACTGAGTTAACTTAGGAAATTTGAGTTGAGGGTCTAAGAGGAGGCATGTAGAGTTTTCCCATGATTTTAGGGGGTCGAGTTACAATTATTTGTGAGTTGTAATTAGTTAACTCAATTAATTGAGTTAAAATTAGTTTAATTAGTTCTAACTGGGAGATGAGCTATTGATAGGTCCAGTGAATTAAATATGATTTAATTCACAATGAGTGATCAATCATTTAACTCATAATTCACTATAAATTGTTGTTGCATGTCAGTTCTAAGGAAGACCCAGTTGGGATAGGGGTTAAAGGGAAGATAACTATCAGTTGTACTGTTATATAATTGTACATGTCATGCATGAGGTCACTAGCAAGCCTTGGAAGGATTGCACAAGCAATTCTTCGGAATAGGGCCACAATTCCTCCAGGAATGCGTAAGAAAGGCTGGGCAAACAGAGGCTGAGAATTGGTTAAGTAATGGACCAATTTTTCTTAGATCAGAGTGAGACAATTAGCAGAGTGTAGAGGTTTCCTAGTGGAGGAATGACATTGTATTGTTTCATGGTCTTGAATTTATGCAATATACATATAGCAAGGTTTTGAGTAGTTGCTTTCCCCAGATACATCTTGTGTTATGTGATTGATAACTTCTCTTACTTGTTATGTGATTGTGCGATTGAAGTTTGTTTCCGCAAATTGTAGAAGGATTCAGAATTTTGTTTTAGTACATTACAAGATCATATTGAATCCATTGGTTATATTTTCTACATGGTATCAGAGAGCCAAGAATCACAATAGAAGAGAATAAATCCAGTTTGTTTTGAACATGTACATCAAATTTGCAGATTTATTCTTCAGGACCAACAACAAATCAAGATGTCTTTCAATGGCTTGAGACTCGAATATGCACTCGTGGGAAATTTGAATTTACATAGCATGGAAGGACAAGATAGAGGTAGTGTTGGAGGACAATGGACTGAAAGCATTCATTGACAATGATATTCCTTAGCCTGCTGCAACAAATGCTCAACTTCTTGATGCATGGAAGAAGAATGTAGCCTAAGGCGAGAAGGATATTGTTAGAATGTCTTCGAGATCATATAGTCTCGAGTCGCCATGGAAAGGAAATTCCATATGCTATGTGGAAGGCCTTAACCAATATGTTTCAGAATAGAAGTGACCACAGGATGATGGCACTGGAAGACAAGCTTAGAAATATCAAGAGGGTGAAGGGCGACATGATCCAAAAATAATTGACGAAATTCACTCAATGTCGAGATGAGCTTGGAAGTGTCGCGGTGAAAATTGCCGATGATGATTTGGTGAGCCTAGCTCTTCTAGGCCTTCCCAAGAGCTGGAATAGCTACCAAGACTCTGTGAATGGGAGGGAGAAGCTACTAGACTGGGAGCGATTTTGGTCCGACTTGGTACAAGAAGGGATTCAGTGGAACACTAGAGATGGATCCTCATCAAAGACTGATGATGAGGAGAATTATGCTTTGGTTGGAAAGGCGAAGAAAGGAAAAGGGAAGGCGTCCCATTCCAAATCCGAGTTTGGCAAGGCATGCAATAAGAGAAACTTGTCAAAGGTAAAATGTTTCAATTTTCATGAACATGGACACTATGCCACAAATTGTCCACAAAATAAGACAAATAAGAAGGCCTCAGGATGAGCATCAACGAAGCACTTGCTTCACAATTCATGTTGGAATTCACCCTCATCTGATGCATGGTGTCATCGGTGATGGGTTCTATGTGGTACTTGGATTGTGGATATTTTTTCCATATGACCGACAAAAAAGAATTATTCAATAGCTTGGAGGAGAAGGATCTCCATATGCACATCGATATGGGTGACAACGATAGGTATAGCGCTACCAGTGTTGGTACAGTTACCTTTCATAGAGAGTTAGCTAATCCACTCACATTAAAAGATTACATGTATCTTTCTGATTTAAAGAAGAATTTGGTTTATGTTTCTATGTTGGAAGATCATGGCTATGATGTGATATTCAGTGAAGGAAAGACGTTCCTTCGTCACAAAGACACGAGACATGTGAAAATGATTGGGGTTCGAGTAAATAACCTCTACAAATTGGATGTAGAAAATTGTGCTGCATTTACCACACAAGTAGAGAAGGTGGAGAGCCGAGACATCGATGAGTTATGGCACAAGAGAGTGGGCCATCAACACTATGGCGCCTTGAAGATCATCCAATAGATTCCTACAATACTTCCAAAGCGTGTAGTTGTGCAGAGAGATATATGCAAAGGGTGTACATTGGGGAAGTATACCAAGGAAACATTTCATGATAAGGAAAGCCGAGCAAAGACGATCCTTGAGAGAGTTCACTTACACATGTGTGAACCGTTCTCAACAACTTCCACAACAAAGCACATGTATTATGTGATTTTTGTTGATGATTTTTCAAGAAAGTGTTGGATTTTTTTCATGAAAAATAAAGATTATATGTTCTCCAAGTTTTGTGAGTTCAAGGCACTTGTAGAGAAGGATACAGGGAAGAAGGTGAAGGCTCTAAGGAGCGACAATGGTGGAGAATATATCTCTGACAAATTCAAGAACTTCTTTGCCTTAGAAGGAATTAAAAGAGAATTGATAACACCTCATAACCCACAACATAATGGGGTTACAATAAGAAAGAACAAAACTATTTTGTGATCCAGGTGGACTAAGCAGGTACAGGTACAAGTGGCCTAAGTAAAAGGCTCAAAAATCAAAGTGTTCGGATTGTTATCGAACTAGCTTCATGTTGTAGACCTCGTAATTCTGAATCCAATGGCGCAGACATCACTCAATTCCGAGTCCGTATGAAGAAGTTATAAGCAGTCAAAGTTCCACGTTGACTTGGTGACTAGGCAGCCTTAAAGAGGACGCAATTTGGACCAAACCAGGCCACCGGATTCCGGCACACTCAGGCCAGATTCCAGGCGAATTTGTGGGGCCGTTAAATGCACTCCTACGGTCAAAATCGGATTTTTCAAAAATGCACAATTTGTTGTAATAACAAAAAATTATTAAAAAAAAAAGGGGGGTGGGGGCCGTGACCACCGCCACCCCCGGCATATGTGGCACCATATATGAATGGGCCGGCGGGAATCGAACCCGCCCGGCCACGTGGGCCAGCCCGCTCCATGGGCGGCCCAACACACAACCACCATAAAAATTTAAAACAACGGCCCAACGTACCAACGATCATACATTAAAAATGGGGCGGGGGTTGTTAGCCCCACCGCCCACCGATGCACACGTGGCCCGTTTTCATATGGGGCGGGCCGCCCAACATGGGTCCGGCCCCCCCATCAACATCAACGATGGTTTAAAATAAATACGGTTCAAACGCCCATGTTAAAAAAATACAAATGCGGATATATGTAGTGTTATGTTGGGAGGGGCGGGATTTGACCCCCCGACCTCTTCTCAACAGATTTATTATTTTTACCACTACATCAAACCACCTCATGTGGTTAAGTCCGCCCGCGATTTTGTATATAAACTCGTCTTTTACCAGTGCGTCCAGGCCATGGAGGAGCGGAAGAGCGCGCACGCAGATCGAAGATTTATTTTTTAATTGCAGGTGCAGTGGAACCATGAGCCCAGAAAGAGGCAGGCGGAACTCTGATTGAGGCTCAATTTTCAGGAGGGCGAAATTTTGACTTTGTCCAAATGGGACAAATTTTATGTCGTTTCAGCACTACTCAGCGCCACGACTCTGATGGCGTGCTCAGTGTCTGCATCTGAGTTTTTTTTATTTTCCAGCCACTTTTGGAAGTGGGTTATGCCGGTGTCAGATTTTTGCATGTGAGCAGTCGTTTTCCACTTTCTCGACGCCACAAGATTGATGGTGTTTTCAGATTCTGCCGCAGAGCTACTCAACCTTCAGCAAATGGCAGCATGAGGTATATGATGTGTATTCCATGTACTTCTTCATTTATTTCTTGTTGAGATGCATTATGTCTTGCAGATCCCGGTTGATACATGAGTCGTGGGATCTTGCTTTGTGTTGTTTTGATGTACTTTCAGCTATGGATTTGTGTCATGTATGAGTCCCTTTTATGCCAGATTGGCGGGATGCTCCCTTTCATATGTGTATTGTTGAGATCCCTTGTTTGCCAGGATTGGCGGGATACTCTTGTTTATTACATGTCAGCTATGGTCATACTGATAGGGGTATTTCTTTATGTATGAGAGTTCTGCAATGGAACATCTCTTAAAGAAGTCAAGCCACTCCTGCGTGAGGGCAATTTTTCCTTGCATGTCATAGGAAAGCATATCCATGTACATCTTCTTCTCACAACACATAATGCAGTGGCCTACACCATCTTGACACCGAGGCCCGGAGATGTAGTCCCTCCTGGACGAACTCCGTCATCAAACGACGTGTTCTTATGATTGTTGATCTTGTTCATTTATGTTCCTCTTATTTTCAGCTACAATTGTTCATTTAAGTTCTTTAACGTCTTTAAGTAAATGCAATTCTATTTATCAGCCGAATTAAAAGGTCTTGGTTAAGGGTATCAAGATTTTACCCTGGATCATTTTGGGAGCAACATGAGCTATGTTGCATGATCAGGGCCTATCGTTGCATCTGTGGGGAGAAGCATGTAATACAACAGTATTTGTGCAGAATAGAAGTCCTCATCGGATACTTGGGATGGGTACACCAGAGGAGGTTTTTTTAGGTAAGAGACCAGATGTGTTGTATTTTAAAATTTTTGGTTCATCAGTTTATTGCTATGTGACCAAATATGCCATGAAGAAGCTAGAGCCAACAACAGAGTTTGGGATATTTGTGGGGTACACTGATACACCTCAGAACTATCGAGTGTACTTGCCAACACATAGGATGACAGTGGTAAGAAGAGATGTGAAATTCGATGAAGATAAAGCCATGCAATTGTCCCTTGAGAGGGAGCTTGAGTTGCATGCAGTTGAGGAGCTCCTGGTTCCAAAGGATGAACCTTCAGATGTGGATAATCCACAAGCAGAGGAACAAAGAGTGGTAGAAACAACTCATGAATATCCATCCATAAGAGATGGAAGGAAGTGCACCAGAGAGGCTAACATATTGTTGCTAGATGCAAGAGAGAATGTGGGAGAACCCACATCACAACGCAGGTAGAGAAGGTCCCCAGAGCAGTACACTGGATACATGGCTCTTATGAGCAAAGGTATTGAGATAGAACCATCCTCTTTTGAGGAAACAATGCATGTAGAAATTACACGAATGGATTCAATCTGATCATGCAATGTACTAAAACAAGATACCAAATCCTTCTACAATATTTGCGGAAGGTATTGAGATAAATCACGATCGCTCAATCACATGCAAGTAATAGAAAGAAGTAAATCAATCACACAACACAAGATTTTCCTAGGGAAATAAAATGCTCAAAAACCCTCCATATTTATTGTATATTCAGCCAAGGAATCATGAAACAATACAATTCATGTGTGCTCACAAGAACCTCATACACTCTACCAATAGTCTCACACTAATCTAGGTAAAATTGGACAAATACATAGCCAATTTTTAGCCCACCTTCAACTTGCCTTGGTCACGCAATCCCTAGGCAAAATAATTCCTATTAAATAGGAATTCCAACCTTCCTTGAATGCGCAATCTATCATGGGCATCCTGTGGATTTATAATTGCGCTAAGGAAATTCGCTAATAATACGACTGATAGTTTACTTACCTTTAACCTTTGTCTCAACTGGGTCATCATCAGAATTGACATACATGAAACTATTAATAGTGAATCATTAGTTACTTGGTAGATCACTACTTGTGAATTAAATATAATTTAATTCATTGACCTTCCACTATCTCATCACTTAGTTAGAATTAGTTAAACTGATTTTAACCCAATTAATTTGAGTTAACTGATTGCACTCACACCATACTAGTGCTACAACTGCAACTGGGCCCTGTAAATAATAAAATCACTCTACATTCCTCACCTTTGACCCTCAACTAGAAATTCTTGAGCTAACTAAGTCTATCCCACTTTGTTAACTATTACAAGTTGTTATGAGATAATATGTCAATTTATTGTCCAATTTATTTAAAAATTAGATACCCACATTTAGCACTAATGTGTCACTGAATTCCTCACTCATGTGTGACTGGAATCCAACACTAGTATGTGGTGCATTTTCTTGTTGAATTTAAACACTCCCCCTCAACAAGAAATGGATTATCAGCTACCTTGATCCTACCTCTATTGTATTCAAGTTTTCTCTTCGCAAGTGCGTTCATCAAGATCTGCATCCTAATCTTCCGTGGGAATGTACTCCAACAACATAATGCGCCTCTAAACACAATCTCTGAGATGGTGGTACCGGATTTCAATATGATTGGATCTGTCATGGAATATCAGATTAATCGAGAGTTTTGTGCAACTTTGGTTATCACAATGTATCACCGCCAGATCCATCTGATGACCAGATAAACCAACAAGTATCTTCCTCTTCCGGATGGCCTCGCATGCAGCTTGACTAGCTTCCATGTACTCTGCCTCAGCTGAACTGAGTGCAGCTGATCTCTGCTTCCTGTTGTACTAAGAAAATGTTTCTAATCCTATTCTAAAGATGCCCCCTATGTGCTCTTCCTTTCTGATGGACTACCCGCCCAATCTGCATCGGTGAAGCCTTGAAACTTCACTCCCTCTATCCATCTATACCATAATCCATAATCTATAGTGCCCTTGAGATATCTCAACACATGCTTTCCCGCCTTCCAAAAGAGCCTGGTAGCATTAACCATTGCTTTATTAAGCTGGTTAACTGTGTAGCATATGCCTGTTCGTGTGTTCACAAAATACATAAGTGAACCCACAAGTTACCTATAAACAGTAGCATCCACCACCTCACCTGATGTGGCATCCGCTTTCCTCCAGTTTCCTGCAAGAGGAGTCTCCATGGGTTTGCTACCCTCCATGTGGAAATTCCTCAGAATCTCCTTGGCATACTTGCCCCGAGATACAAATAACTCCCCATATTTTTTCCATATTTCCAAGCCAAGAAATTAGTGCAAGAGCCCCATGTCCTTCATATCAAACTCTCTTGCAAGATCCTCTTTGAAAGAAGTTATGAGTTGCTCATCACCTGTCAATATAAAATCAACAACATAAAGTACAATAATCAAAAGTTTACCATCAACCATAATATGATATAGGTTTGCATTCGCTTAACTCTTTGTGAAGCCCAACCCGATGAAATAGTTGTCGATCCTGGTGTACCAAGCACGAGGTGCTTGCTTTAGCCCATACAATGCTCTCTTGAGTCTGCACACATGCGATTCCCAAGTCTCAAAACCTTATGGTTACTCAATGTACACTTCTTCCTCAATAAATCCATTGAGAAAGGTTGTATTTCCATCCATCTGATGTATCTACCACCCCATATGCGTTGAGAGTGCAAGGATAGATCTAATCGATGAGTACCTTGAAACCGGTGCAAAAGTATCCTCATAGTAAATCCCCTACCCATGAGAATCCTTTAGCCACAAATCTAGCCTTGTATTTCTCCACACTCCCATTTGCTACTTGCTTCACCTTGTAGATCCACTTGGATCCAACCACTGACTTCCCCACTGGTCTTGGGACCACTTCCCATGCACGGTTTCTAATAATGGAGTCATACTCCTCAACCATGGCATCAAACCATGTTGGCTGTTGCAATACTTCCTCAAAAGAGGACGATTCTGTCATAATACACTCGCTCATAAGAGCCATGTATCTAGTATACCTGTCTAGGGACCTTCTCTGTCTGCACTGTGATGTAGGTGAACCTACATTCTCAGTCGCATCTAGCATCAATATGGCAGCCTCTCTGGTGTGCTTCCTACCATTTTTGGTGGATGGCTCTGCATGAGTGGTTTCTACCACTCCATGATCCTTTGCTTGTGGCTTCTCCACATCATGAGGTTCATCCTTTGGAACTAATAGTTCCTCATCTACATGTAAGTCAAGATCCCTCTCAAGGGATAATCACATGGCTTTCTCCTCATCAAATTTAACATCTCTCTTGACAACTGTCATCATGTTAGCCTGCAAATACACCTGTTAATTGTGGGGAATATCAGGGTACC
This sequence comes from Pinus albicaulis, assembly GCA_034641835.2. Lineage (NCBI taxonomy): Eukaryota > Viridiplantae > Streptophyta > Pinopsida > Pinales > Pinaceae > Pinus > Pinus albicaulis. The sequence continues at coordinate 651,684,233 of CM076573.1, read as the reverse complement.
CCAAAAATATCCCAATCTCTGCTGTTGGTTCTAGCTTCTTCCTGGAATCTTTGGTCACATGGCAATAGACAGATAAGCCACAATTTTTAAAATATGAAGCATTCGGTATCTTACCTGAAAAAACCTCCTTTGGTGTACTCATGCCAAGTATCCAATGAGGACTACGGTTCTGCACAAATACTTCTGTGTTGCATGAAGTTGCCCACATATGCAACAGTAGGCCCTGATCATGTAACATAGCTCGTGTTTTTCCCACAATTTTGATGTTATTTCTTTATGCAACCCATTATATTGTGGGTTATGAGGTGCAATGAATTCTCTCTGAATTCCTTCTTTGGCACAAAAGTTCTTGAATTCATTAGAGATATACTCACCACCATTATCGCTCCTTAGAGCCTTAAAATTCTTCCCTGTATCTTTCTCTACCAGTTCTTTTAACTCACAAAACTTGAAGAACGTCTGATATTTCTTCTGCAGAAATAAGATCCATCACTTTCTAGAAAAATCATCAACAAAAATCACATAATACCTGTGCTTTTTTGTGGAAGCTGTAGAGAATGGTCCACACACGTCTGAGTGAAATCTCTCAAGGATTTCCACTGCTCGGTTCTCCTTCTCATGAAAGGTGGATTTAGTATACTCCCCCATGGTGCATCCCTTGCATGTATCTATCTACGTAAGAGTGCCCTTTGGAAGACCTGTATAAATATTCTACATGATCCTCAAAGCACTGTGGTGTAGATGGCCCAATCTCCTCTGCCATAACTCACCTGTATCCTGGCTCACCACCTCCCCTGCTTTACTAATCAGTGCTGCACAACCATCTACATCAAGTTTCTAGAGGTTCTTCACACGAACCCAAATCTTCTTTACCTTTCCTGTGGCTTTGTGATGAAGGAATGCCTTTCCTTCACTGAAAACCACATCATATCCAAGATCCTCCAACATAACAACTGAAACTAAATTCTTTTTAAATCCTGGTACATGCATGAAATATTTTAATATGAAAGGTTTACCTGACTATCTCTGGAAAGTAACTGTACCAATCTCGGTAGCGTTATACCTCCTGTCATCACCCATCTCGATGTGCATATAAAGATCCTTCTCCTCCAAGCTACTAAAGAGTTATTTGTTTCCCGTCATGTGGAAAGATGCTCCACTATCCGAGTACCACATATATCCCATCACAATTGACACCATGCATGTGATGAGAGAGAAGTCCAACTCAAACTGTGAGGCCAAAGCTTCACCCTTTGCAGCTCCCAAAGCCTTCTTGTTGTTCTTCTTCTTTTGTGGACAATTTGTGGCATAGTGTCCATGATCACGACAATGAAAACGTTTCACCTTTGAAATGTCACGCTTCTTTCCTTCTTTGCTAGTCTCAAATTTGGAATGGGTATTCTTCCTTTTCCCCTTATTTTCCTTACCGGCCAAGGCACAATTTTCCTGATCATCAATCTTGGATGAGGATCCATCCTTGGTATTCCACCAAAACTCTTCTTGTACCAAATCTGACCATAGTCGCTCCCAATATAGTAACTTATCCCTCCCATTCAATGAGTCCTGGTAATTATTCCAACTCCTGGGAAGGCCTAGAAGTGCTAGGCTCACCAATTCATCATCAGCTACAACAATCCCAACACTTCCAAGATCATCTCGACATTGAGTGAACTTGGTAAAGTATTTCTGGATTGTGTCGCCCTTCTCCATTTTGATTTTTCTAAGCTTGTCCTTGAGTGCCAATTTGTTGTGGTCACTTCTGATTTGAAATAGATCTTTCCTTCCACATAGCATATGGAGTTTCCTTGCCATGGAGACTCGAGGCAATATGATCTTGAACTTCCTCTAATATTATCCTCCTTGCCTTTGCGACATTCTTCCTCCATGCTTCATGCTGCGCAACATCTGCCTGATTGGGTTTAGGAATATCAGTGTCAATGAACTGCTTCAACCCATTATCCTCCAATACTACCTCCATCCCATCCTTCCATGAAATATATTTTGAATTTCCCTCAAGTGCATATTCGAGTCTCAAGACATTGAAAGACATCTTGATCAGTTGTTAGCTCCAAAGATTGTATATGCAAAAATATTGTTCAACACAAACTCAATTTCTTCTCCACTATTGTGATTCCTGGCACTTCGATACCATGTAGAAATTACACCAATGGATTTAATATGATCATGCAATGTACGAAAACAAGATACTAAATCCTTCTACAATATTTGCGGAATATAAATCATGATAGCTCAATCACATGCAAGTAAGAGAAAGAAGTAAATCAATCGCACAACACACGATTTTCTTGGGGAAAGAAACTACTCAAAACCCTTCCATATTTATTGTATAATCAACCAAGGAATCATGAAAAAATACAATGCATGTGTGCTCACAAGAACCTCATACACTCTACCAATCGTCTCACACTAGTATAGACAAAATTAGACTAACACATAGCCAATTTCCTGCCTACCTTCAGCCTGCCTTGCTCACGCAATCCGGAAGAAAAATAATTCCTATTAAATAGGAATTCCAACCTTCCTTGATAGTTAAATCCATCATGGGAATCCTTTGGCTTTATAATTGCGCTCGGTCAATTCGCTAATAACACAACTAATAATTTACTTGCCTTTAACCTTTGTCTCAACTAGGTCATCATTAGAATTGACATGCATGAAACTACTAATAGTGAACCATCAGTTACTTGGTAGATCACTACTTGTGAATTAAATCTAATTTAATTCACTTGACCTTCCACTAGCTCATCACTTAGTTAGAACTAGTTAAACTGATTTTAACTCAATTAATTTGAGTTAACTGATTGCACTCACACCACACTAGTGTTACAACTGCAACTGGACCCTGTAAATAATATAATCACTCAACATTCCTCACCTTTGACCCTCAACTCGAAATTATTGAGCTAACTAAGTCTATCACACTTAGTTAACTATTACAAGTTGTTATGAGATAAAATTACAATTTATTAAAAAATTATATGCACACATTTAGCACTAATGTGTCATTGAATTCCTCACTCATGTGTGACTAGAATCCCACACTCTTATGTGGTGCATTTTCTTGTTGAATTTCAACAGTGCAAAAGTGAGTGTGGGTTGATGCTATGTGTTGATCAAAATCAGCGTCAATATTGATCATAACCCGCTTCCCATAAGACTTTCACAGGCAATCTGGCTTAAACATATCAAACCCCCTCTTTCGGCCTTTGAAAATCATTTTTGTGTCTATCGTTGCCAGTTCCCGCCTCCAAAACTCATTATAAATGGCTGAAAACCCATATTTGAAATATTTGAGGCATAGCTCCTGCGACCCTAGCCCCTCCGTTTTTTCCTCCATGTAACCTGGGCACCAGACCGAGTGCTAAAACCGGAGGCGCTTATCACGTATGTATATCGGGCGTGCCCCCGACCGTTGATCTGTACAGATCGAATGGCATTCGCGATCCTCCATTCATCACCCAAAACCACATCTCAGCCATCCGATCTAACTGTGAAAATAAACGGCTCGCGATGCGCCTGTCCTGGTGGTCCCCGCACCCAAAACACTGTTCAAAACTGGGTGGTTTATATTGCACCGCTTTTCAGCGGTAGGCGGTATTCTTGAAAACGGAGCGATTCCACTCATTCCCCGCCGCGTGTCTCCTCGTACGGCCTCGAAACTGCTCTCCATCATGCGTTATTGTTTGGACAAAGGTGCACAATGATATTCATTACGACCATCTGATCTAAGGGCCTTCATCCGACGGTCATTGCGCTCTGAAGCTGCATGAGATTTAGTCCAAGCCCATTGTGCCCCTGGCCCACCATCTCATTGCCTTCCGATGTGTTTTTAACCGTCGATCTCGCCTGGAGATCGAACGGTCCAGATCATCTGCATACTCCGCCATTGATTCTGTTCCTCCACATCACCATCCCACGTGTTCATCGCACTTTTCCTTCGCCACTTATGTATTCAATTCGTACGTTATATTTCAATGTTTTTCATTTTAGCTCTGGCCAGCTCGTCCGCCATTCCTCCGCTGCATTTTTCCGCCACCCTACATTGTTTCACCATATCACAGTTTACACGACTGTTTCCATTAACCTTGCCATTATCCCCACTGTGTTCACCTTCTCGTGCATGGTTTTCTTTAACGAGTTTGCCGATTTTGCAGGTGTGCAGTGACGGAGAACTATTATGACTCACAGTCTTAATTGCTGTGATAGAACACACATCAAAGGACCAATTTCAAAGCAGAATTATGAAGAAAAGTCCTCAGAAGCCAAATCGACAAGACTTCAATTAAAGGAGGCAGGGTTCAAATTTGTCAAACCCTGCAGGGACATTCAAGGCGCCGATTTCACAGATGAAGATATCAATGGGGCAGATAAAGAATATCAGTGATCAGCAGAGAATTAAAGGCAGGTAGCTGAAGATTTTGGGGGCCTTGTCCTAGCCTTTTGAAGCAGAATACCAAATTGAAGATACTGCACATAATTCAGAAGATATATACACAGAAAACAATGTCCTCAAGGCTTTATTTCAACAGATTTTTCTTTCCAGGAAAGGACGGATATTTGTGTGATTTTACTGCTTTACTGTGTTCCTGAAGATATTTTTACCCAATGCATTTACTTCAGAAAGCAGGCAGCAGAGTACAAACAACACAACGCCGTCAAGCAGTATGGGCGGGCACTTCTCCACCATTTTGTTTTAATGCAAATTAAATATGCATCACCTACCTCTTTTTACTCGGTTTTTAGGTTTTCTCCTATAAAAACCATGAAGAAATACATTGTAATGGTTCCAGATTTTATCAGAAAATTATGCAGTGAAAGGATTTTTGCATACATTTTGTAAAATTCTTGTATGAAGGCTCAGAGCCCATAGGGTCTCAGTGAGGAGGAGTTCTATCTGTCAAAGAGGATTCTGGTCTTTGGTATTTCATAGTCTGTAATCTTCTTTATTGTGTTATATTAATAGAACATTTCATTTCATCCATCTTTCTTATATCATTTTTTGGAATGCGAGTGGCTCACTGATTTTTGGTATGGATTCATCCTAGTTGATGCCCATGCTCAGATCAGTCAAGCGCTTTAAATATTGCTCATGCATGATATTCTGTTCCATTATGCAGCTATCCATACTTCTGCTATATTAGTTGCTTTGAGAGGGTGCTTTTAAAATGCTATTATCATGTATGGATTCTTAGATTGGTAAGCCCACACATGGTGGTATTGTATATCTGGGTATCAGCTCAATGTTAACTAATATCTTCTCAATATTTCTTTCACTACATCCACCTTTTGATAATTTATGTCTGTGAAGTATTTCTGAATCGACCCGCTTTGCAGTAAACTGCTTCTGAATTGTCTGTTGCTTTTGTATTAGAGTTCTGCATCTTGCCTCTGTAGTATCTCTTTTCCTGTGTCAGTTTCTAAGGGTTTGGTCCCATTCTATTTTATTTACCTGTTTACAAAAGATAGCATGTGAGCTGAAGCTGACAACTTCACACATTATATTATATGCTCCTTGCTATGATAAGATGTCCTAGGCATTGGTCTATCACAACTCTAGGCTGTCTCTAGGAGCGACAACATATTTCTGGCGCCGTTGCCGGGGAACGAATTTGAGAAAATTATAATCCCTGGGCCTCGACAAAATCTTATTGACTCTTCAAGTAGGTGAGCATGGAGAGTTGAGAGTTGTAGACCCCTCACCTTGGCGACTCCACATTTGTTATTTAATATGTCTATTTGCAGTCTTGGCTCCTCGTAAGCCACACCTGAGGTCAGATACGTCTAAGCCAAAGACGCCTTCGGTGTCTGACCCTGACCAGATTATACATAGAAGAAATTGGAGGGAAAGGAAATCAGCCCGTTCTGAAATCCCTGAAGTGTCAATAGAATATTTTCCTTCCTCCTCCTCTCAAGATTCTCAGTTGCAAATTCCTGACTCTACTATGGGAGATACTAATTATTATTACTCAGACAGTCCACCCTGAGAAGGTATCAGAAATAAAAACAATCTTCATCCTACTCCTGAGGTTGAAGAGGTAAAGGAAGTAACCGAAGTATCTACTGTTAATAGACCTTTGTTCCCCTCAACTCCTTAAGTTGCAGTTGAGTATATTCCTATTATTATTCATACTCCACTTCCACCTCCTCCTCTTACTCATCAAAATATTGTACTACCTCCACCTCCTCCAATGGCCAATGTTTCGGCTTTCTTGATGAATAAATATGCCCCACTGGCATTACCCCAAGTGCTGAATGATATGCCCCAAGATTATCTAAAAATCTTTCCTAGATTCAATGGAGAAAATGAGATTGATGCTCAGAAACATCTTGAGACTTTCTGCTCCTTTGCAGAGAACTTTAATGTTGAACATTTGGATGTGGTCTTAAGACTGTTTGTGCAATTTCTAGATGGTGAAGCTTGAAAATGGTTTAAGACATTGGCTGGCCGTTCTATTACCACTTGCGATAACATGGAAGACACTTTTCTCAGGAAACGGGGAGAGAAGAAAGATCATGGAAATTTCCTCATTGATTCAATACATTAAAGAAAAGACACAATGAAGGAGTGTCAGAATTTATCAAGAGATTTAATAAATTGTATCTGAGTCTCCCTGCTGATATGAAACGCCATCAAACTGCTGCTAAATTTGTTTTTGTAGCAGCCTTTGATTCAGAATTTGGTTTCTCTCTCAGAGAAAGAAAGCCTACTACTCTGGATGATGCTCAGGAAGATGCACTAGAGTTGGAAGCAAACTTTGCCTCCACTGGAAAATCAAAAGGAAGAGCTGAGCAGGATACCAGAAGAAGGGGCAAAGAGGAGGCATCCACTTCTAGCCAGGACAGAGACTCAGACAAAATGGAAGAGATGAGAAAATTTATTAAGAAAATTATTAAGCTTGAATTGGAGGCCAAGAACTCAGCCTTCAAAAATTTCCAAAATTCCCCAAATAGAGGTTACAATCCTCAGTATTGGAAACCACCCTTGCAAATATTGCCAAGGGAATCAAAAGAACAACAAGATCAAGTACCACATCCATTGTACTTGGAAGGTCCAGTAGACGATTCTACTGAGGACACTGACTATGGACTGGAGAATGAAAATCTTGCCTTTTCAAACAGTGATGGAGAAGAAGGCCCTTTGCAAGGAAATGATGCAGCTGGATGCTCATTGCAAGAAGAAGAAAAGGTCAGAAACGCAGAAGAAGCAGAGTTCGATCATTATTGTAAACAATTTAATGATTTCATACAAGCACATTTCAATAGAAGATATGATCTCAGATCTTCTAGGAAGAGGACTTGTACCCAAGAGCAAGAAGAGGAGTTACCCCAAAAGGAAGCACCTGCTCAGAAGGAGTCTACAATGTAGATAGCTGTAGACAAAGGTAAGCAACCTCTAAACAAACCTTTGCAGTCTAATGATCAAGTTCCTTCTTCTTCAAAAGTGGTCACTTCTCCTAATGCCAAATCTGAGTCTAAAGAAGCCAAGCCCCTAGCGAGAAATAAAAAACCAAAAGAGGCTGTGTTAGAAAAGTCCCCTCCTGTTTTTAGTTTGCAAAAGGAACTTGAAAAATTCAAAATCCCAGTCCCCTTGACTGAACTGTTGAAACAGCCAACATATCAATCTCAAGTCACCTCTTTCATGCTCCCTCCAGAAGCACCAATCATCCCTGATAGTCTCAACCTTCAAGAAGAGAGATCCATGGTATTTTTTTGCCCACATGTTGAGGATATAGATCCCTCTAGTCCTCCCTTCTATGTGTCTCTAGTAATCCATGGCCTGCTATTACATAACTGCATGCTAGATTTTGGAGCTTCCCACAATCTTATGCCTCTGTCAGTCATGGAACAACTAGGATTACAAATCACACGTCCATATAAAGACCTCTATTCATTTGATTCCAAAAGAGTTAAATGCTTGGGGATGATCAAGGATTTAGTGGTCAATTTGGCCCAAATCCCAGCAAAAAGTGTAGTAATGGACATAGTGGTAGTTGACATCCCAGCTCGTTTTGGTATGTTGTTGTCAAGGTCCCGGGGAACATCACTCAAGATGGATTTAACATATGCCACTATCCCAGTTTTTGATGGCCAGGAGAGGAGGTTATACAGGGAGACTAGATTCGTCAAGATGGTGACTAAGGCAGAAAATTCAGTTAACTCACCAGTATACAATAAAGAAGGATATTTTTCATGCTTGATGCTGGAAGAAGATCAAGATTATGCTCATGAACCATCCTTCTTCCAGATCAAGAGTGAGCAGCCATCAGAGAACATGGAAGCAGGAATATGGACACTTCATTTTTATGGAGCGAATTCAAGAGAAGGAAATGGAGCTGGAGTGCTATTGATTTCGCTTGCAGGCAAATGGATCCCACTCGCTTTCAAACTAGAATATGAAGCCACCAATAATGTGGCTGAATATGAAGCACTTCTGTTGGGATTGTAGATAGCCAGGAGCATGGATATACAAAGTTTAAAGGTTCTGGGAGACTCAGAACTAGTAGTCAGACAAGTTAGGAATCAGTGTCAGACCAAGCATCCTAGACTAAGGGCTTATAGGAAAGAGGTTTGGGACATGGTAGATAATTTCCTCTTGACATTTAATATCCAGTTCATGCCTCGAGAACAGAATAGGATGGCTGATTCCCTTGCTGTGGCCGCTAGTACATTTCGACCACCTCAGAACCCTCTTTTAAGATATGAAGTAGAGGTGCGTTATCAGCCTTCAATCCCAGATAACATCAAAAATTGGAAAATATTTGAGGACGAAGAATAGATGAAGAGATTCCTGGAAATAGTGGGAGAATTCTCTAATATGGAGATTGATGCCGATGAAGAAGAGGAAGAGACTGAGGACATTTCAAAAAGAAATTGGGAGGAAAAACTGGCAGGAAATAAAGTGTTGCAGTTAAAGGGAAACATTATACATAGAGGGATGGTACCTCTAGAAAGATTATTTGATAAGAATGATGTCCCACTGCAGCTAAGCAAAGTGGTAGAAGAGAGTCAGGTGGAAGACCTGAATTTGGGTACTGAGGTTGACCCCAAAATTGTCAAACTATCCAAGGAAATCCCTGAAGAATATAAAAAGCTATATCATAAGTTATTTCAATCTTACAAAGATGTGTTTGCATGGTCCTATCAGGATTTGAAAACTTTCGATATCAATATTATGCAACACAAAATTCCACTGAAGGTAGATGCAAAGCCCCATAAGTAGAAGCTCAGACAAATAAACCCCCTGCTGCTGCCTTCTACTGAGAAGGAAATTAAAAAGCTGCTGAAGGCCAAAATAATTGTGCCATTGAGGTACTCTGAATGGGTGGGAAACCTTGTCCCTGTACGCAAGAAGAATGGAGAAATAAGGCTATGTGTGGATTTCAGAAATTTAAACAGAGCACCCTTAAAGGATAATTATCCACTTCCCAAAATGGATTACATACTGCAGAAAGTGGTTGGATCTTCTAGGATGTCAATGATGGATGGATTCTCTGGTTATAACCAGGTGGCTGTACTTCCGGAGGATCAAAAGAAGACTGCTTTCACCACACCATGGGTTACATTTATGTACGCCAGGATGGCTTTTGGATTGATTAATGCAGGGGCCACTTTTCAGAGGGCGATGGATATTGCTTTTGTTGGGGAGCAGGATAAATTCCTGGTGGTCTACCTTGATGATATCACAGTATTTTCAAAAGATGATGCTGAGCACATTGAACATCTACGGAGAACTTTTGAGAAATGCAGAAGGTATGTTCTTTCTCTGAATCCTCAAAAGTATTTATTTGCATTAGAAGAGGGAAAGCTTTTGGGCCATATTGTGACTAAAGATGGGGTGAAGATAGATCCTAAGAGGGTAGAGGTTATAAACGGTATTGCTTTTCCATGAATAAGAAAGAAGTACAAGTATTCCTAGGGCGCATTAATTTCTTGAGAAGGTTTATCCCTAACTATGCTGAGATAGTTAGGCATATAACAGATATGCTAAAGAAGGATAATGAGGTAAAGTGGTCACAAGAATCACGGGAGGCATTTACCAGGATAAAGAATGCTTTTACAGAAGCCCCTATGCTAGCCGGACCAGATTATGGTAAACCTTTCATGATTTTCTATTTTGCATCACCTCATACAATAGCAAGAGTTTTATTGCAGAAAAATGAGGAGGGGTATGAGCAGCCCATCGCCTTTTTCAGTCAGGTGCTCCGTGATGCAGAATTAAAATACAACATATTGGAAAAGCAAGCATATGCCCTAGTGAAATCCCTCAAAGCATTCCGTGTATATATCTTACAGTCCCACATCACTGCATTTGTACCTGCAGCTGTTGTAAAAGATATCCTTATTCAGGGGGATAATGAAGGAAAAAGGGGCAAGTGGATTGCTAAAATACAAGAGTATGACTTAGACATTCGCCCTACTAAGCTGATCAAAGGATAGGGGCTTGCCAAAATGTTATCTGAATCAAACTATCAAGCTCTAGGCATAAATTTGTCCATTATAGCAGGTGAGGAATCTGAGGAGAAAGAAGAACGACATGGAATTGGAGTAGCTACTCCAGAAACACATCTAAAGTACCTCACCAGTCTGTGGTACAAAGAGATAGTAGAATATCTCCTTACACTCATCTGCCCTCCAAGTTGTGACAAAACTAAATACAGAGCTCTGAGATTGAAATCACAGAAGTACATATTCGCCAATGGCCGGTTATACTGGCGAGATCCCTCAGGCATCTTACTCCTGTGTCTCACAGAGAATGAAGTCGAGAGTATTATAGTAGAATTTCATGAAGGGATCTGTGGAGGTCATTACAGCTGGAGAGTTACATCTCATAAAATTCTGAAAGCTGGCTTCTATTGGCCAAAACTTTTTGGGGATGTTTTTGCCAGAGTAAGAGCATGTGACAAATGTCAGAAATTTGCTGAAAGACAGAAATCGACACCTTTTCCCTTGATCCCAGTGCATGTGGATGAACCATTTCGTCAATGGGGTATTGATTTTATAGGTGAAATGCATCCTCCATCGAGTGGAAAACATAAATGGATATTAACAGCCACTGATTATTTCAGTAAATGGGTGGAAGCCATACCTGCAAGGAATGCTACAGATACTGTGATCATAAATTTCATGGAGGAGAATATCATATCCAGGTTTGGCTGTCCTGCTAGGATAGTGACTGATAATGCACAGGCCTTCAAGTCTGCAAAATTTGTAAATTTTTGCCAGCAATACAATATCATACTGAGTCACTGTACAACTTACTATCCACGAGGAAATGTCTTGGCAGAGTCTTCAAATAAAACTCTAGTGAGGGCCTTGAAGAAGACTATCAATGAAAATCAGAAGAACTGTGATTCCCAATTGAAATTCGCTCAGTGGGCTAATAGAATCACCAGCAAGAGAGAAACTGGGAAGTCTCCCTATGAGTTGGTATATGGATGAGCAGCAGTTTTTCCTATACAGCTGGCTTTACCAGTAGCCCGCTCCATGCAAGAAAGCCAGGAGGAACTTGATGATATGATTAGAAGAATCAACCAATTGGTGGAATTAGAAGAAACATGGGGCCAGGTGAATCAGAGGTTAATGGAATATCAAGAGAAAATGAAACACAATTTTTATTAGCACGCAAAAGATAGGAAGCTGCAGATCGGTGATTTGGTGCTCAGATGGGATATCCGGAGAGCTGAGAAAGGAAAACATGGTAAATTCGACCCCCTCTGGTTTGGTCCTTTCAAAATTGTGGAACAGGGGGGAAATAATACTTTCAGGTTGGAGAATTTACAGGGCGACTTGTTGGACGCCCCTGTAAACGGTCAATTCCTCAAGCCCTACTTTCAGTTCTGATTCAGGCAAAGACAACTCGATGTATTATATTGTATGATAGTTTCCTTTTCATTTTTGTTTGAATAATGTTGGTGTTGTGATGAATTATAAAGTGAAAATGGAGGTGCTAGAGAGTAGAGTCTGCATACATGATGATCAGAGGGTCTGCGAGTTCTCGACCCGTTTAGGGATGAACGCGCCGTCCCCAGGTGGAGCCAATGTTGATCAAAATCAGCTTCAATATTGATCATAACCTGCTTCCCATAAAAATTTCATAGGAAATATGGCTTAAACATATCAAACCCCCTCTTTCGGCCTTTGAAAATCATTTTTGTGTCTATCGTTGCCATTTCCCGCCTCCAAAACTCATTATAAATGGCTGAAAACCCATATTTGAAATATTCGAGGCATAGCTCATGCGACCCTAGCCCCTCCGTTTTTTCCTCCATGTAACCTGGGTAGCAGACCGAGTGCTAAAACTGGAGGCGCTTATCACGTATGTATATCGGGCGCGCCCCCAGCCGTTGATCTGTTCAGATCGAACGACATTCACGATCCTCCATTCATCGCCCAAAACTGCATCTCAGCCGTCCGATCTAACTGTGAAAGTAAAAGGTTCGCGATGCGCCTGTCCTGGTGGTCCCCACACCCATAACACTGTTCAAAATCGGGTGGTTTATATCGCACCGCTTTTCAGCGGCAGGCGGTATTCTTCAAAACAGAGCGATTCCACTCATTCCCCGCCGCGTGTCTCCTCGTACGGCCCCGAAACCACTCTCCATCGCGCGTTATTGTTCAGACAAAGACGCACAATGATATTCATTACAGTTGTCTGATCTGAGGGCCTTCATTCGACGGTCATTGCGCTCCGAAGCTACATGAGCTTTAATCCAAGCCCATTGCGCCCCTGGCCCACCATCTCATTGCCTTCCGATGTGTTTTTAACCGTCGATCTCGCCTGGAGATCGAACGGTCCAGATCATCTTCATACTCCGCCATTGATTCCATTCCTGCACGTCACCATCCCACGTGTTCATCGCACTTTTCCTTCGCCACTTATGTATTCAATTCGTACGTTATATTTCAATGTTTTGCATTTTAGCTATGGCCAGCTCATCTGCCATTCCTCCGCTGCATTTTTCCGCCACCCGACGTTGTTTCACCATATCACAGTTTACACGACCGTTTCCATTAACCTTGCCATTATCCCCACTGTGTTCACCTTCTCGTGCATGGTTTTCTTTAACGAGTTTGCGGATTTTGCAGGTGTGCATCGACGAAGAACTATTATGACTCACAGTCTTAATTGCTGTGATAAAAAACACATCAAAGGACCAATTTCAGAGCAGAATTATGAAGAAAATTCCTCGGAAGCCAAATCAACAAGACTTCAATTAAAGGAGGCAGGGTTCAAATTTGTCAAACCCTGCAGGGACATTCAAGGTGCCGATTTCACAGATGAAGATATCAATGGGGCATATAAAGAATATCATTGATTATCAGAGAATTAAAGGCAGGTAGCTGAACATTTTGGGGGCCTTGTCCTAGCCTTTTGAAGCAGAATACCAAATTGAAGATCTTGCACATCATTCGAAAGATCTATACACAGAAAAAATGTCCTCAAGGCTTTATTTCAACAAAGTTTTCTTTCCAGGCAAGGATGGATATTTGTGTGATTTTACTGCTTTACCGTGTTCTTGAAGATATTTTTACCCAATGCATTTACTTCAGAAAGTAGGCAGCAGAGTACAAACAACACAGTGTCGTTAAGCAATATGGGCGGGCACTTCTCCACCATTTTGTTTTAATGCAAATTAAATATGCATCACCTACCTCTTTTTACTCGATTTTTAGGTTTTATCCTATAAAAACCATGAAGAAATACATTGTAAGGGTTCCAGATTTTATCAGAAAATTATGCAGTGAAAGGCTTTTTGCATACATTTTATAAAATTCTTGTATGAAGGCTCAGAGCCCATAGGGTCTCAGTGAGGAGGAGTTCTATCTGTCAAAGAGGATTCTGGTCTTTGGTATTTCACAGTCTGTAATATTCTTTATTGTGTTATATTAATAGAACATTTCATTTCATCCATCTTTCTTGTATCATGTTTTGGAATGTGAGTGGCTCACTGATTTTTGGTATGGATTCATCCTAGTTGATGCCCATGCTCGGATCAGTCAAGCACTTTAAATATGGCTCATGCATGATATTCTGTTCCATTATGCAGCTATCCATACTTCTGCTATATTAGTTGCTTTGAGAGGGTGCTTTTAAAATGCTATTATCATGTATGGATTCTTAGATTGGTAAGCCCACACATGGTGGTATTGTATATTTGGGTATTAGCTCAATGTTAACTAATATCTTCTCAATATTTCTTTCACTACATCCACCTTCTGATAATTTATTTCTGTGAAGTATTTCTGAATTGGCCCGCTTTGCAGTAAACTGGTTCTGAATTGTCTGTTGCTTTTGTATTAGAGTTCTGCATCTTGCCTCTGCAGTATCTCTTTTCCTGTGTCAGTTTTTGAGGGTTTGGTCCCATTCTATTTTATTTCCCTGTTTACAGGAGATAGCATGTGAGCTGAAGCTGAAAAATTCTCACATTATATTATATGCTCCCTGCTATGCTAAGATGTCCTAGGCACTGGTCTATCACAACTCTAGGCTGTCTCTAGGAGCGACAACACTATGGTTGAGGAGTATGACTCCATTATCAGAAACAATGCATGGGAAGTTGTCCCAAGATGAGTGGGGAAGTCAGTGGTAGGATCCAGGTGGGTATACAAGGTGAAGCAGGAAACAAATGGGATTTTGGAGAAGCACAATGCCATATTTGTGGAGAGATGGTTCTCTCTGGTTGAGGGGATTGACTATGATGAGAATTTTGAAACAGTCACAAGGTACTCATCTATTAGATCCATCCTTTCACTCTAAGCGTAGATGGGATGGCATATACATCAGATGGATGTAAAGAAAACCTTTCTCAATGGATTTATTGAAGAAGAGGTGTGAATTGAGAAACTGAAAGGTTAAGACCTTAGATAGGGAGTCACATGTGTGCAGACTAAAGAGAGAATTGTATGGGCTGAAGCAAGCATCTCGTGCTTAGTACACTAGGATTGACAGTTATTTCACTGGGTTTGGCTTCACCAAGAGTGAAGTAGATGTGAACCTATATCGTATTGTGGTCGATGGTAAGATTTTGATTATTGTAATTTATGTCGATGAAATGATACTGAAAGGTGATGAGAAACTCATCAAGTCTTGCAAAGAGGATCTTGCAAGGGAATTTGAGATGAAGGACATAGGGTTGTTGCAATATTTCTTGGGATTGGAAATAGGGAAAAGAGATGGGGAGATCTTTGTATCTTAGGGAAAGTATACCAACCAAATCCTTAGGATGTACCACATGGAGGGAAGCAAACCCATGGAGACTCCTCTAGTAGGAAATTGGAGGAAGGAGGATGCTAATTCGGGCGAAGTAGTGGATGCTACTACTTACAGGTAAGTTGTGGGTTCAATCATGTATTTGGTGAACACATGACCAAACATATGCTACACAATTAACAAACTTAGTCAAGCTATGCTTGAGCCTACCAAGCTCTTGTGGAAGGCAGACAAGCATGTTTTGAGATACCTTATAGACACTATAGAGTATATATTATGGTATAGAAGGACATATGGAGTGAAGCTTCAAGGCTTCACCAATGCAGATTGGGTAGGGAGTCCATCTGACAGGAAGAGCACATCAGGGGGCATCTTCAACATAGGATCAATAATAGTTTCCTGGTATAGCAGGATACAAATATTAGTTGCACTCACTTCAGCAGAGGCAGAGTAGATGGCAGCCAATCAGGCAACATGTGAGGCCATATGAATAAGGAAGATACTTGTTGGCTTGTTTGGTTGACAGATGGATCTGACAATGACACATTATGATAACTAGAGTTGCATCAAACTCTCGGTTAATCCAATTTTTCATGACATGTCCAAGCATATTGATATCCGATATCAACACCTTAGAGATTGTGTGTAGAGGCACATTATGTCATTAGAGTACATTCCCATAGAGGAACATGATGCAGACATCTTGAAGAAGGTGCTGGCAAGAAGAAAATTCGAATTCCATAGAGGAAAGATCGGGGTAGCAGATAATCCCTTTATTGTTGAGAGGGAGTGCTGAAATGGAAATAAGAAATGGCACCCATGGGGCTTTTGATTTAATTTTCCATTAATTGAATTAAAAGAGAAACTGTAATTCCATCACATGACAACTTGTATTAGCTAACTAAGTCAGAATGAATGAGTTAGCTTAGGAAATTCGAGTTGAGGGTCGTGGAGGTGGCATGTAGAGTTCTCCCATGATTTTAGGGGGTCCAATTACAATTATTTGTGAGTTGTAATTAGTTAACTCAATTAATGGAGTTAAAATCAATTTAACTAGTTCTAACTAAGAGATGAGTTAGTGATAGGTCCAGTGAATTAAATCTGATTTAATTCACAATGAGGGATCAATCAGTTAATTGATAATTCGCTATAAATATCGATTTCATGTCAATTCTGAGGAAGGCCCAATTGGGATTTGGGTTAAAGGGAAGATAAATATCAATTGTACTATTAGAAAATTTTAAGGTCATGCATGAGGTCACTAGAAATCCTTGGAAGGATTTCACAAGCAATTCTTTGGAATTTCCTAATTAATATGGCCATAATTCCTCGAGGAATGCGTAAGAAAGGCTGGGCAGACACGAGCTGAGAGTTGGTTAAGTATTGGACCGATTATTCCTAGATCAGAGTGAGACAGTCAACAAAGTGCATAGGTTTCTCAGTGGAGGAATGACATTCTATTGTTTCATGGTCTTGAATTTATGCAATATACGTATAGTGAGGTTTTGAGCAGTTACTTTCGCTAGATACATCTTGTATTGTGCTTTTGATAATTTATTTCTCTTACTTGTTATGTAATTGTGTGATTGAATTTTGTTTCCGCAAATTGTATAAGGATTCAATATTTTGTTTTAGTGCATTACAAGATTAGATTGAATCCCTTGGTTAGATTTTCTACATGGAGAGTTAATATAGATCAAGGTTGGTTAGACGCTCTCTAGTTAATTATGGAAGAAATGTTGTAGTGTCATGTCTTGTTATTATATAAACATTTTGAGTCGGTCAAATAACATAAAAATAAAAATAAAAATAAACTTAATAATTATAATTATTAATTAAACTAACCTAGATCCATATTAACTCCGGATCTACCAAGCGCAGAGAGGGATCAAATATTTTTGCATATCAAGATATTCACATCTCAAGAGATTTGATCCTCTAGGCACTTGTTAGATATAGAGTTAAGATGGATATAGGTTGGTTTAGTTCCCCCCTTTAAATAGGCTATATCCCACATGGATACCATGGGAAATACCATAGGTTCTCATAAAAGTGGAGCTCATAAACCACTGGTAACTTGAACAAGTCAAGTTTAACATAAGTTTTTTTTTTTTTTGACTGAGTCAAAATGTTTACATAAAATAACATGATAGGACAACATCTCTTATCCACATCTATCAAGCTTCAAGAGAGATCAAATTTGTTGAGGTGTAAACCTGTTTTAGAGCGAAAAGAGATGTGATCCCTCTTAGCTTGGTAGATCGAAAGTCAAGATGGATCTAGGCTGGTAAAAATTACAGTGGCAATCTAATATGGAAGAGATGTTGTAATGTGATGTTATATTATATTATGTAAGCATTTTGACTTGGTCAAATTACTTAAAAATAAAATTATATATATATATATATATATATATATATATATATATATATATATATATATATATATATATATATATATATATATGCATTTTAACTTTAAATTTATCAAAGGCTAAGAGGGATCAAATCTCTCAACGTGAAAACTTTTCTTCTCATTCAAAAAAAAAAAAGTTTACACCTTAAAAGATATTATCCTCTTAACAGTTGATAAATTCAAAATTAAAATAATCTAAATTATTTAGATAAAATTAATATTAATAAACATTTGAATTTTTAAATAATAAAAAGCTTATATTAATTATTATTATTTTTTATTTTAAAAAATATATATAATATATTTCAAATCAAATGAAACATCATCTAATAAAAAAAAATTACACCTCTCATTTTCACAATTATAATTATTTCAAAGAAAAGACATTGCTTTAAAAATATCTAATAAAAAGAATTCCATCTCTCATTATCATAATTATTTCAAAGAAAAGACGTTGCTTTAAAAAAAATCTAATAAAACGAATTCCATCTTTCATTATCATAATTACTTTAAAGTAATATTCCTAAAAAATAATTTGAATTTGTTTAAATGTTCATATATTTAATTTTTTTTTTAAAGAAACAAAACCAATATCAAATCAACAAATCTTTTGTCTATTAATTTAAGAGTCTTTTCGAAACAACAAATCTTTTCGAAACAACAAATCTTTTGTCTATTAATTTAAGGGTCTTTTCAAATGCCAAAATAAAAAATCTTTTAATCTTTTGTCTATTCACTTAAGAGTCTTTTCAAATGCCAAAACAACCAATCTTTTGTCAATTCATTTAAGAGTGTTTTCAAATGCCATACTAAAATCATGAAGGCTCAATGTTATTTCTTAACTATTCAATGGCAAGGATATGATCAATTTGCTTAACTATTCAAAATAAATCAAATTAACTAATCAGTTTGAGTTATATTTAAAATCTATATACTATATCTCATATATTAATTATAATTCTTTTGTTTGAGAATTTTTAACTAAATAAAATTTCACCAATTTTTGCATATTAATATAATTTCCAAATTTTATAATTACAACAAAATTTCATCTATTTTTGTATATTAATATAATTCTTAATTTTTGTCTATAGGTTTTGGATAGATGGTGATTGGGTGCTCTCTTAAGACACTCTTTGATGGAAAGTTGCCAGTTCAATTCCCTGCCCTGATTAAGATGATATGTTTTGGACATAATGATGAAGATGTAGTCCTACCTAGCTTACAAAAAAAATATAATTAATTGAAAATTTTGAAATGAAATAAGTCGTATTCACATTTAAATTTTTTAAATGGATAGACATGTTTATTACATTTTTTTTTTTTTTTTTTAAAATAAAAAATATTACATGGATGAGTGAGATTTAATAAAAAGGCGATCTTCACATATAAAAGGATCATATTAAACTCTAACTTTAATTTTGATAGATAATCAAATTTTCCTTTATTATTTTATTTTAATTATTTCAACATAACACATATGTGATTCAAATGATTGCTATAAAAAACAAGATTAAACTAAAATAAAATTAAACTAAAAAGTAAAATTGAATAAAGTAAGATACTAATAAGTGGGATTGAAGTGTGAAAAAACCATTACTATAAAATACTAGAATTAAAAAAAAATCACTTAATTATAAAAAATATAATTAAACATAAATAATACTAGATCTATCCACATTAATTAATCATTTAATTTATACAACTATATTAGTTACATATTGTATTTTTTAAATTAGTTTTAATTATTACTATTTTTTTGTAAGTTTAGTAGGATCTTTCATTCATTCATATAAAAAGAAGGTTAATCCAAATATGAAGTTCTTAAGTCTTTCAAACTTGGCCTTATAGGCTTGAATGTCTAAAACCCAGTTCACCTTAGCATACTAACAACAATACTACTTAACGACATATACAACATCAAAATTTAACAAAAACAAAAAGAAGCATCTAAAGCTAGTCCTTCGAGGACTCCACTGGAGCTGGGTCCTTTGCACTGGAACCCAGAATCTCTGACTGAGGCGAGCACTGAACATGTTTCTCAATGCGTCCCAACCGAACATTTTGTTGTTGAATTTGAAATTGGACAAGCTGGAATTCATTTTGGATTTCCTGAAATCTTGGATCAGTTTCAATGAAACATGTTGTGTTCATAATAGCCCTGACCACTATGTTATTCATCATCCAGTAGAGATGAATTTTTTGCTTATATTGGGTAAGCCTACCACAGGTATTGCTGAGATCTGGAACCTGCAACTACCATTCTTCCTCCTATATCTGCTGCTCAACACGTTGTTTGAGGCTAGCCTCCCAACCTGCAATCATCTATCACACATGTGTAGGGGTTCCTGTAATATAAGCTTGAGTCACGACACTAATGTGAGAAACTGCATTTTCTGACCAGTCCACCTTGGCAATTGCAAGGAGGAAGCTCGTCGTCCCTACCGAGGTTCAACATTGCATCTTTACCTGCGCCCCCCTGTGTCAGTTTCATTTTTTACTGTGGCTAGTCAAGCCATATTCGCCAACCCCCACTGAACAACAGAATAATCGTCGAGAGAAACCGCGAGTCAACTAGAATCCCATGGTTCATAAACTGGACAAACTCTCAACTTACTAACACCTAGTACATTAGCAAAGAACTTAAGTAGGGGACGTATAAAATTAGGTTCACGCCTTACAAAAACACAACAGATCTGGGCGGCCCCTTGCCATTGGCATTCTTCTCCAATTGCTAACACCTCGTGCTCTAGCATTACCCTGGAACAATACGAACCATAGTGGGTCTATCTCCTTCTGGGGAAAGAATTGTCTGCCTGCTCCTCAGGTCTCTTCCCATATCGAAAGTTAGAATTATGATAAACCAAAAATGATATCCCACAGGTCATAATTGAAAACCAGGTCGACCAAATATAGAAACGACCATGCCAACCATGACAGATACCCTTCCCGCAAAGACATAGGATCCATATTATGCCATACATTCCCATGCAAAGTAATAAAATACCACAAAGAACCAAAACCAGTTTAAAAACAACAAATTCATCCATATTCCTATCTAACGAACAAAAAACATTGAATATCACAGTCACCCATTCACAGGAGAGAACAAAAATATTACAAGATACTTTCACAGTATCAGTATGTCAATGGAAAGGGTTAAAAGGAAGAGATAACACATACCCTAGAACCATTTCCATGAAGCCGTTGTCGATACCCTTCTGCAACTGAAGCTTGTCTTCCAAACTTTCCGCTGGAGATGAGCTCGAACAATTATCCTCTACCCCCGAAACATCAATACATTGCAAGGAGATTGCATGCAAAGAACTGCGAATATCCACCACCACCTGGAGGCTTAAATCTTGCCATGAATTGCCTCCCTCCTTACTCTCTCCAACGTCTCCTCGCATCACATCAGGCCTGTCACACATGTCGCGCACCTGCCACAACTGCCCTCCCGCATTTACCACCATTTGATCACTCATAGCATTGGTCCCAAGTGGGATGATCCTCCTAGACACACCCCAATAAGGGGTATTACTAAAATATTTAATCACTCAATCTTTTTTTACTATCCCCTCTTTTTTTTTAAACTTACCGAGTGATTTATCAAGCCTCTCTTTACCAGGCATGTATAACCCTATTACATTCAAATTTGAATAATAGTTACCACATTTTGTCTATACTTGTTTCTTCGTCGTGTGCATATGTGCTTAGTAGCTCACGATATCTTGAAAGCTAATTTTGTATTCATGTCTATAATACCCACAAGGCAACATTTCTATGAAGGTTAGTCTTTCAAAACTAATGCGAAAAAGTAGTAGAAATGTATCAATCTCAATTAAAAAAATGAACAATCTCATTTCATAATGGCAATGAGGGTTATATAAAATTGACAATGAAAATTTGAATAAGGCATGAAAATGATCACAAGTTGTGAGATTTAAAAGTATATGAAAAAAGTAGTAGAAATGTATCAATCTCAATTAAAAAAACGAACAATATCATTTCATAATGGCAATGAGGGTTATATAAAAATGACAATGACAATTTGAATAAGGCATGAAAATGATCACAAGTTGTGAGATTTAAAAGTCTATGAAAGAAAAGTAGTGATGTGTATTGAAATTTTAATAGGACAGGTTGGTATTTTAAATATTATATAATAATAATTAAAAATTAAAAAATGAGAAATGTGGTATTTCATTAAATGAGTTGTCTTTAATGAGATTTTTTGGAAGTTTTTTTGTCGATTTTTCTTGTCTAATTTCTCTAAAATCTGGCAGGAATTTATTGAAATCACAAGCTTGATGGGTAACCCCTGCACAATCAAAATGTCCTAGGGGTTTTTTAGGGTATTGAATCCATATATAAAGGAAAGAAAAACAAATTTAAATAACACAAATCAAGATTTCACCTCAAATGTTTCTGCTAGATTCTGGCACCGTAAAGTCCAAAAAGTCGCACTAAAAACAACTCCTTTCATTAAATAAATAATACTGATAATGATGGACTAAATGACGATGTTATAACATTATCTTAAATTTATGTAATTGTATTTTCTTTAATTTTATATTTAAGTATTAATGTATAATTTTTAAACATGTTACATGATTATGATATCAACTGAGAGAATGTATAATAGAAATATATAAAGATAGTTTATATAGCTATTAAAATGTAAAATTTGAGTGGGATTAATAGTAAAGAACATGTGCTTTCTTGTAAGATTTAACAGGTTCAAATCCAGAGTGAGGTAGAGTATGTACACCTTCGTAAACTTTAGTAATCGAATAATTGCAAAGAGGCAAGTCCCTTCTCCCAAAAACAAGGGGTATCATACACCAATTCGATGTCTCACTTGATCGCGACCTTAAAATTATAAAAAAATGTATAACAACTTACTTAATGCATAAAAATGAATTAGATTAAATATATTTATTGTTATTTGCAAATTATCATTAAAAACTTGTTTTTATGAAATAATCCACTTAAATATTAATATATACAAAAATCCTATAGTTCATTCTATATATACGAAATGTTGTGATGAACTACTATTAACAAGATCTCTAATAAGATCTTGAAGGCATAGGCATATACTAATGTATATCACATTGACCACATTGATAAACATTAGTTTCAGTTGATCAATAAGTTTAATACATAGTTTTCATTGATATTCTATGAATAGGTTTTTCTAACATATCAAATAATTACAACAATTTTAATTTTCTAGTAACACAATTTGGGGTCTTATTTGGCCCCGTACCTAGGCAAGCGATCATTTCTTGAAATAAACTTAGGAAACAAAATAGTGAGGCTAATTAAGGCCAAATTTAATTCATAACTTTTTATATTTTCATTTTTCATAAAGGGAATACTTTGGGCATATACCATTAACTAATTGATTTGTGACAATGATGGTGTATGGATGCAATGACTATTGACATGTTGGCCATCTACTGTATGGCCATTGTAGTTGTTGG
Source organism: Pinus albicaulis (assembly GCA_034641835.2). Lineage (NCBI taxonomy): Eukaryota > Viridiplantae > Streptophyta > Pinopsida > Pinales > Pinaceae > Pinus > Pinus albicaulis. Next base: position 651,661,097 of record CM076573.1, on the reverse strand, counting down.
CATGTTGGCCATTTCCTATGGTTCTCATGTTGTAGGTAATGTACACTGATGCATTCCTAATATCAAAAAGATATCTAGACTATGACATTCCTTAGTTAATATTTATCTCTCTTGTAAATAATTGTAATTATTTTAAAATGGATAAGAGAGGGACATAGATTCCATTGCTCGAGGAAGGATATTTATAGAGGGAATTACTGTTTTAAATATTGGTATTAGTTAGTTGAGTGAGTTGAATGTTCATTAAATTTAGCTGAAGAAATAAGGACAACCCAAGTGTCCTTTAGCTTCAACCATAAGTAAGGAAGAGGAAAAAAATTAAAGGCAGCATGAGTTGCACTATCCAAGGAAGGGGGATTGTTGGACCATCGTGGAAAAGAAAGGGGAAATTATTTTATTGGAAAAAGAAAGGAGGACCTTCATGAGGGGATTTCATTTATACAAGAGATCGGTCACACATAGACACAAAAAAAAACACAAAGAAGAATAATTCAGAATTGATGTGGAAGATTGCAGAGAAGGCAACATCTAAAATTTTTATTATTAAGTGTTGGAGGCAATTTTTAAAAACCAGTTGAAGAACCCTCTTAGAGTCTTGCTGTGCATAAACACCATAGAGAGGAATGAATTTCATGTAGGGATGAATAACCCACTAGAATCTTGTGGATTGAGCAACCTGTTGGATTAGGGAGAGTCATTCACGTGCTTGCAAGGGTTGATGATCCAGTGATGAACCTTTCTTATTGTTCAACAGACCTCGACGCTTTCGAACCAAGTAATTTAAGCCTCCTTTGGAAACTTCTGAGATTATTTTAGCTGAGGAACAACACCCGAGAGTCTGTCCTAAGATGAAAAAACATTCTAGTTAAATATCGTGCTTTAGATTATTTCCAGTGCACTTTGACTTGTTAAACATTCCAAATAGAGAGTATTCACGTCTCTTAATTGGAAACCCTCCTATCATTTACCAAAAAAAACCTTGACCTCGAAGATTCAAGAATAAGCCTCTTGGAGTTTCTTTCGAGGAGGGTTTTTTCCAAGAAGGTTTTCCCTCCGAGATGGTTTCTTCTGAAGAAGTTATTTCCAAGATGAAGTGGCAAGAGTGGGCCCAAACATGTGTTTCCTCTAAGAAATGTTTTCACTGAGAAAGGCTTTCCTATGAGGAGGGTTTTCATCAAGAAAGTTTTCCTCTAAGGTAGTTTTCTTCGAGGTGAGTTTCTTATGAGATGAGAGTTTCCTTCAGGGTGTCATGGACCTTGGGACCTCAAAACTTAGAACCTTGATGATTAAGGACTTGGTCCCTCTAAGTTTCTCCTGATGGGTTTCATCCTATAGATTTTTCTTCGAGGTGAGTTTCCTCTGGGATGAAGTGGCGAGCATCAAAACCTCAGCCCTCAACGATTCAAGAACTTGGTATTTTGGAGTTTCTTATGAGGGGTTTCACCAGAGAAAGTTTCCTTTGAGATGGCATGGCAGTGGTGGTCCGAGTGCATGTTGCTACATGTGATGCGAGGACGCGTGGAGAGGGGCCACCAACACTCGTATGTAAGAATGGGAGTATGAGCAGGTCAGTAGCTAATATCACATTTCCAAGTGGAAATGAGAAGGTTGATCATGACAACCACGTGGGAACCACATGGATGCCATGTGGTAGGTTGATGATGTAGCACTAAAATTTAGATGGCCACAATTTTCGATTACGAAGTTAGAGCGAAACAAAATATACATCATCGGATCATCTCAACGAGATGATTACAACGATTTCATTCATTTGAAGTTTTGAGGAGGTTGAAAAATATTTAAATTTTTTGACCTCATTTCCATAATGCTACCTTGGATCTTTGGATCTTGGGTCAACATAGTAAACATCCTTCTAACCTATGTTTTGGGTTGGAGTTAGGAGGGGGTCTACATAGTGGTATCCAAGCATCCAAGTTCAACACTTGGACTGGATGGGTTCTACCATGGGAAAATATTTTCAAGGTTCCTTCCAAGCCCTTCAGAATAAGTTGATACTATTTTACAAAGTTAACAAGAAAAGGGGTTTCATATTAAATTTTGGAAAATGGATAAAACAAATGTTTACGTGTTAAAAGTTTGTTTGTGATTGATTGATTTCATGCTTTCCTTTTGATTTAATTATGTATAATGTTATTAAAAATTGATATGATTTAATTATTATTGATGTGCTAACTTGTAACACATTGTTCAACTAGCCTTGGACCAACAGAATTTTGACAACGAGTCAAGGAGATAACAACTTTTATGTATTGGAATTTTTTCAAAATCTAACAGTTATGTGTGTGACAACACATAATACGAGAAAAAAATAAGGATTAAAGAGATGAGGATGGGAATGGTGCTTAAGCTCTCAATAATCACATCACAGATATGAAGAAGAAGGATAAGTTGACCAAGGGGGAGGGGAAAAATCTCCTGACTTAATGGGTACCTTGAGGAGCCTAAGTGTCGAGATTATGAGCTATAAGGCAGATGAAAGGCTGGTAAAGGCTCATGAATGGAAAGCTGAAGTAAATGCAATAAATTGGCAAATCCTTTCTAACTTGAAGAGGTAGAGGTTGTATGAACTGGGGGCTAGTTATAGAAACAGGTAGAGCTCTTTAGAACCATAAGAAAGAACAAATGGGGTAGATGGTAGTAGGGCTAGTAAGAGGCACATATGGGAAAGTGAAGACACCATGAGAGGGAATGCACCATTGCGCACCCTAGAGAGAGGAACTAGCACTTATGGGTATCACCTTGGTAGAAATTCTATTTCTACTATTAGGATGAAGCATCATCATCATCAGGGAAGGAGATAAAGGGACCATAGCCAGAGGAATTTAATAAGGCCAAATCACCCAAATTTTATGGAGAAATGAAGAAATATGAAGAGGGGAAGTTTGGCTACTTGGAATGAAGAAACTCTTTAGAATCCAAAACTATCCTGAAAACATGAAAGCAAAGTTATCCACCTACAATTTGAAGGGAAAATAAGATATATGGTGGGAATACATGATGAATGTAAAGGGAATCAGAGAAGAGGAGTTGTCATGGAGGGAGTTTGAGGATTATTTCAGGAACAAATATCTATCTAAGAGATACTTCGAAAATAAGGCGAAGGAATTTTATGAGCTTCAACTGGGCCATATGACAGATGATGAATATAACACCAAATTTTTGGAGCTGTTAAGGTATGTTACTTACCTTAAAGAGGAAAAAATGAAGATTTAGAGATATGTAAGTGGAATTCTGTCATCCTTCAAGGATAGGATTAGGTTTGATGAGCCCAAAACATTGAAGGATGCAATGCGAAAGTTGAAACACTATTACAAACAGTCCAAGCATAGGCCCGAGTTTGATATTGATTGGAAATCCAAAGGAAATGCCAAATTTAAAGGAAAAGGGAAACAAGAAACTAAAGGAGCAAGTGTGATACCTATTAAGCAATAAAATCATCATAGGTCCAATGTTTCCAATAGAGGTTGTTCAACTCAAGAAGAAGTCAAGGGTTATAAGAAGGGCCCATACAAGTGTTGGACTTGTGGAGGAAATCACTTGAGGAAGGATTGCCCATGGCACAATCACACTGGTCCGAGACTATTCAACACACAAGATGAAAAGGCAGTCAAGAATGTAGCTCAAAGTATGTGTATAATTTATGCAACGGTGGATAATCGTCAAGCTTATCACCAAGCAGCAGTTATAGAAATAGAAGGTACGCTTCATGATCAACACATTTCAATTTTGATTGACTCTGGTTCAAATTTTAGTTACATCAGTCCCATTGTTGTTAAGAGATGTGAATTAAACGAGGAAGCATATGACGAGTCTTGGTTAGTCTGATTGGCCATAAAGATGAAAAAAAGAGTTAAACATTGGGTGAGGCTTGCCCAATTGAATTAAATGGAATTCCTCAATGAGTTTCCACTAGGAGCATATGGAATATTGTTCGGCATGGATTGGTTGTACACACACCACACCAAGGTACATTTAAAAAAAAAGGAAATCGAGTGCTTATATGAGCATGGAGAAAGAAGGGTATTACAGGGAAATCCCATATCCGTGAGGCTAATTTAAGCCATGCAAGCCAAGTGAAGCATTAGGAAGGAATGCATCTTATTTGTTGTGCAAATTTATAATAGCATTGAGCCAACAATAGCACTGAGAGCAATGATAACGACATCTTAACCAAATATATTGTCCTAAAGAAGTTCCAAGATGTCTTCCCTGAAGAGACTCCTAGATTACCTCCTCATAGAGCGGTGGATTTCTCCACATAATTGATACTAGGAGCAATGCCAACATCAAAAGCACCATATCGAATGAGCACTCTAGAGTTGGTTGAGCTAAAGCTACAACTCAAGGACATGCTTGATAAGGGCTACTTAAGGTTGAGTGTGTCCCCATGGGGAGCATTGGTGTTACTTGTGAAGAAAAAATATGGAACACTTAGGCTATGTATTAAATATAGGAAACTAAACAAGGTGACCATTAAGAACATGTATCCATTGCCATAGATTGATGATTTATAAGACCAGCTGAGAGGAGCAACAATCTTCTCCAAAATTGATTTAAGGTTATGCTATCATCAAGTGCGTATGAAGGATGAGGACATCCATAAGACAACCTTCGGAATGAGTTATGGACATTATGAATTCATAGTAGTGCCCTTTGGAATTTTTTCTTTTTTTTTTCCCACGAAAAATTTGGCAACTTTCTATTAAAAATTTAATGAGAGTTACACTTTGTAGATGCAAATAAGCATTCAAGATGCCCAAAGGGCCATGTACACATGTACACCATGTAGCTAGGCTACCTATAAAATTTACATATTTCCAGTAGGGATGGGCTTTTCATGCTTGCCTTTTCTCTTTTGGACATTCTACCAATTCCCCGAATGTAGGGAGGAAGGATCCAAGGCCAGCTCATTGTTCTTTATTGGGTTTTCTCTGTCGGAATCTGAACTTTCGGATACGTGCACTCTCTTGTTTGCACCTGAGCTAACATATGAACGTGCTTCTGGTGGCGTGGGATCTATCGTTGGCTCAACCGTCTGTGAGTTCATGTTGGTTTCCATTGGTTCTTGTAATTCTTATTCATGGATTACTTGTTCTTCTGCTATCTATTTTTCCTCCTTTTGGGTTGGGATATCCTCTCCATCTTCTGACTCTTGCTCTGGTCCTCCTGAGGGAAATTTCCATCCCTTAGATGCTTTCCCTGTTTTCTTTTTCTTCCTGTTCTCTCTTGTTGCATTTGGGCAGGTGTTTTGTAGATGCCTTGTTTTCCGCCATATTCTACATCTAAACGTTGTGTTTTCATAGTCCAGATGTTGTAGCCATTTTTTTATTTATTATGTTTCAAAATGATACTTTCAGGAAGCCCTTTGCTAAGGTCCACTTCAATGCTAATTCATGAAAAAGTGAAAATTCTCTCCTCCAGTCTCTGGATGTCTGTTTTGATATATCTCCCCAGGTTGTTTCCGATACCCTCTAAAAATCCGTCATTCTAGAAATGGAGCAGGAGATTATATAGCCGGACCCAAACTGACATTTTGGTTATCTCCATCGTATTAGCATCAAAATATGGGAACCAAGGAGTAATGAAAAGTCCAGTTGACCCCTAGAACCACAAGCCCGCTCTAAGGATGATGTATCTAGCTTCTTTTGATGGAAATTTGACAATAAAGTATCCTTTGGAGTAGAGATGTATGTCATAGTCCATGGTCCAATTGGTAAAAATCCAATGGAACAAATCCATTAGTTTTCCTAGTAGCAGTTAAGCATGCACATTATTGCTTGTGTTTCGAAGGCAGACCTATATTCCTCGATCTCTGGTGCCTCAATGTTCAGTTCTGGAACGAAATTCATTTTCTCCACAATATAAGGTTTGGGCATGTTCTCTGCCTGTTCTAGTGGTGTTGCTACTTTGTTCTTCCCCTGCAGAATATTCCTATATGATAGTCCATTGGGGGCTTCTGTTTTGAAGGTATTGGCTCCCTTCATCTATCCTTGAGTTCTATTCTGATTAGGTCTAGTCGATGTGATTCCTCCTGTGGCTCCTCTTTTGAGTCTTAGATTCAAGGCTATGGAAAAATTTCTTTGGATCAGGTAATCTTTTAAAAGGTTTCCTTCCCGTAGTGATTTCCCCGAAAAAATCAGACTCTATTTTGTGGCTGGGATACTTGTTGAAGATTGGATCTTCTGCTTCAGATTTGTGATATGCTCTGAATCATGTACACAGAGGGTTTGGGATTTTCCGCCTAATTTTCTTATAAAAATCTGGAAACTATTTGCTGCATTATTTTCATTTCCTTTTACTTCTGCCTTGAGATTTTTTATGCCTATACCCCTTATACAGGCCCTTGCTGCAGCATAATCACTGGATCCAAGGGCCTCTGTTTCCTCACATAGAGGAGTCTCAGAAATAGGACCGACTCCTCTCCAAACCCTCAGGCTGAAGGACATTGGAAGTGGAAGCAAGCCGTAAAACCCAACAAACCAGACGACAATTGGGACAGAGATTCGACAAGAAAAAGTATAGCTTAAAATATAAAAATTAGTAAAATTGTGATGAAGGGAGATAGGCACTTAAAGAAAACACACTCTTCAGATCCAGCTAGATCCAATCCCTATTGTGTGAGACCATTTACCAACTGCTCTGCAAAGGGCCATTGAAATGTGCAGGGGATCCAAGAGAGATCTGCGTCTGTCTACTGAGTCTTCTGCCTTCGATCCACTCCACCCCTACCTTCTTTGAAGCACTAGGCCGCCTGACCCAATTGTCGGTGCCTTCCTCTGAAAAAATGTGTCACCTGCCCCAGCCGCAGTCGCCTTCCCTTCTTTTCAAACCTGCGATGCCTCATTTCCACCTTCGAGAAACTGAAGCCTGCCGTCTAATTAAAACCAATAGCAAGGAGGCCCCAAGCGCAAGCCAACCCTTCCTGGAGCTTCGTTTAGAGGATTCATTGCTACGCAAACCTCTTGCACTCACATACAAAACCTCCCGCTCAAGCTCTCCATCGTCTCCCGTCCCTGCATCAAATAATCACTTACAACCTGTGCCCTTTGGACTTACCAATGCACTTGCAACCTTTATGTGCCTTATGAACAATGTATTGCACCCTTATTTGGATAAGTTTTCCATAGTATTCATAGATGAAATTATGGTCTATTCAAATATTAAGGAGGAGCGCAAAGAGCATTTGGAAAAAGTATTGGAATTCCTAAGAGAACATAAGATCTATGCAAAGCTCAGTAAATGCAATTTCTTTTAGTCACATATTCATTACTTAGGACACATTTTCTCAAGGGAGGGAGTTGTAGTTGAAACAAATAAAGTTAAGGCTATCATGGAATGGCCAAAATCTAAGAATGTGGCTAAATTTAGGTCCTTAATGGGTTTGGAAAGCTATTATAGAGGTTTATTAAAAATTTCTCCAAGATTGGTTGTCCAATTACTTCTCTGCAAAAGAAATGAAAGAGATTTGAATGGACAATTGATTGTGAAACAATATTTTATTAGTTGAAGAAATTGTTGACCAATTCACCAATATTAAGAATAGAAAATACTAAAAAGGATTTCATTGTATGCACGGATGCCTGCAAGGAGGGACTTGAAGGAGTATTGATGCAAGAAGGTCAAGTGGTGTGTTATGAGACCATAAAGTTAAATGAGCATGAACATAATTATGTAACTCATGGTTTGGAATTGGTTTCCATCATTCATGCATTGGAGATGTGGAGACAATACCTCCTTGGTAGAAAATTTAGCCTAATGACTGGTCATGGAGGGATGACGTATTTATTTGAACAACCCAAGTTAAATGCAAGGCAAGCTTGACGACTAGCCACACTCAACTAATTTGATTTTGAAATCAAATATATCAAAGGAAAGGAGAACATAATAGGAGATGCACTCAATGTGAGGGTGTAGTTAAATAATTTAGCAAGCATAAGTTATTATGGGACTGATCTTGAAGAGAAGTAAAAAAATGTTGGGAAACAAGATGAAAAGTATCAACGATTGAAAGAGAAGTGACAACAAAGCTTCCAAGACAAGGAAGATAAGGAACACTGCCTAAAAAAAGAAGGGATGATTAAATTTAAAATAAAAAATTATGTGCCAAATAACAATGACTTGAAGAAACTCATATTAAAGAAGTTCCATGCCCAACCATACTCTGGCCACCTAGGTTACAAAAAGACTCTTATAACCTTCAATAGTTTCTATTTTTGGTCAGATTTAAAAAGGGAAGTGGCTGAATTTATCTCCAAATGCATATAATTCCAACAAATAAGGGTTGAGTGTAAGCACCTAGTTGGTTGTTACAACCCGTTCCTATTCTAGAATGGAAGTGGGAAGTGATCTTCGTGGAATTTATTACAGGGCTACCAAGGACTCCAAGACAACATGATGCAATCATGACAGTGGTCGATAAGTTGAGCATGATGGCTCACTTCATGCATGTTAAATATACAAATTTATCTAGTGATGTGGCACGAGTCTTCATAATGGAAATTGTAAGATTGCATGGGGTTCCCAAGAATATTATCTCGAATAGAGATACCAAATTTACCTCAAAACTTTGGAGATAATTAGCTGCAGGCTTGGGGACAGAGTTAGCGTTTAGCACTGCATACCATCCTCATACTGATGGGAGAACAAAGAGAACAAACATAATATTAGAAGACATGTTAAGAATGTATGTGATGCACCAACCCAAGAACTGTGAAGAGTACCTTACAATTATATAATTCACATACAATAATGGATACCAAGAATATCTAAAGATGAGACCATCTAAGGCACTTTATGGAAGGAGTTCAATACTCCTATTATCTAGAGTAACCCATTGAATAGTGTCCTTGTTGGGCTTGATATGTTAAAAGAGATGGAGTAGGAAATGAAAGTCATTTGAATAAATTTAAAAGTGACAAAAAACATGCAGAATAACTATGCGGATCAGCATAGGGTGCATAAGGAGTTCCAAGTTATTTAAAATATATTTAGAGGACACTAATCATGTTATCAATTGTACTATGTTACAAGTGGAACCATAGGGAGAGTTCCAACCAGAGCCACTATGCATCTTAGACCGGAGGAGCCTTATGCTCAGGAATCAAGAAATAAAGCAAATCGAAGTATAGTTGAGACATTTTGGGCTCGATGAATCCATGTGGGAAATGGATGACCAGATGAGGGTAACATATTCTTTCTTATTTTATGAGTAAAGTAAATTGTAAATACATTGTAAACGTTGTACAAAGATGTGTGTATAAAGCTCCATATCAATTGTGTTTGTTTTGCTTATAGTTATTGAACATTGAGGACAATGCTCATCCTCAAGGGGGAGGGGACTATGAAATCCCCTGGTTAATATTTATCTCTCTTGTAAATAATTGTAATTATTTTAAAATGGCCGAGAGGAACACAAATTCCATTTCTTGAGGAGGAGATTTTTTGAGGGAATTTTTGTTTTAAATATCAGTCTTGGTTGGTTGAGTGAGATGAATGTGCATTAAATTTAGCTAAAGAAATAAGGATAAACTAAGTGTCCTTTAGCTCCAACCATAAGTAAGGAAGATGAAAAAAATTAAAAGAAGCATGGGTTGTGTTGTCCAATGAAGGGGGGCTATTGGACCATCATGGAAAAAAAAGGGGAATTTATTTTATGGAAAAATGAAGGAGTACCTTCATGGAAGGGATTCCAATCATAAAATATCTCACTCACATATACACACAAAAAAACACAGAGAAGGAGAATTTATAATTATTGTTGAAGAGCACAAAGAAGGTAACATCTACAATTATTGTTGCTAAGCGCTAGAGGAAATTTTTAAAAACCATATAAAGAACACTCTTAGAGGCTTGTTAGGCATAAATATAATAGAGAGTAGTGGCTTTCCTGTAGGGCTGAAGAACCCACTGGAAGCTTTTGGATTTATAAACATGTTGTACTGTGGAGATTCACGCAGGTGCTTATGAGGGTTGATGAACCAACAAGAGTTACCTTGGGGCTGAAGCTCTGGTGCTTGACTCACTGATGAACCACCTGGGAGAGCGATTTATTTACCCATAAGTAGCTTATCCACTGATGAACCTTCCTTATTGTGCACTCTCTTCTCTTGAAAGCGAGATGAGGTTCTCTACATGCTAGTATCCTGACATGAATATGAATCTGTCTCGATGGTTTGAATGATAATGTGTGTAGCTCGTGGATGAAGGCAGTGTGGCCTTGTGACATCCTGTACAAGTCCTTTGAAAGCACTCCACCTCAATCTTTGGAATCTAGTTCAGGGGTGACAAATACAAGTAAAATTGGTTGTAGCTTTTCTATGGTTGGGTGGAGAGTTAGAGTTCCACTCTCAGTTGATAGAACTTGCATAAGATAAGTATCACCTTATGATATGCTTGTGATTTCTATTTTCCTATGTTATTTACAACATGATAACGACATATTTCTAATTAAGGAGTGTTGGTTCTTGCATCTATAAAATATATAATTATTGTGTTGGATACAAGCTTGTAATGATGTTAATCTAATGCTCAAGTGTGTGGTTTAATATTGTGAATCAAATAGGGTACTAGGTTTCTCATTTATCTATGGAATGTTAATTTCCGGTAGGAATTTTGAGCATTGTATGGTTTCCTATTGCTTACATGAGTTTATTATATGTTTATGATTATCCAAAGAGACCAGGAGATCCTTGAGTTAAGATGGCCTTGATTTCTATCAATTATTATTAACCCAAGAGGGTTGTAGCCCTCTGAGTTATTGAGAGCCAAAAATTTCTCAAGGGCCTTAGTGAAAATGAATGGACAAGTCCCTCCTATTTATGATGTTGTAAATTGTTTTATTATTTATAAGCTTAGGAATGATATATATATATATATATATATATATAGTCAGAGGTTGAAAGGGATGGGAAAGTCCCAGTTGAAATATTAGGAGGGATAACCCGAAGGAACCTCACAGAAAACTTAAGGGAAATAGGTCCATTTTTGGTGCCAGGATCAAATGATACAAAACCATCATGGCCAAGATGTAGGCTAGGTATTTTAAATACGATGTATAACTTATAACATGCACGAACCCACTGATATTATCGCTCAACATTTTAAACTCCATCTCTTATGACCTCTACCCTATGAATGGGTCTCGGATCCATGGACCTCAGTTCTTTGGAACCAAGTCATTTGAGCCTCCTTTGGAAACTTATGAGATTATTTTAGCTGAGGAATAACCTCAAAGAGTTTGTCTGAAGATGAAAAAATATTCTTGTTAACCGTCATGCTTTATATTTTGTCACTGCACTTTGAGTCATCAAACATTCAGGACGAAGAGTATTCCCATCTCTTAACTGGCACTCCTTCAATCATTTTCTATCAAAAAACTCAACCTTGGCGATTTAAGACTAAGCCTCTTGGAATTTCTTCCAAGGAGGGTTTTCACCAAGAGGATTTCCGTCTGATATGGTTTCTTGTAAGAAAGTTATTATTGAGATGACATGGTAGGAGTGGGTCGGACAGGAAGGTGGGGGAGGGAAGATGGAAAGAAAACGGGCAAAGAGGCACAAAAATTAGCAGTTTCTGATTCCAAGCCTAACATGTGTTTCCTTCGAGAAAGTTTTTCATCAAGAAAGGTTCTCCTTCAAACGGGGTTTCCTCCAAGGATTGTTTTCACTAAGAAAGTTTTCCTTCGAGATAGTTTTCTTTGAGGTGACATGGACATCAGGACCTCAAACCTCAGAACCTCAATGATTAAGCACTTGGTCACTTGGAGTTTCTCCCGAGGGGTGTCATCCAAGATATTTTTCTGTTAGGTATGTTTCCTCTAGGGTGATTTGGTAAGCCTTAGAACCTCGAACCTCAATGATTCAAGAACTTGGTGTCCCAGAGTTTTTTCAGAGGGGTTTCACCCAAGAAATTTTCTTTTGAAATGACATGGAAGTGGTGGGCCAAGTGTGCATTGTTGCATGTCATGTGAGGACGCATGGAGAGGGGCCACTGACATGCCTATGTAAGAATCAGAGTATCAGTAAGTCGCAACTAATATCACATTTCGAAGTGGCATTGAGAGGCTAATTGGGACAACCATATGGGTGCTATGTGGGGACCACATGGATGCAACATGGTGGGTTGATGAGGTAACACTAAACTTTAAATGACAATAAATTTTGATTCGAAGGTTGAATTAGGACAATATTTAAATCACTAGAATCGTCTCAATGAGATGAATACAGTGGCGTCATCCATTTGAAGTTTTGAGGAGGTTTAAAAAAATAAAAAAAACTTTACCCCATTTCTATAACACTACCTTGGATCTTGGGTCAACATAGTAACCATTTCCTTGTAACCTATGATTTGGGTTGGGGTTAAGAGGGTATTTGTTACACAAACACTCTTAATTTCATCATTTACCTTTATGTCATAGAGAAAATTTGTGAAAAACCTTATGAATCGAGAAGGGATTTTACCTCCACATCCTTAATAGGGAATTTGGCATCACTCCCTTCAATAGAAGCTGCTTAGGTATCCAAATTCATTACATATGCTATCACTATCACACCATTACATGATATCTAGTGAAAATTTAATCCATTACTGTTATGAAGGTAAATCATCTCTATAGACAGAGACGATCCCTCTAGCCCTAGGGTGGTTCTAGTAACAAAATGACACGCTAAAGTGTTGCTTCCTAGTTAATGAATGAACAAAAGACATGGTAGATGGACTTACCTTGAATCCAATGCTGTCGATGTTGCGAAAAGAGTAGTAGTCTTCCGCTCCCGCCTTGGCAAGTCACGATCCGTTTGCTGTCACGCTCAGATACCTGCACATAGGACAACGAACAAGAACAACGTATGACATAATCATTTCACTCACAACTATTAGCCAGTAAAAGAGGGCTAAACATCTCACATCAAATAAAAATCATAATACAATAGTGGAACCAAACAATAGTCATGTATATTAATGAGTAGAAGGAAGAGTACAACCGATGCTTTGACGTTGCAATCTCCTCCAGCGGGGTTCAGACAAAACACATCTCAACTGTCGGTTAGGGAATTCAGACTCAAGCTCTCTCAGAAGTCATCGACTCAAGCTTTCTTACTCTATCTCCTCTAGCATCTTAGCTGTAGTGTGATTCTCCTAGTTCAACTATTCAACCGTTCTGCTATAATTTGTTCAGCTAGCTTCTACTAAAGGAGATAGTTTCTTATATAGAGGGAAGAGAGGAGGTTGGGATCCCTACAAAGGTGGGAGGGAGTCCTATCCTTTAGGAGAGTTCCAAGGGAGGTGGAAACTACTAACTAAAGGAAGGAGTCCGTGGTTGTTTTAGTTCAACCACTCCCAATGACTCATCCCCGAGGTGGTTGGAATGGAACCTACGCCTATATTTAAAAAAAACATTCCGTAAATAGCTTGGCACAGGTGTCTAATCGGCACAGAGCACCACCTGGCGCGGGCTCAGTGTTAAATTTCCTGGTCGGCGCGAGGGTGTAACAGGCTACTCGCGCCAAGGCAAAAATAGGGATTTTCACAGCTCTGCTCAGGGAAATGTCAACAAGAAGAATGTAGCTTTCATCAAAAGGGATGAAAGGATGGTATTTTCAAAGCATGACACTGCGTATTGGTCACAGAAACGACCCTCCAATGTGCGAGTTGGGGATTGCAGGGATAGTGACAAAATGCTGTGTAATAGATGCCCCCCTAAAGTATGAAGTCCGCGAGCGAGGGAGAGGTGAAATGCTTTATGAGAACACGTTCGAACCAAACATCGCTGTCGGAAGACCTGCAATTACAAATACAACTAATATCTGTGATACATGAATCATGTGGCATGGGCGCAACCATCCATAATGAAGTATATAAAAACTGAGATCCGAGGTATGGACACAACCATCCAGCAGAAAGGATCAATAAATAGACTCAGGTATGGTCGCAACCATCCAAGCAAGAGAGTCATGCAATAAGTCATAATAATCCACAAAAATTCACAGCCTGGAGTTTATCAGACAAAATCTAGGGTTTTGCGCTCCATCTCGACCCGAACATGTACAATTTTGAGCATGCGAATATATGAGCTGAAGTTGAACATGCAGGAAAATCGTCTTGTTACTAGACAATAATTAAAGCTGTTAACATACTCGAGAGAAACCACCAATGATGACGATGGTCCTCAAGGTACAAAAGGTAAAATCTATGGAATGTGAAAAGTGATATGACGTCGAACATCCGTAGAATCACTCGATCGAAGGCCAATGATGTGAACCTTGTGTCGAATGTGAAAAACCTGCCATTTAGGCATGCAGGCTCCAAGGTACCAGAAGGGAGTCTCTAGATCAAATTCCTAGATAATGAGCTGAAGTCGACAGGAAGTGACCTGGTTTAAGGGGGGCCATAATTTTTCCCACATCATCGACACGAGACAAAGGAACATGATGAAAGTGGATCAGGACCAACAGGAGATCAGAGGAAGGTTGACAACTGCAAAGACAAACTTCTCTTGAACATATTAACAGCACGACACTGGATCTGGCAGTATTTTACATCAAAGGATTTGAGGTCATGATGACGTGGAAAAGAGTAGATGAGAGGTCAAAAGAGATTACCCAAACCCATGGAGGCAAAAAATGACGAAATGAGATGTCCCCAACCTGACACGAATGCGGACAAGTGCCATGTTCAAGAGCGACATACTGCCAACATAACTAAAACTTGATTCCATTTTCCCCACCATTGCTGGTGAGTACCCCAATTATTTTTTAAAACAAGCTTGATGGGGATAGAATATGCTTGTACTGTAAGTTTGTCCTTCGGACAAATCCAACCTAGTACATTTTACGAGCCCTAGGAAGGAGGACTCAAAATAATTTCATGGTGACGAAGTCCGATGTCATCAAGGTTTAACGAGTTTGACAAGGGAAGAACTCGACATCTTTTCATGTTTAGAGAGTTTGAAAATAAGGCAAAAGAGAAAACTCCAGTAGTCCCTTTTCGTCGGTAGTCTCACAAATTCGAAAAGGTAGAAAACTGTGTCTGCGAGAACCTCTTAGTTGCGATAGGCTAAGGTATTCCTTTTTCGTAAATAATCTATCCCAGCCCGAAAAAGGGTTAAACATATACTAGGTAGATATCGTTTCGCAGCCATTTAATGAGTTCAAAATGACAAGAATCTCGACAATATTTTCAATTTTAGAGAGTAAATAAAGAGCTAAAAGATGACTCCAGTAGTGACTTTTTCGTGTTTTTACTAAGTCCGAAAAAGTATAAAATATAACTTGTTACTTCATCATTGTTGCATAAAAAACCTATTTCTGCACAAGAGACATGTGTAAAACCCATTTGTCAAAAATAATATAATAAAATAATCGAAAAACATGCCTTAAAACCTAATTAGGGTTGTGAAAAAGTTATAAAATGCCAAAAATGGTAAAAATAATTACTTTTAACTTTTTACCTCTTGTGGAGCAATAGTTACCCATTTTACTGTGCAATCTTGCGGTGACGATAGCGGCCAATCCAATAGCTCAATCACAAATCCATCAACTCCAGGTAAGAGCTGAGATCCCTCTCATCATTTTAAGTCATTTCTTGTTTCTTGCAATTGTCAATTTCAAATTTCGGGGGAGAAAAGGTAACAATTAGGGCTTCGCAGTTGGCATGGGTTTCGGGCACAGAGTCGCGCCAACTGCCCAATTTTTAACACTAGGGCGCGCCCATTGGCACGACTATTTTCAACGGCGCAAACCATTTCTAGAAAAAAATATGCATCAAATACTCCAATTTTTTATAGATTTAAGGGTTGAAATTGACTAATACCAATCATATGTGTGTGTTTGCAGGTAAAAAGAGGAAAAATGGTCATTGAATGGAAAGAATGGGAACATAGTGAAGAAGATGAGCTAGCCATGGAAAATGAGGGAGTCATGGAAGCCCTCAGAAACTGTGGTTTGAATTTTTTTTTACTAACACCATGTCTCCGAACCCAACCAGAATTGCTACAGTATCTGATTAGTATACGGGATGAAAATCAAGAGAAGTTCATACTATGGGATCAAGAACTTGAGATTGATGTCTCTGACGTGTACTTAATCACAAGATTATCACGGAGAGGTGTAGCACCAATCCTAACTGACACCCGACCCTGCATGAAAAACATGACCATGGTGATAGAAAAGGTATGCCTAGGAGCACGGAAGGGATCAGGTAGTGGGAAAGTTGATATAAAAACTATCCCATATTTGACACTACGCGTGGTACTACATACCATTACACGGGCTACGGGATCACAAGCACCACACGAAGCAACAAAGACACAATTGCTTCTTTCTGTGGATTGCATGGCTCCCACCATCTACAACTGGGCAGAGGCCGTGACCATAAAGATGAAGCGCCAACTAACCAAATGCAAGAAGACCAAACTAAAACAATTTTTCTATGGATCTATTCTGGTATCGTTCTTCTTCGAATGACTACCAATTTTTCAGTGATAGGAGGTTATTGTCCCGACACCACCAGTGAGAGAACCACAGATGGCTCGATGGGCAGCTTTGATGCCAAGGGCAGGGGGCAGTCAACAGATGTCCTGGAGACCGGAATTATTTGATTGGCTTCGTCGACAACTGATTTTCATGGAGGAATGGCTCTACTCTGGCACAAATTTCAGTGATGACCCAGACCTCTCACTCTCGGCGGGAGAAGATTGGGATGAAGATTTGGGTGAGACTCATTTTTTAAGTTTTATGTGTATTATGATTTTTTTTATTTATGCATGTTCTGACATTAAATCCATGTGATGCAGATGTTGTCCCAGAGAGACCTACCGGTATGTCACCGATAGCGAGGCGAATCCCTCGCGATTTCGACCCTCAAGGCGAGGGCGGCGAGGAAGATGAGATAGTGCGCAACCTGGAGGGGATCACACGAGGAGTCCCGGATTATGCATGTTTTGATGATGTTCCTCGCGCCTACCAGAGACATACCATAGGGGTGCCTAGCCGAATTACGGGTCGTGACATGTTATCACGATCACCATGATGATTAGACACCTAGTTTTTATTTTATCTGCATATTTTGCAAGACATCATGTCTCAGGATGTAACAGAAACACACATATTTTTTGACGTTATGATGCACATAGTTGCAAACATGCTATAAATATACATACATCTATCTCCCTACATGGATCTCTTACATATGATGATGTTTTTACAAATGATGCAAATGTCTATCTAATATAATGCTAGCCACTATATCAATTAATGTGTTCATCTGTCTAGGAATATGTTGATAGGTAATAAAATCAAAATGTCTTTCCAACAGACGAATACATAAATAAAATCTCAGAATGTGTGGATTTCTAACTGAATAATGATTATTGAGTTGCAGAACAATAAGCTATGAATCTAGATTTACAAGCAAAACACGTATGCCGAGGTTGATTGCCTCGGTTAATAGCTCAATGACAACGCTATATTCAGCGACATTGTTTGTAGTTTTCCCTAGACAAATACCTTTCAAATCTATCAACTCACCAGCAGGATCATAAATTACCCAGGTTGTCGAAGAAAAATTCCTGGTACTACGGGAAACACCATCCGCGAAACCGACATAAGGGGTAATATACATCTGCACAATAAGAAAGACCCAATAAGCAGGAAAATGCTCAAAAAGCACATCAAACCAGAAAACATGTACAAAAATGAAAACAACACCTATGTACACCTATTAGGCATGAATTACTCACGCATAATATTTTTTGAGATACAACCCATTTCTGGGCTGTTCAAGAGGATGACCTTCGTAGTCAATTAGCTCATAGGCCCCATTTTGCAACACATGTTTAACGATGTAGGGCCCATGCCACATAGGTTGAAATTTTCCTGCCCCCAGCTTATCACGAGCTTGGTCATACAGGAGGACAAGATCTCCTTTAGCGAAAGAACGAGGGGAAACTGATTGATCAAAGTGAGCTTTGACTCACCTTTTCTGTGCTTCGATAACGAGAGCAACAAAGTGACGGTTTTCATCCAGCCTTTCTAAATAAAGGAGACGCTCTTCTTCTGGCGAAGTATTCGGCAATAATTCAACAGCCAACTTGAGCGAAGGTATTTCACATTTAATCGGGAGAGTTGTTTCCAGGCCATAAACCAACTGGAAAGGAGTGAACCCGGTTGCGTTCTTCACTAAGGTTCGGTGTGCCCAAAGAGCCGAGAATAACATGAGATGCCAATTTGATTTGTGGATCCCAATCGTATGTTGAAGCATTGTGACAAGAACTTTGTTCACAACTTCAACCTGGACATTGGCTTGAGGGTAGTACGATGTTGAGTTGTCGTGACGCAAACCCAACTTAGAAGTCAACTCTGCCACCATATAATGCCGAAAATGGGAACCATGATTGGTAACGATGGCTTGAGGGACACCAAACCTAGAAATAATGTGATTGAATATGAACTGAGCAGCTGTCTTACCATCAGTGGCAAGTGTAGGCATTGCTTCGGCCCATTTGGTGAAGTAGTCCACGGCTACGATAATATAAACATGCCCCCCGGCCGCCACTTCACAAAGGGACCAATGGTAATGACAGGGTGAAGAGGAACGGGTGGCGCACACATCTTGTGTTGATAAATTTGGCAATCATGGTATTTACAAATTGCAACAATACAATATTTGAAAATAGAAGGCCAAAAATAACCAACACGAAGAATCTTCTGTGCAGTAGCATAACCAGACATGTGACCACCGCAGGCACCACTGTGACAATCATTCAGAGCTTTCTCAACTTCCTCATGAGTCAAACATCGTTGGATTATGGAATTGACTCCAATACGATAGAGAGTATCTCCAACTATACGATAAGGTTGCGATTGATGGCAGATGCGTCGGCGGGCATCCTTCGTCAACTCAGATCTAAAAGATGAAGTTTGGAGATAGACAATGATATCAATGTACCATGGATCGAGTGTGCTAATCAAGAAAAGCGAATCATTTGGGATGAATTCCTCAGAACGAGAAGGAGCAGAGTCGGAAGGGAGAGAACAAAGTAAATCAACAAAGACCAATGATTTCTTAGATTTGGAAGTAGTAAATTCCAAATCAAAATCTTGGAGGATGACAATCCACTTTGAGTATTTCCCCCCCAGCAATTGTCAAGACAATATGTAGGTCATGGGGTTGCATTCAGAAATCACTGTCACTGTACGCAAAAGAATATAATGACGAAAACGTTGAACAACGACCAACGCTAACTTCACGACATGGGCATAATGCGTTTCAGGGTCGAGAAGGTTACGAGACAAGTAATAAATAACATGCTCATGACCGTCATCATCGTCTTGTACCAAAACCATGGCAATTGTGCTGAAAGCAACAGCCAAATAAAGGGAAAAATCACGATGATAATCTGGAGGGTGCAGGAGAGGAGCATTGACCAGTAATGTTTTCAAAGCATTGAACAATTTCTGAGAAATCTCATCCCAGTAAAAAGGAACACCCTGCTTTAACAATCGTGTAAAACCTTTAGCTACTTTAGCTTAGTTAGGTATAAAATGAAGAAGAAAATTAGCTTTCCCTTGTAAACTCTGCAACTGATGTAATGAGGAAGGAGAGGGGAGATTGATAATAGCCTCAACCTTGAGAGGACCTAGGCGAATACCGTCTTTTGAAACGATAAACCCTAAGAGTCGACCGGAATCAACGCAGAAGACACACTTGTGCAGATTAAGCCGAATGTTATAGTGTCTACAACGAAGAAAAATCTGACAAAGATGGTCAACATGGTCTCTACGCTTATTTGAATGAGCGGGAAGGTCATCCAGATAAGGTTGAACGATGTGACGAATATCATGAAAGGCATAAGACATCGCGCGTTGAAATGTAGCCCTGGTATTCTTCAAACCAAAAGGAAGCTTCTTATAGGCAAAGGTACCCCAAGGACAGATGAAAGAAATCTTGTGTTGATCAGTCAGGAGAATGTTGATATGATTATAACCCGAAAAACAGTCCATAAGGGAAAAAATCTCACTCCCGGCACAGTCATCAATGATTTGATCATGAAAGGAGTAGGATAATTATCCTTAGGAAAAGCTCGATTGATATCACGATAGTCAACACAGACACAAATAATGCCCTGTTTGTTATCTACAAGAACAATATTAGAAACCCACTCTGTCAAGGGAATCAGATAAATGAAACGAGCTTTGAGAAGCTTTTCCACTTCGACCATAATGGCAGCAACTTTCCTAGGATGCACCAGATGAAGACGCTAACGAACAGGGTTCGAACTGGGATAAGTAGGAATCTCATGTACCACGATGCTAGGATCAATGTCAGGCATTTCTTCGTAGGACCACGCAAAGACATCATGGAATTCACGAAAAAGGCTAGTATAGACTTGTACTTCATCTGAAGAACAAGTAATCCCAATATGGATGTTCTCGACGATTTCCGACTTAATGGAAATGTCGACAGGCATCGTCTGAGTAATGTTACTCAAGTTACCTTCCGAAAAAACCTCATGGATCTGAACAGGTGTTTGAAACGGAGGAGAAGGAACCTGAGAGGAAAAATTCTCAAGACAGGTAGACATGGCCCCGAGGCTTGGTAGAAACGAGGAACGATGATGACCATCATCCCATGGCAGATCATAGAGAGACAAGGTTTCCACGATAGCCTCATCGGAAGGAAACACTTCTTTCAAAGGATCCAAAGAATCAAAATCACCAAGACAAGAGGATTGAGAATAAATGTCAAGAGTTACGCTCAAAGGAGCAGAACCAGAATCGAAAACTGAAGCAGCAATGAGTTCACAATAATCAATTTCAATCGGACTCAAAGGCATCGAATCACCGAATGAATTGATTTGTTCAAGAGAAGGGATAACCCAAGGGTCATCGGTTTGAGAAATCATGTTGACCTGAACAGTATTTGGTGGTGGAAGAGGAAAAACACCCATGAGGGTAGGATCCTTGAAAATGCCTGGCCCTACACTCTTGTAAGGAGTAGGAATCTTGTCCACATATGGAACGTTGTTCTCGAAAGAAGAAGTGAAAAAAGACAATTGATCAACAGTAATGATCTTTCCTTCGTGCGGAAACTTCAAAACACGAAAGAGAGTGGACGGAACACACAACATGGCATGAGTCCAAATGCGTACGAGGAGGAGATTATAATTGAGTTTTGCCTCAATGAATTTGACCTCAACATTGACTGTCTTCCCTTCTAACGTGATCGAAAAACTAGCGAGAACACCAAGAGGTTTAGATTCTCTTCCATCAAATGTTTCAAGGGCATTGGGTGATGAAGTAAGATCTGGAGAACCAATGGCTTTCCAACAAGTAGATGACATAACACATGTAGATGCACCCTCGTCCACGACAGCCCGGTGAATATTCAAACCATTAATACCAACTTGAATGATGAACGCAATTTGGTGTGGGAGCCGCTGGATGAAATTCTCTAAATCAAAAGCGAGCAAACTAGTATCGGCAGGATCAATCCCACCTATCACAGATAACAAAGCTTTCCGTTGCGAAGGACAGCTCTGAAGTACTTCTAACACAGACATTGCAGACAGTGCCTGAGCCAAATATTCAATAATACTGTAATGTTGAGCGGCACGGGCATTGGGATTATACGAAGACTTACGAGCACACCTTTGGAAGGCGGTCGCACAACGGATACGGTGTTGGGCCGGTCAATCTCAAGAGGACTAGAAATAGGAGGAGGAGGAGGACCATCAACGATCTCTTTCTCCGCTGCCTGACGTGAACTAGATGGAGGAGAGTACTGAGGGTGCTCTACCATCTGAGTCTGTTGAGGGAAGGGTTCCTTAAGAATGGCTGGAGCTCCTTGGGTGCCTTTGAGCAATCGACTCACTTCATATTGTCGAGGACAGTGCTTGGTGAAGTGCTCATCATCACAAATCAAACAAGGATACTTCAGTTTATGTTGATAACTATCAACAGAACAAGGTTTTGGAGAATCCTGTTTCGGGGTATCGACTTTGGCCTTACCTTTACCCTTTTTCTTACCTTTAGAAATTTTATCTGTAGGATTGGCTTGAACAACATTCACGTATGCGGGTATACCAGAATTCGAATTTGACTGAGAAGCTACATTATTGGAAGAAGTATACTTCTGCTTCCCAGAGTTGGATGAAGGAGACTTCTGAGAATTCTGTGATACGGAACCAATAATACCATCAACGGATGGAGTTGCTGGCGGTTTAGAGGTTCTACATCGAGGAGCATCAGGCAAGATATCATACAATGCGCCAGACTGAGAATACATGAGATCAAGGTACTGGGCATAAGAAATGGCTTGTTCCTCGGTTACACATGCCCCCATAGTAATGTATTTGGAAATTTGATTGACAAATGAGGTAGTGAACGAGTGAGTCAGAAGCTGATCAGGTATCTCAAATTTGATCATGCGGCGATGACGCTGCCACTCAGGAATATGATCCGAGATATGAGTAGCTCGGTCCTGTTTCAATGAAGTGAGGAGATGCATCCCGGTCTCATAGCGAATCCGTAACTGAAAATGTGTAAGGAAAACCATGGCCAAAGAATTTAAATCTTGGAAAACTCCACGAGACAACTCAATGTACCACTTTGCAGCGACACCAGTAAGAGTCCGCTGGAAAAGATGAGGACGAATAGAATCGTCAACCCAAGAGTTAGAAGAACACCATTTATGGTATGTCATCACATGTGTTTGGGGATATTCACCAGGTTTACCCTCAAATTTAGGAAAATCACCAGGAATCTTGGTTGGAACTGGAGGCCAATATGGATTATGAAGAATAGGATCATTTTTCAACTTCGACACATCGGGTAATTCCAACGTAGCAAGAAATGGTAACTGAGTATTGAAAGTCATCGAAGGTCTTTGATAAGGACCTGTATGTACATTTCACCTAGTCTGAGCAGGATTCTTTCCCCATATATTCTGTCCTGCAGGATTCAGATCATAGGGATTAAAAACAGTATAATTCGGTTAATACTGGGATTGAGGACCAGGATATTGAGTCGAGGCAGACCACTGAGGTCCTTGCTGAGTAGCATAAGGATTTTTCTTTGGAATGTAAGCATGAACTTGAGGTTGCTGATACACAGGTTGATTTTGAGGCTACAGAATCTGAGGTGCACTATATACTCGTTGATTTGGAGGGTACGAAATTCGGGGTGCATTATATACCGGTTGATAGGAAACTTGAGGGTAATAAGCACCCTACGGTTGCATAGGTTGACCTTGCGGAGCAGGTTGAGCAGGATAAACAGGTAAAACCGATTGCAGAAACGAAGGAATGTGCTGGTGGGCAGGTTGCAACGGTTGTTGAGCTGGTTGAACCGATTTTTGAGGGCCACCAGGTTGAATTTGTGGTAAAGGTTGTCCTGATGGTTGAGATGGTCTAGGATGTGCCTGATGACTAGGTTGACCCAGAGAAGGACTGTAGGATTTTCCTGGTTGCACAACATTTGGGCCATACTGCACGTGTGGTTGTGATTGAGATGCAACAGGTTGTCCTTGTGGAGGATAAACTTGACCCCAAGACCGAAAGATGATCCCAATTGAACCAGAGGTTGACCTGAGAGACCAAAGGGCTGTCCATGTTGGACCAAAGATTTTCCTTGTAAAGGTTGGCCTTGTGGACTGTATGGTTGTCGCTGTGGACCAAAAGCAAGGCCCTGCTGAGCTGAAGGTTGTCCCTGAGAGGGTTTTCCTTGTAAGCTAGAGGGTTGCATAGGCAAAGTAGGTCCCAAATGAGTAAAACACTGATAAGGATCATAAAAAGCCTGATAAGGATCTATAGGAGGCATATAAACTGGATTCCCACACTCATCATAATGATGCAGATATACATATATGGGATTACCATGAGCATCATAGTAATGAAAATGAGGATCTCTAGGAGCCTGAGATTGCTGAGAACCTTGAGAATTTTTCTGTTGAACAGCTAAAAAATATTCTTTGAAAGTGAAACTTCCAGGAGTCACAGGGGTAGTGGAAACTGAACTAGAAGCCACACAAACTGTAGGTTGGACTGGAACAGATGTAATAGTAACCGACAGAACTGACATCGAAGGTAATGGTACTGAAAAATATTGGACCGAACTCCGAGGAGGAGTTACTGTGCTGGATTATGGAATGGACGCAACACCAGACATAATCTGACTCAGAGACCTATAGCCAACCAGAAGTGACACTGAAGGTGAAGAAGATTGGACAAAGGCACGAGAAAAATCTTCAGGAAAGAGTTGATATTCTCCTGTGGATACATGCATTCCTTCACTGCCAATAGAACTGGAAGAATCCATATCTGAGCCTTTCGTAAGATCTTCGAAAATACTACGGGGACTAGGAGGCACCGCAATAGCAACAAAAGGTGATCTAGACGTAAGAGGAGGAAATTCCCCTTCTTCCCCAAAACCAGACCAAGCACTTGAAGGAGGTCAATTGAACTCAACCGGCTCATTAAGCAGAGATCGAGTAGCAAGGGGCTAGATAGACGGTAAAATGGGCTGCGAGAACTCGACAGATCTAGTGGATTGAGGAGTTTCAAAAGAAGCGTCTGAAAAAGAGCCACCACTAGGAGGCAGTGAGGATGACGAAACTGGATGTTCCGCCACCTTGAAAATAAATTAGAACATGAAGGAAAAGAGATAACCAATCGAAGATACCAAAATCAAGAATCAAGGGAATCAATCAGACCAAGTAACAAAATTTTAAGGGCGTGTAATCGCAGGTGATTAATTTTATAACACTGAAACCAAACTTCACTGTTTCATGTTTTAAGAGTCAAGAAATAGGAAAAAGATGACTCTAGTCACTTTCAATTTGAAACGAGCGTGAAAGGACAAGTGCTTGATGATCTCTTCTCTTGTTTAAAGAGTCACGAAAAGATCGAAATGACTTCTCAGGAATTCTAAGAAAGAGGGTGTACCAGGTTTTCGTGAACTGCCATATACACCTTGGTGATCAAATGAAACAGAAATGACCAAGGACTTGATGTACGTGCAGGTAGTCTCCCCAAAATCTGTGTTCGGTGTATCACGGTTATAAGGTCGCAGACTCAGCTTCCTATGGATAAAGGATTACAACCTAGAGGGGTCTCCCTTTATATACGCGACGGTACGGGGAGCAAAAATCTATACTAGCGCTGTCTGAAGCCAAAAGTGAGTGACATCTGCTAGGTTTTAAGACGCTAGAACACGTCTCTAGCCTAGACCACAAGAAATGTTTCGTTAGGTTCCAATGTTGCCTTAGGTTCATTGAGTAAATTTTAAAGTTAATCTTGAATTATGTTTCAATTTCAGGCCCTATCGAATGTGGAGCTCAACTTCCTAGATGCAAGCTATATGCAAATGAATATCATTTTAATTCGATGAATGCTAGCTAGAAGGAGGAAAAAAATCTTTCAAGCAAGCAAGCAAGAAAAACATGCGAAGAAACTTCTAATGCCCTTAATGTAATCAAGCGAAAACAAAATTCCTTCCTAGATTGAGCTAGTTATGTAAAGGAACATTTCATTTTCAATGCAACAAAATCATGCAAAGATATTTTTTGATTTTTTCAATGAAATGAAGCATACATTGTACTAATTCAATGGAAAACAAAATAAACATTAGTTTGAGTTTTGCGAATGTAAATATTTGAAATTGAATGACTCAACCAAAAAGAAACATACACAAAAACATGCAAGCTAATGGAGCAAACTTTCAAACGAGAAAGAGAGTTCTCAAAACGACCCAAACAAGTAAAGCGATCAAAACTCAAAGTCTTGAAGAAGAAGGACTAATCAAAAAAGCGAAAAAAAACATGTAATAAACAAAACAAAGGATCAAGAAAACTCAGTCTAAAAACCCAAAATGAGACTGGAAACAATCAAAGAGACTCGTTCTCGAACAAAAGGCTCGATGTGCAAGAACACCTAGAAACCCTAAGGTCTTAAATGACACCGGCAAGAAAATGGACAAACGACTGAGGGAAGCAAGTCTGCAGTAGTCTACACAGTCTCCAAAGGCTTAAACATACTAAAAAATAACCCAGAGGCAAGAACAAATGAAAAAAAAATGCATTAGGAAGGTCAAACCAAAATCTACAGGGATTGGCGCGACTGTAAGACTGTAATCCGCGCCATACAGAGGTTGGCGCGAGTGCTAAAAGAGAAACATGCACCAATCGATGCGACTGTCTAGAAAAAAAACACACCAAGCTGGAAACCTATGGGAAAAAATGGAAAAACCCTAACATAATGGGCAGAGGTCAACCTTGACTCTCTGGAGTTGAACAAAGAATGGAAACTCGGCAAACAAACTAGAAAAAGATAGATAAAACCAAGAATGGAAACCGACCCAACAGGATGGCATGACAAACTCGCATTGATCCCCAGTGGAGTTGCCAATTTGCTATGAAGGTAAATCCTCTCTGTGGATAGAGATGATCCCTCTAGCCCTAGGGTGGGTCTAGTAAAAAAAGGACATGCTAAAGTGTTGCTTCCTAGTTAATGAATGAACAAAAGACATGGTAGATGGACCTACCTTGAATCCAACGTTGTCAATGTTGCGAAAAGAGTAGTAGTCTTCCGCTCCTGCCTTGGCAAGTCACGATCCATTCGTTGTCACGCTCAGATACCTGCACATAGGAAAAATAACAAGAAAAACATATGACAGAATAGTTTCACTCACAACTATTAGCCAGTCAAAGAGGGCTAAACATATCGCATCAAATAAACATCATAATACAATAGTGGAACCAAAAAGTAATCATGTATATTAATGAGTAGAAGGAAGAGTACAACCGATGCTTTGACATCGCAATCTCCTCCAACGGGGTTTAGACGAAATGCGTCTCAACTGTTGGTCAGGGAATTTAGACTCAAGCTCTCTCAGAAGTCATCGGCTTAAGATTTCTTACTCTATCTCCTCTAGCAGCTTAGATGTAGTGTAATTCTCCTAGTTCAACTATTCAACCGTTCTGCTATAATTTGTTCAGCTAGCTTTTACTAAGGGATATAGTTTCTTATATAGAAGGAATAGAGGAGGTTGGGATCCCTAAAAAGGTGGGAGGGAGTCCTATCCTTTAGGAGAGTTCCAAGGGAGGTGGAAACTACTAACTAAAGGAAGGAGTCTGTGGTCATTTCAGTTCAACCACTCCCAATGACTCATCCCCGAGGTGGTTGGAATGGAACCTCCACCTCTATTTAAAAAAAAAAATTCCATAAACAGCTTGGCGCGAGTTTCTAACTGGCACAAAGCGCCACCTGGCGCGGGCTCAGTGTTAAATTTCCTAGTCGGCACGAGGGTGTAACGGGCTACTCGCGCCAAGGCAAAAATATGGATTTTCACAGCTCTGCTCAGGGAAATGTCGACAAGAAGAATGTTGCTTTCATCAAAAGGGATGCAAGGATGGTATTTTCAAAGCATGACACTACGTATTGGTCACAGAAACGACCCTCCAATGTGCGAGTTGGGGATTGCAGGGATAGTGACAAAATGTTGTGTAACAATTACTAGTCCCATTTTTTGACAAATTGTTGCACATATCAATGAATATTTCAACACTAAAACAAGAATAAGTAGTTTCCACACCATTGCAATTTATTTAGTGTAAACTAAATCGATTAATAGTCCCAATATTACTATGCAACTGATTGTTAACAAAAATAACCTAGTTTATATGATGCTGTAAGAGTATAACTCAACACAATTACTATAAGGAAAAAGAAAAAAGATTAAATAAATAAATAATGATAACATAATAGTTAGAATACAATCAAGTGCACATAATATGTTAGATAAAGCATAAGTGAATGAACACATTTAGCAAAATATCATTCAACTTTCCCATTGGTTAACAAAAAAACCTAATATTTTACTAGGGTTTTAATTTGCAAATGAAAAATAAAAATATATACCTTTCCTTTTCCTCATTCCTATAATGCTTCAAAGTTAATATCCTATTGACAAAAGGAAATAAAAACAAAGCTAAAATCTCCAAGTGAACAAGTAGATGTAAGTGAGTTAAAATCTCCTTTTTAGCCACTAGGAATTTCCCTTTGATGAAAGTGATTCAAGTTTCAAGGAAAAATGTAGTAAGAAAGATATCATTGAAAATTATAAAAACTTAAATTGCTCAACCAAGCCTTTTTTGAAGGATAAAAAACCTTCCTTGTTGGTATTTCATATTTTTTCCAATCATTTAATCACACGGATAATGACATAAAATTCAATAGTGTATTAATAGATGGATTGTTTGAAATTGAATTCATCAAAGTCATGAACTGCAAGACAACCAAGTAAATATGGGGCAAGTTGTAGAACAACTACAAAAGCAATAATAAGGTAAAGAAAGTCAAACTCCAAGTTTATAGAATGAAATTTGAATCATTAAAGATGTATGAATATGAGGATATAACCAAATTCTTTCTTCCCGTGGATGAAATAGTAAACACTATAAGAGGTCTTGATGAAACTAAGAATGAATTGATATTAGTTCAAAAAGTTTTAATATCCCTTCCTGTCATATTTAATGCAAAAGTTTTAGGCAATGAGGAGAAGCAATATATTGGAAAACTAACCATGTATCAGTTTCATGGAAAGCTAACTACCTAGGAGATGAGAACATTCAAAGGTATATCTACATCAAAATAAGCAACCTTCAAACCAAATAAGAAGACCAAAGATGATCAAGAATGCTTAAGCCATGGATCTAATGATCAAGAATGCTCAATATAAGTGCAAATTATCTTGTACATACAACCTCATCAATTCCATACAACTTCCTTCATGGCCATTGATTAGGTATCTAACCCTTTACATTTATGATATCTTGTTCTTGCATGAAAAATATAATTTTGTTTAGTAAAAATTATTTCCTAACAATTTAGTAATGTGTTACTTAATGAAAAATATTCCATATATGCTTCAAAATGATGGTTGATTAAGCTAATTGGATTTTAGTTGTCGCATTTTGGTAATTGGAGTAGGAAATACAATGTGTTAGAAACAATCCAATATCAAAAACAAACTACTCCAATAATAAGCATCAACAAATTGAAGTAAGCAACAATGAAAGAGAAATGGCCCTAGGCAATTAGACACCTAGAGTAGGATTGCAACTACAAATCAAAAAATATGAAAAAAGAGATATACATGAAGGTAACGAGTCATAGGTTTGTATAGATAATAAATTGAATTATTATAAGTGAGAGGAAATTCCTTTTAATACAAGTTTCATAATAATATTTTTTCAATTTACATAGTAGGGGATTATTAATGCATGTAGTTAACAAATGATATTTTATAACTTATTTCTATTTTTTGAAATTTTAGAAATAATACTGAAGTTCTAGTAAGTTGGTTAGTGAGTGGTCAGCAAAGGTGACCTAGCATTTGTAATGTGATTCCTAGTGAGATTCTTAAAGCCACAACAAAAAATATGGATTAGAAGAAATTGTCATTAATTTAAATGGTGGATTTAGAGTGATTTAGTGATTAAAGCACTCATAATTTAAAAGATTTTGTGTTTGTGTGTGTGTAATTTGATTAATTTTTATAAAAGAAATAATGTTAATTAAAATTATCTAGAAAATTTTATTAAAGTTCATAATTATAGATTTAAAATTTAGATGAATAAAAAAATACCTTAATCCACTTATTGTTGAGTGTTTTGAGCCTATCTTTTAAGTTTTCATGCTTCTATATCACTTGTGGTGTGGCTCTTTCCAATAATGATCAAGAATGCATAGGCAAAGTACATTGTTGTCTCAAGGTTTCAAGAATAATATACTCTACCTTTGTGGTGGATAATGCAACTATTTCTTGAAGCTTCAACATCCACCTGATGGATCTCCCTACAAGAGTAAATACATACCCTGAAGTAGACCTTCTCTTGTCCAAATCACTTACAAAAATCAGAATCAACATATTTGTATACATAATCATTACAAATATTAAAGGTGATATAATAATCATTGTGCCAGATGCTGAAGCACCCATTTCATTGCAACCCAATGTTCTTTTCCTAGATTTGACATGTACCTATTGACAACATCCACTGCATGTGAAATATCAGGTCTGGTACAAACCATCACATATATCAAATTTCCTATTACATTAACATAAGGTACATGCAACATATAACCCTTCTCTTTTTAATTACTAGGACATAAGCATAAATAAAGCTTAACATGGGCAGTGAAATGGATATTAACTGGTTCTGTAGAAATTTGAATAACTGTTAAATTATTCACCGAGATTATCCTGATCACACACTATTTGAGCTTCATGCATAATACATAACCTCTTCTACTATTGATCCACAATTTGCGGAAATATAAACAATCGCATGTGCACATTAAAACCATAAAAAATCACACATATAAACACAGTATTTATGGGAAAGCTTAAAGCTGAAAACCCCCAACTATCTATATATTATATGTCATGGAGATCATGTAACAATCATAGTACAAAAGCTCCTCACAAGCTCACATGCACACCCTCAATTTCTACACACTATCAAGCTAGATCTAGCAAAACACATGCTCCAATCTTTTGCCACTTGATAGCCAACCTCTATTGCGCAATCCAAGATGAATAATTGCACATCCTGAGTTCAAATCCCTCTGGTATGTACTGCGCAATCCTCATTGGCATCTCCATCAATGTGTGTGCAAATCTCATGCTGATATAATCCCTAACTGATAATCCCATAGATTTCTCTTTCACCTACTCTTCTTTGGTCTCCTTTGTTGTTTAGCCAGTCCATACCCTTTGATTAATGATGTATTCTTTAGTTGATTTATGAGTTAATAATTTAGTGAATTAATTAATAATTAATTCTTTACTCTCATAGTGTATCGATCGATTAGACTAGATACGACTAGCTCCACTTATGTTTAACTTGAATTCAAATTGAATACAACTCCACTAACTTCCTCAATCAACTCCCACTAACTTTCTGTCACATGAGTTCTAACGGAAATCAACCTTTATTTGCTCCTAAACCCTAGGAATAGTAATTCGTTACGCCATTTGCATGTACCCATATTTGTGCACTCAGTGAAGTGCTCCAGAGGATAAGATGATGTTTAGAGTCCAAATATTGTTAAGAGCTAATAATATTCAACATATGTATTTTTAGACTAGCAATCTAAAAATAGATTCCGCCCAGTATGTCTAAAAATATAAGTCCATCTATTTTTTCCGACTTGACCAACCATCCACAAATAGCATCCTGCAACTCATAGAACATGTTCCATATGTCTAAAAATAGACATAGTCTAAAAATAGACTTTGCGCCAAAAATACCCTGCGGGCCCACTTAGTGAAGGCGACTCCTTTCCACTAAGCTCATCATCTTGTTGCAATCTCAACAGTTTTCAAATTTTATTTTATTTTTTGAGGAAAAATCAAAAAATTTTATTAAAAATAAAAAGTTACATATGTACATGCACAAAGTGCATTCATTTATTGTCTCTAATGACCATTTGAGAGTGCTTAAAGCACTCATCACAACCTAGCTACCAAAAAATTAACATTTACCGAGATAAATTGGATTTCTATTTTTTTACCTTTTTTCCTTTGAACTTTGTGTCAAACCCCAAAATTTGGATTGACCATTACAATTTCCAATTCTTCTCCTTATTTTTCTAGCACTTCCTTGTCTGAGTCTGAACTCTTAGAAACGTAGGTTCGCTTTATTCCACTTTCTCCTTGGGAGGTTATGTTTTCATCATGTTGATTTCTAGGATGCTAAATCATTGCTAAATCAATGGATTTCTCGTCATGTTTGACTAAACCCTTCCATTTCTCTTCTCCCTTCTCCATTTGGGAGCCTTGTTGATTTTGTGCTTCTGATTTTTGTTGACTCTTGTCCATGTCTTCATCTTCGTCATATAAAGTAGGAGGATTTGAAAATTTAAATCCTTTTGGCTTTTGTGATCATTTCTTTGTCCTTTTTTTCGCTTGAGGGCATGAGTTCTACAAGTTCCTTGTCTGATGGCAAATCCAACACCTGAAGGCAGTATTTTCAAAATCTAAAAATTGTTTCCACTTAAAGTCTTAACGATTTAGATGGATGTAATATAGTTGGACTTTTCTCAGGTATATTTCCACGTATATGCGAGTAAAGGTGAAGATACCTTTGTCCATTCTTTCTCGATCCATATTTAGAAATCTCCCCAATGAATTTTCAATTCCTTTTAAAACTTGGTGTGCAAAAAGGAAGAGGGACATTATGTAACCTTACCCATGCCGACATTTTTGTAACCACCATTGTATTGGAATCAAAGTCTGGAAACCATGGAGTTATGAAAATACTCGCCCTTCCCCAAAACCAAAGTCCTTCGTTTATGACACCTTCCAGATATTTCTAATTATCAAATTGGACCATAAAAAATCCCTTCCTACACATGTAAATATCAAAACTGTTAGTTCAATTGAGGTAGACCCATAGATGTAGATCTTCATACATAGGCCATACGCCATTAAAACGACATATGAGAGATTTTCCTTGGAGGATAGTGAAAATACCACTCACTTCTGGAAATTTCACTGATAGATCTCGTGCTTTCTCCATATTCTCAACTAGGTAAGGGCCTAGTATTTTCATATCTGGGGATTATCTATTAAATGTGGATGCTTTCCCTCTCACTACATCCTTCAATGAGTTTGGACCCTTTGTAGCAGAAGCTGATCCTATAGGGAAGCTCGTTCTTGAAGCTACCTCGCAACCTCAATTTGATGATGATTGTAGAATTACGTTTGATTCCGTACTCTTTAAATTTAGATACATCTTGCAATAATTTTCCCTCATAAATTAGGTTCTGTATATTCGCCAATAAACCCAATTTTTCCTACAGTTTATTTTTTAGAAATGAGACTATATCTATTGACCTAGCCCCTATAGTGAGTGATTTACCACTTAGGGTATTTATGAAAATTTGAAATGCTTCTTCATGATCCAAATTTGAGACCCAAATATCGTGGATCTAATTTGAGCAGATAAAGGCCCATGACGCAGATCTGGAACTTCGTCCACCCATTCTAGAATTTATCCTCAGACAAGATCACATCATCACCATGGATTCGATT
Organism: Pinus albicaulis; assembly: GCA_034641835.2. Classification (NCBI taxonomy): domain Eukaryota; kingdom Viridiplantae; phylum Streptophyta; class Pinopsida; order Pinales; family Pinaceae; genus Pinus; species Pinus albicaulis. Next base: position 651,627,984 of record CM076573.1, on the reverse strand, counting down.
TGAAATGCGAGTACCTTGTACTAGGCAAAAAATTGGATCCATATCATAGATATATGTTGTTTATTGGGTGTGAATCCAACGAGAAGGCCCTAGTTTTGAAAATTCTTATTGTAGTAATATATCTTGGAAGATGTCGCCATCAAGCACCACAGGAAAAATTTATACGTCATTATCAATTTCAATGAAAGGAATGCCTACAAAAGTTGTGTTGCTGAAAACTACCAGGGTTTGTCAGAGCTCTCCAAAATCCCCGCCATTAGATATTTACGCTATGATTTGGAGCTCGACAACATATGGTGCAGAAAAAACCCTCGTATTGCAATCTCAGAGCTCCCTGATCTTATCTACTAGTTTCACATTATTCGTTACATAATTTACAAGTATTTTCTCAACATACTTTGCTGTGAATACCTGAGTTTACCATTTTTTCTTTCTCTATATTTCAATGCCCAGTATTTGTTTTGTTGCTTCTAGATAATTCATATCAATGTTCCTAGCCATTTGAGTCTTCAACTTGTTGATTTATTTCATGCTTTTGCTTACAATAAGCATGTTTTAAACAAATAAGACTAAGATAATGAATATGTCATTTGAATGTTTGAAGTACACACAATGGTCATTCTCACTTCTAGTATAATTTTGGCTTATCACGAAGGAATTAAAAATCTTGTACCATTGTCTGGGTGACTGCCCCAGGCCATACAATTATTTTTTGAGCTTGCAAATTACTCTTCTATTGTGATTTTGCACAAAACCTTCTGGTTGTTCCATATAAATTTTTTCATCTAAATCTCCATGGAATTTTGTTTTAACATCTAATTGCTCTAACTCCAAATCAAGCAAAGAAACAAGTGACAACACAATACAAAAGTAAAAAAAATTAACAATTGGAAAAAATATTTCATGAAATCTAAACCTTCCATCTAGGAGTATCCTTTTGTGATCAGTATTGATTTATACCACTCTTTAATTTGTAAACCCAAATACATTCAACAACCTTTCTACCTTTCATAAGTTCTACCAGTTCCCAAGTTTTTTTTCTCTCTAAGGAATCCATTTCTTATTTCATCACTTACTTAAATTTAGAATTACTGATACGATTTATTGCTTCCTGATAAAAATAACATTCCCCTTCATCAGTAACCAAAGCAACAAATGAAGTGAAATCGATACACCTTTTATGAATTTTTCTCTCCTGTGTATATCTCCTTGGTGTTGGTTTTGTATTTTCAACATTTTCTGTAATGCATTGAGCATCTATGACTTCTATATCATCAGAATTTGTAGATGGTTTAATCTAAAACCGACTTTGTGTATTAGGTGCATGTTCCTATACCTATTTTAAAACATCTTAAGCATGATTTAATTTAATAAGAAATGGTTCATCAAATATCACATCTTTGTTGATGACAATTTTGTGGGAAGAAGGATCCCACAATCTATATTCCTTAGCAACATCCTCATAACCAAAAAAGGTATATTTCATTGATCTAGGGTCTAATTTAGAAAGCTAATTTTTAGGAGTAAGTGCATAAGCTTCACAACTAAAGATTTTTCAATTTGAATAATCACAGGGATGACCTGTCCATACCTCTTTAGGGTTTTTTTATAGTTTATTGCAACTGTTGGTGATAAATTTATACGATAACAAGTAGTGATAATTGCTTCTGCCCTCAACTCTTGCTTCAAAGTGACATTGTTGAGCATGCTCCTTGCTCTTTCTAGAAGAGTCATATTCACTCAATCTGCTATGCCATTTTTCTAGGGAGTATATATAGTGGTTTTGAGTTTTATGATCCCAACTTCTTTGCAATATTTTGAATTATAAAGAAGTGAACTCACCCCCATTATATATTTTTAAACATTTGATTTTTTTTTATGGTTTTTTTTTCTACCATTACTCTATATCGTTTACATGTATAAAACACATCAAATTTCATTTTCAAAACATAAACCCACACTTTTCTAGAGAAATAATATATAAATGTTACAAAATATGACAATCCTATGAAATAAACTGTAGGGGATGGCCCCCAAACATTAGAAAGAATATAATCAAGAATTGATTTACCAACATAACTTTGTGCTTTAAATTTATGTCTACGTTGTTTTCCAATTATACAATGTTTGCACAAATTCAAATTTATGGATTTCAAAATTGGAAGTAACTTGTAGTTTATAAATTTTTTTAGTCCTTTCTTTCTCATATGATCCAATGTTGATGCCATAAATGACCGGATTCAACTACTTCCTCAGATGCCACCTTTTTTTTTCTAATATGAGTACTTCCTTCCATCTTGTAAAGGTTCCCGATATTAGTATCCTTAATGACAAATAAAGTGTCCTTGGACACTTTTGGTGCTCTACCTTGACCCATCCACATATAACCAATATAATCTAAAGCTCCCTCCAAAATTATATTTCTCTTTAATTCAGGTACATGTATCACATGTGTTAATGTTATTACAATACCACCAAACGTCTTGAATTTGGCACTCCCAACCCCAACGATGTTACAAGAAATATTATTACCCATAAGAACAATTCCACCATCAATAAATTGATATGTTGAAAACTAATTTTGACGTGAACACATATGATGAGAAGCATTAGAATCTAACAACTAATTTTCATAGTATTTAGGAACATTACAAATAGACAACATTTAATCAATCAAAACTTAACCCGATTCATCTAGATTTGCCTCCTTTTTTTAATCTTCCTTAGATTCCTACCTCTTTTAGCAATCCTTTTTTATATGCCCTAATTTGTTGCAGAACCAACATCTCAATTTTATCTTCTTACCTTTCAATTTTTCCCTAGATGTACTTCTCAATTTATATTCTTTCTCTTTGGAGAAACCTCTAAACAACATTACTTCTATCATGGATTTTTCAATGCTTGATTTCCTCAATTCTTGAGGCAAGAAAGCTCCAACAACAACGTCAACTTCAAGAGTATTTGTTGTTGTTACAAAATGGTCCCATGATTTAGAAAACAAACACAATAATATAACTACTTTATCTTCACCATTGAGTTTGAAATATATACTATTTAAGTGAAAAATAAGAGTATTAAACAAATTCATATACCGTCTTTTATCTTCGAACTATACATCTTCTTCTTCAAGAAGATCAGGTTCATCAAGGATTATGTCATTTAAAGACCTTCCAATTTGGTCCACAATCCTGATGTTGTCACATCACCAATGATGTTAAATAGAACATCATCAATAAGACACAACTGTATTGTATAGAGGGCTTTGACATCTATATCCTCCCAATATTCAATGTTCATTGTTACATGCTTCTTCTTGTTTCCATATAATGCCTTATGCAACCCTTGTTGTACTAGTAAATCCCACATTTTTAATTTCCATGATTCAACATTTATTTTTCGCATTAAAATTTTCAACTTAAAATTTAACATTCGCCATTATCCTCTACACAAACTCTCCATCCAAATTGGAAAAGTTTTTAATACGTCAAATAAAAAATAAATACTTTCACAACCTTGTTTTTCACCAAAAAACTATTCAGAAACCCTCATTTTACAAAAAATTGTTCTTCAAACCCGAAAAACCCTTTTTGATATATATATATATATATATTTGAATCTCGACATAAATATTTGGTAGGGTTTTCTTCACAAAAAATTAGGGTTTCTCTTTGTTTGAGGATTTTTTTCTTCGCAAAGTTTAAGTAAACATTTTAGAAAAAAAAGTGTGCATGTACTCAGTGTTAGCTAGGGTTCCTCTATGTGTTTCTTCTTAACTAGATACAACATCCACCACAATGTCAACCTTCACAAAAGTGGTTCAACTCAGCTTCCAATGTCTCAAACTCGACTGCCTTCATGGGAAGAATCGAACCAAATTTGTTGTGCAACACCATTCACTACTCCATGATTGTTCTTTGTGCAAGTGCAGATGCTCAACATTCACCACACACGTGGTCTATTTTTAGACTTAGGCATGGCATCCACTAGTAGCCTGACTTCCCTCAATTTTCTACTCACTTGACATGTGGATTGGCTCATGTTTGTAACCACGAGTTTCTTAGGCTCAATTCCATCCTTTGCATGACTTCCTCATAACACTGACCCAATCAACATTTCTTGAGTTCAATTTACTCCTCTACAACTTATTCACAACAAAGACTCAACCGATGACTAGGGTTTCAACTCTTTAAAAATTGGGTTTCACTTTTGGCTAGACACTGCCATATATAATTGTCTTTTCACACAAGCCTCCAAAAAAAAATGTTGATTTGGTTTCCCCCCTGCGTTATGGTCCAACATAACTGGCTCTTGGCTATCCCTTTGCTCTGATATTATCTGGCGTTTTAGAGTTTTTGCAAGCATTTAATCACAAGAATAATGATGTAAAATTCAATAGTACATAAGATTTTATGTGGTTAAACACTGGAAATTTGTCAAGGAAACATCCACGGGAAAGGCAAGGGTTTTTATTATCAAAAGAAATTTATAATCCGACTTTCGTGCATGCTCAATGTCTTGAATTTTTTTTTAATCATGATGAGAATATTGTATTATATTAAAATCTTCACTTGGATTGCGACCTGTAAAACAGGTGAATACAATGAAAATCCTTTGAGGCCAACTATACATTTAACCTCACGACGGTATTTATTTTCAATATCCATTAGCCATTTTACTATCGTAAAGGACACAAGGTCTTTGGAACTGTAGATTCTCCAAAACACCTATAGATACAAACAAAACTTACTTAAGGAATAATTGCAAGGGAAGGAGCACAATTTCTCATTAGAACTCCTGCATCCAACTTTACATGTTAATTGGCGAGATCATCTGCAGCATAATTGTTCATTCTCAACACATGAAAGATGCTAATAGTAGAGAAGGCTAGTTTTAGATTCCCGATTCGATCAATAATCCCTCACAACCCTTAATCCTTAGGCAAAGATCTGTGAACAAGGTGATGAGTAACTAGTTGCGAATCTCCCAACACTACCAAATTTTCAAAATTTGCTTCGTTAGCCAGAATGATCCCTTGAAGTAATCCATATGTCTTTGCCACATTATTTGTGTAATTGCTTAACCCCCAACTTTACCCTATTTCAATTTTTCCATTGAGATTGAGAATAACCCCTCTCGCTCTTGCCACCCCATGTAGTGTCTTAAATTTCATAACTAAAGTAGGCACCATTACAATAGTTTTGATAACTATCATTTGATTTCAAAAATCAACATTGTTAAGATAACCATAACAAAAAAGTTGAATAAATCTACTTTTATATATATATATTTTTTGGATCACATTTAACATGTCTATCAAAACCATCATAAAACAAATAATTAAAATCAAATTTCCATATATAAATGCAATGTCTTCTCAAAGATTATTATTGAAAACAAATAATTAAAATCAAATTTCCATAAATAAATGCAATGTCTGGTCAAAGATTATTATTGAAGGTTTAAAACCAAAACCATTATTGAAGAATTAGAAAGAAAGTAGAAAAGTCTAAAATATAAAGGGCAATTAACCCATAATCATTTTAAAAAAACCTATCGAAAAAATTATCATATATAGAAAAAAAAGAAAATTAAACTATTGAAAAGAGAATTAATGATACAGGAGAAGGTTTATGTTAAATGGCAACATGCTTACATTATTGCTTTTCAATATTCTATGTCTTTGCTACATGCCCGAGATGTTATTGACATCAATCAATTGGGGAAAAATATTGTGAAAAAAAAACCACGAACATACTTATAACACTCCATTTATCTGTCCACATTAAACCAATATAAGTACATAAGTGACCCCATACTTTCCATAAACACGAAGTTATGTCATTTGTCTCGAACCTGTAGTAGTGATGATTAAAAACCCTTAGCACACAATTATTGAAGAACATTGTTATGGTGAATTTGGAAGGTTGTAATGTCCCTGTTTCAACCCTATTGTCAGAAAAAGGCCTTTTGTATTATTATCGCACTAAGAGCCTACATTGTATTGTGTTCCACATAAGCTTTGACAAGTGGATACCTTAGGACTTACATCTAACTTCCAATGAGAGATGATATTTGTGGAAATGGCTTGTATGGAGCTGGGATCCAAGGTTGATGGCTTCCAACATCAAGGATATGATAGGCGTGGTATAGTCATTTTTTTCCTAAGTTTTATAAAAAATATACCTTTGTAAGTCAAAAGAAGAGGATTTAATGAGTTGTTTATATATATAAATTTCATATAAAAATTTATTTATTTTTTGTTAATTTTTTGAATTAAAAAAAGAAAAAGAAAAAGTACATTTGATGGTTAGAGATACTGATATTTTTTCTTAGATCGAGGACTACACAATAATGTTGAAAAACTTACATTCTTTAGGTCTTGTGTGAGGATTTTAATGAGCTATAATTATTATTTTTAAACTTAAATAATGTTGTCACTATTAGTGCATGGAAAATTTGGACAAACTAATATCCTTTGTGATTACATAAAAAATTAAAAAATTGTTGATTGTATTGTTGTAGTGAGACAGAAAAAGAGAGATTGTAGGCTAGATTTCTTAATTCTTCTTTCTATAGAAGCTTGGTTGCTGATTGGAGATTTCCTTTTTTGGAAGCTGCTTTTAGACTTATTGGAGCGTTGGGAGGTGGTCCATATGTTCTGTAGTAGTATGGAAAGAGTTAAGAATCTGATTGCCTAACATTTATTCAATTAGAATGTGTCCAGGGTCGAGTGATAGAGTGCTCTTTGATAATCTGTCAGCACAATTGTTGAATTCCATGTAGGTATGTTGGAAGTGGATGTCTTGGAAATATACTCTGATATCTCCAATTATGTGTTTCCAGGTATCCAAATTTTGTACTTCTAGCTTTCCCGCACCTGTAAGCTAATCAATAACATATTTTGAATCCTCCAAGATCAATATATTTTCTTATGTTTTTGTACTTTGTAATTGTCATGAGGGTCCAAGCAGTGATGAGCTTTGCTTTGGTGTTTGTTCTAAGATTAATGCCAATTCTAAATTGAATGGATTTGTTCTCAGATAGTTTGATCAACCCCCCTCCACCACACAAATTTCTTTGTGTAGCCTTGTCGAAAAATCCAATAGTAACATATAGTGGGATCACTGGAAAATTATGTAATTCTTGGTCCTTTAATGGGGATTTCATGGATATAGTCTCTGAATTGAGAAACTATCTTGGACGATTGAGAAGGATACCCGACTCTTTCATTTCTAAAGATGATTATATTTTTGTGGAGCCAAATGCCCCAGGTGTGGCATAGAACATGTAGGTCTTATTTGATTTTGTGCTATACAATAACAAATAATGTGTTTTCGGATAATGGATTCATATATCGTGAGACCACCCAGCTGCGACCTTAGAATTAATCATAAATTTCTTATTGAAAAAAGTATTCACAATATTTTAATGAATTAGAAATCAATATTAATGCCTATGAAATATAAGAGTAGAGTCTAGGGGCAATTCAATTGGTAATCTTCGTGTTATAAAGTATTGTATAAACTATAAAATTCAAGATTCAACTCCTCCACAGGTCAAATCAAATATATATATATATATATATATATATATATATATATATATATATATATATATATATATATATATATATATATATATATATATATATATATATATATATATATATATATATATATATATATATATATATATATATATATATATATATATAATTTCAATTGATAAATAGCTGCATGATATAAATTTGGTTTAAAGATAACAAAGTAAATTTGGCAACAATATTTTTCTAATTAAACCATAAATGACAAATGCTTGAATTTTTTTTATTAAGGTAATCCACATTGATGCGTTGGAAAAGAAGGACCCACTTAGCTTTGTTTTAGGGCAACCAATATTTGCTATAGCTCCATTAATGCACAAGGCAGTGTATGTTACTTGTTAGATTTTATACTTGTGTAAATTCAACAAGTGACATATATTGCCTTCGTGCATTAATGGAACTATAGCTCCATAAATATTGATTGCCTTGTGTTAGCCTATCTCTACCTCAAAATGAAATGAGTCACTCAATCACCTTATCTTCTTGCTTAGCTAGTAATGCATTCTAACCCAACTATACACACTTTACTACGAAATAATAAACGGACTAGTATAAGGCCTATTTAGTAATCAAATGCTGCATAGGCCCTACAAGGCACGATAACATGATTGTCACTATTAGAACTAACTTACTACACTGACTCTCTACGAGCTCCTTTGTTTGGGTCATTAAAGATGGTTCAAATTGTAGTTTCTTCTATGCATTCTACAATATATTCTGCCCAATGGGCTCAACAATTTACCTAGAAAGTTACGTTTAAAAGAGACTTGACTTTGAAGTTAATGGAAGCATTTAAGTAATTAACAATTTTTTTCGAACACAATAGTTAAATAATGTTATGTATTTAGTAGAGCTCTTGAGTTCTCACGTTCATTAATAAATTTATAATTAGAGGAAACAATGTACTCTTGCTTTTATAACTATAAGAAACAATGTTTTTCGATATGCAAAGCAAACATTCAATGGAAATTTTATAGGTAGACTATCAAACTCAAATTCATGAGGCCATCATTACACTCACCCCATATCTTTGAAAATCAAGCCTAATAACAATTGCTGACTAGCTTATGATATCTATGACTAAGTTTGTTTCCAATTTTGCATTTCCTAAATTCTTATGCCACACCTTTACATAAATGAAATTTGTTTTAAATAAAGCTTACATTTTTTATTATATATTTTCCATATTCACCTAAAGTGTCACTATCAACTATTTCAATTTTTATTTTTCATTTTACACCATTTTTTCATTTATACTATAACAAACCATTATTACGCTCATAGGCGTGGTTTACATTGGAATTGGGGTGTATGAATTTTGTTTTTTATTAAATGGATAGAGAAGATTTTATCTTAGAGGAATATTTTTCGTCTTATACACCATCTAATGTCAACATGAAAAGTTTTTGAACTGTTTTTCATTTTCGAAAGAAAGAATAAAAAAATTCATTTAATTATTTTTTTCCTTTGCTATCTATTAATCCACCCCTTCCATTCTCTTTTGCACCTTAAATATTGAAACGAAACAAAACACCCTCTTGTTTGCTATGTATTCTTGGTGTCAGAGGTAATTCTAATTAGCTTGAGAAAATCACTGAGGAAGGATGATGATGGAATAAGAGTGATGATATCAACAATGGTGTCATGCAGATTTGATTACTAGGTTCGAGGATATCAACGATGATGCCACTTAGTTTCGATTACTATTTTCAATCTCCCAAGCCCTTTCAATTTATGTAGGCTTTGATTTGTAGGTTTATGGTCAAGTTTATGCAGGTTTATGCGAGGGCTGATTTGCATGAACTTTCTTGCAAGTTTATTTGATCATCATTTTAAGGTGAACCATGACATTTATCTCTCTTGAAACAAGTGAAGCCCTGTATGCATTGTGTGTATGTGAATAAACTGCTGGGAATGCAAGGAGTGGGTCAACATACAATGAATCCAAGTAGCAATAATGTTTCTACTAAAACTCTCATTCACTTGTCGGGCAATTACACTACATTTCCTTAATCTAAAAAGCACAAAGGCAACGGTGAAAAAACAATAATTAAAAAAATCTTCATATTTAGAACATTAATGCATGAGGATAATCCAATCCAATCACACAGGAATTGATCATACAATCCAATTAATCCAATGTATTTCTCATACAAAGAAAAATACAGTGCCTACTTTATTGGATAAGAATATTTCTGCACCACCGAGAGAATTAGATAGCAGAAGAAGATGCCGAATATGAGTGTTTTCCCTTTCTGGCTTTCTCACTCTCTCACTGGCCGAGAAAGGTTTAAATCCAATAAGCGCGACACTGTATTTTTCTTTGTGGGAGAAGAAGATATCTGCATTATATTGGATTTCAAGGGAAATTCCTCTATGGGAGACAAGGATTAGCATTAGTGTCATGCGCTACTAATTTTAGTTTTAGATTTTAGGAATAGTAGTATGGTCAAAAAGATTTCAGAGAACTTGAATGAGAGTTTTAGTAGTAAAATAGTGACACACTCTTTTCCTTCCCACCTCTTTGTTAAGATCCAAGACTTCACATGGATTTAGTGCTTCACATATGTTGGAAAAATGCAGAATGGCAGTTATTTAAAACTTATTTTTCTTTACCTTAATACTTTCTTTTGAATTTAGTTATTCATCTTGTGTTATTTAGTTAGATCTTTTCATCAAACAAATATCAAGAATGAAACAACAACAAAAGACACATAAATTAGGCTCTCAACTAGGGAAAAACCCCTCAATGGGGAAAACCCATTAAACTATTATCTTCTTATATAATTTGCATCAAATTGAGACACAAAGACCCAAATCCTAGATCAAGTCCTTCTCTAAGTACCAAGTCAGCCCTCCAACAAATATTTCCCTGAGTCTGCATCAACCAACTTCAAACTGCAACTTCGACCTGCCAACTTCAATACTTCAACTTGTCCTAGAACTTTGACCCTACAATTCCAATCTTGCAACTTCTATGGAAACCCTAATTATGCCTCCTCCTGAGAACTTCCTAGAGAAAGGAAACTCTTCCTAAGATCAAAGAGGTCAAGATAAGGTTTTCTGCCTTCCAGCTACAAGATTCCGCACTTCATCCTACTGCAACTCGAACTTGCAACTTCAACCTTCTTCTGCAACAATAGAAACCCTAGAAATTCACACATGTGAGAGAGATAGAGCCCAAAAACAAAACATTTCGTTTTTCTTCCTTCTCCTAGACCTTCGCTCCTCTTTTCTGCTTCTCCTAGCTTCAGATCAAACTTCTTTCTTCATAGATCGAACTTTTGGATGAGTGAGTGCTAAATGAGGTCGAACTGCTCCTTTATATAGCCTCCTCGGGGGGTCAAATTCCCTCCTTTAGGCTGAATTGTAATTTTGGAGTCTCCTGGACTTTCTAGACTCAAAATAATCCTTTTAACAATTACATTTTGCCTAGAAGGGTCTTATAAACATGACGATGACTCCTTTGACTCATGAAAATAAATTCTAAGACCTAACAAACCCTAGAAGCATGAAGAACATGCTTTTATCTAGAAGACTATCAATAAAGAGCATGGAACCCGTGCTTTAACAATAATAAATTTTTATTTTATTCTCTTGTTTGTTACATATGACACATATTGAAATGAGTACAACAATTCTGAAGATCGAAACTACTTACATTTTCAACATGTTTACCAACATATAATCTTGCATACGTCATTTTCTTGTTACGTTGAAGGACCAAAAGTATCGCAGTGCGACCCTTGTTGGGGATGTTGTCGGGGGAGAGGAGGTTAGTTTTGGCTTTGCCTTCTCTTAAAACTCTGGCATCGTCATTTTTTTGGGCTATTGCTTTGCTTGAGATAAATGTAAATTACTTTGAATGTTATTAAATAATGTTAATCATTATTAATAACTATATTTTTAATGTTAATATAATTAAAATTAAAATTACTATATTAGGTTTAGGTTTATATAATAGGGTTTTAATATATTAAAGTTTATATTACATTTGTATAAGAGGATTTATATAATCTTATTAAGTTTATATATATATATATATATATTTTTTGTAAGTAAGTTAGGATCATTATATTATAATATAAACAGAGATTATAGCATGGGGGCTCGAAGACTTATGGCTGTGACAGTACAGTGGCCTGCTTCTTTTCGAGCTTACAAAGGACTGAGTTTGACTGAGCTGAAAACTAGCTAGATTTACAACCATCTTAGCCCTTAGACAAAACATCGAGGCTACCACGCAGGGTTGCCCATGAAAAACAAAACCAGAACAAAACTGTGCTGACGGCCAGAATGACCTCTTACAAGCCGATTGACAAACTGACATAAGTATAGAAAGAAATAGATTGACCAATTGAAAATAACACAAAGAAGCTGCTGAGCCATTAGAGAGTAGGAGTGGAAGCTCCGGAGTGTCCCGCCTCGCCTGGAGTCATGCCCTCACCGCCTGTCACTGGAGCTCGGGGCTTGAAGCGTCTGATAACAGTGGCCTGCGAGTCATCCGTGGGAATCTCGATGGAGACGTGGAGGATATGGCGAAGGTAAATTTCGAAGCGTCAGACGAAATTCTCCAGTGCCTTGCCATGCTGGCGTAGTTCCTCTGCTAATGAGTTGAACGCCACTTCCAATTTGTCAAGGCGGGCTGTGTTCCGAGCTGACGCCATAGACGTGGCCGCAAACGTTTCCTTCACCGCTTCTCCCTACATGGCTATCGCTTTGGGCAGCATTGTTTTCACTTGCCAAGCTACGACTTGGGTTTGCAGAAACTGGGTTTGGCGCATGGAGGGAGTGCCAAGATCGACGAGCCAATCAACTTCCTCGCTAATGGTATTGTCATCTGTCTTTGTCCGAGCAAGTTCCACTTCCTCTTCCAAAACCTCGATTGTTTGCTTGCCGCGTTTAGAAACAGATGCATCATAGTAGTCCTTGGCCCTCTTGAGAGCCTGTGAGGCTTTTATGCTTCACAAATTCAAATCAGCCATGGCGTCTGGGTCTGTGATAGCAGAGATATCGCTCATAAAATAGGAGCCTAATTCAGAAGATGAGTAGAGAGGCCACTTTCCGAAGGAGAGAATGAGAATGAAAGGCCAAGCAGTTGAGTTAATAAAGACGTTGGAGTCGGGGTGATGAGTGCTATGGAGTGGCCATTTAAGGCCATAATGCAAGGCATGTTGCCAATTGGTCCTTCTGCCAAAGCTGGGTGGATGATCGGGGATTTCCGTCCTTCGATCCGACCCTTCGCACGCTGACAATCTTTGCTTAATGCGTTTGGTTATGCTCTTTCCTTTCCCCCTCATTAAGGATCGTTGAGCCCTAGGATGTCTCGTTATCCGATCCGGCTTGTGCCGCCTGACGTGTGTAATCACCTTACCGTTACTCCTGATCTACTGATGACGGATGACCTGCCGTTCGTCCTACGGAAGTACCCGCATTTAAGTCTTGCCTTGAGATTGTGTAGCATTGATCCTGAAGCTGTTCATTCGTGAGATCATGCCAACACGTGTCCCAGGCGTTTGTCGGATTGTCAACAGCATAGTTCGCAAGGTGGTCCGCGAGCGAGTTGGCCTTCCTTCGCACAGATTGCAGTATTATACCGCTGAGGGATGCCAAGTGCTGTGCAATGACCTCCGTTACTGCAACTAACCTCCAGTGCTTTACTGCTTTACTCGGCTTCGTTCCATGCTGGATTTTCTTGAGTGTGGTTATGGCTAGTTGGGAGTCACCTTCCACGATGACCCGACCTTTGCCAAGTCGAATTAAGAGTCGCAGCCCCTGTTCTAAGGCCGTGAATTCGACGTCATTATTTGTGGTTTCACCCATATTCCTGCTCAGGATGTGTATAATGTTTCCTGTGTCATCTCGTAGAACACCACCTGCCGCGGCTGGGCCTGGGTTTCCTCTCGCGGCGCCATCGAAGTTCAACTTACAGTATCCTTTGGGCGGACATTGCCAAATTGCAGGAGGAGGAGCAGGTCAGAGGGCAATTTCCTTCAGGAGGTGTTCCACCGAATCGATGAGCCCGAAGATGCCTAGAATTCTACGGTCATTGGGAGAAATCGTTTCAGCCTTCTCTTCTTTACACCAGGTGCGGGTTGTTTCTGTTAACCCCTGCATAATGACCAGTTTTAATTCATCGAGTTGCCGAATGCTGTGTTTTTGAAAAATACGATTGTTTCTTTCTTTCCAGACATTCCAGATTAGGAATCCTGGACTGTTTCTCCATAGAGTATTTACCATGGTGCTGTTAGAGTAGTGTGAACGCCAGCTGGTTATAGTGTCGTGGATGGAGTTTCGTTGTCTGTCCGACTGGCGGAATATTTCTTGAAGCCATTCCCATAGATTGTTTGTCTAGACACAATCATTGAAAAGATGATTGGTGGTTTCCTCCTGTTGCTCACACAAGGGGCATCAGGAGGGCCCTATGAACCCTCTCTTTGTGAGATTTTCCCAGGTTAAAACCTTCCTGTTTTGAATGAGCCATAAAAATGCCTTAATTTTTGGCCAGAGACTTCTAGCCCAGACATTGTCATACCATGCTACTTTGTCACACTCCTCTCTGTTGTCTAAATAGTAACGAGCTTCCTTTAGGTTGAAGGAGCCTCCTGTGAGCTTGCCCCAACGAAGGATGTCTGGACCTTGCATTTCCCTGATTACTCTCTGCCTAAGGGTAGCGTTGAGGGTGTTGAGAAGAATCTTCAGGAGTTCATCAGAAGGGGGGGGAGTTAGATTCCAATCCCTCCATTGTTGTGGCTCCCTGCTCTGAGTCCAGTAATGATGAACTTTTATTTTATCCTTGTCCTGAAACCATTGCTGCAGAGGTTGTAGATTAGGGGATTCAAGTTTCGGTAGCTGTTGCCAAGCATCCTCCCAGAAGAGGGCACACTGCCCATTTCTTATCTCCCAGAAGCAGTGATCCTGAATAATATGCCGACTGGCTCGGGCCATGTTTCAGATAGGGGAACCAGCAGGGACGTCGGTTATTCGGACCAACTCCTCTTGTTGCCATTGCGCCGCATACTTAGCTTTCCATAGTCTTGCCCACGGGGTGTGTGGCTCTGTCAGCCATCTCCACCATAGCTTGGCGCCGCAGGCCTTGTTGGTTGTTCCTGGATCCTGCAGCCCTATCCCTCCTAAGCTTTTGGGTCTACAGAGTTTATCCCATGCTACAAGCACCCATTTTTGCTTCCCCAAGTTGCCCGACCAAAGAAAGTTTCGCTGGATGGTTCTAATTTTCTGTAGGACCCCCTGAGGGGCTGGGAGAATCGATAGCATGTAGTGAGGAATAGCTTGGAGAATTGCCTTGGTCATGACCAAGCGGCCCGCCAAATTGAGGACTCGATTGGTCCAGTGGTTGCACCTGTCAGCTAGCTTGGTGATGAGCTTTTCCCAATGACCTTTGTGCCAAGGCTTGTCCGTGAGGGGAACCCCCAGATACTTGGAAGGGAGAGTGCTTCGTTTGAAACCAAGGACCTCAGTTAAGTGCCTTTGAACCGCCATATGGGTGTTAAAAAAGAAAACTGAGGATTTTTCAAAGTTAAAACCATACCTGATGCCTGACTGAACAGATTTAGAATGTGCTTAAAACCTTTTGCTTCTTTTACAGTGGGCATGCCATGCAGCATGATGTCATCCACGAACTGTTGATGCGTGGTGGCCGGAAAATTGTTTAATGGCTGTAGACCCCTTATCAGATTATTCTCCTTGGCTGACTTAATGAGTCGGTTGAAGCCTTCCATAAGAATGACAAAAAGGAAAGGGGATATAGGGTCCCCCTGCCTGATGCCCCTAGACGGGTAAAAAGGTTGAGAGGGAGCTCCATTGATTAAAATCGAGTGATTAGGCGACTTGATTAGAGCTAAAATCCAAGTGATCCATCTGGTGCTGAAGCCAAATGCCTTGAGTACAGCTTCTTGATAGTCCCAACTTACTTTGTCATATGCCTTTGAGAGGTCCAATTGAATTATCATGCCAACCTTTCTGAGCGTTTGCAGCGTGTGAATCATCTCGTGAGCTAACATAATATTGTCCATGATTTGTCGCCCCTCCACATAACCTGATTGTTCCTCAGAGATGATTTGAGGTAGAATAGGTTTTAACCGATTGGCTATGACTTTCGAGATTATCTTGTACACCACATTGCAGAGCGCAATGGGCCTGAACTTGGAAGGAGTGCATGCATCCACTTCCTTGGGGATTAATGCAATAAATGTGGAGTTCAGGGACTTCAGAATGGATGAAGAGGTTCATGAGTCTTCCACCACTTCCCAAATGTCTTCTTTCACAACGTCCCAGCAAGCCTTAAAGAAATCCACAGTGAAGCCATCCGGCCCTGGCGCCTTCCCGTTGGCCATTTCTTTGACTGCTATCTCCACCTCCTGTAGGGAAACAGATCGTTCCAGGGCTTTGTTTTTCTCTTCTGTAATGAGGTTGGGTATGGTGGAGATTACCTTGGCAATGGCCTCCCGTCGATCGAAGTTCGATTCAGTGGCAATTAATTGGAAATGATTGCGAAGTTGATAGGCAATGTCCTGGTGCGAGTTGAAAACCGCTCCATGCTCTCCTTGAATTTTGGTGATTCTGTTGTTGCATCGATAGTCCATTGCTGACCTGTGGAAGAACTTAGTGTTCCTCTCGCCTTCCTTCAGCCATTAATTGCGCGATTTTTGCTTCCAAAGTATTTCTTCCTGCTCACATCGTGCATTCCATTTCTTCATGAGTTCCTTTTCCATCTCGATCGACTCCTGTGATGTGCTGCCCTGAATCTAGTTACTATGGATCTCTTCCAGTTGTTGCTCCAAATGGCGTTTGTCTGCAAAGATATCGCCAAAGACCTCTCAATTCCAGGTTTTTAGCTGTGCCTTAATGAACTTGAGCCTTGCTTGTAACTTGAACATTTTCGTTCCCTCTATAAGCAGAGGTTCTTTCCACCAGGTTTTGATGTTGCGAAGAAAGTCTTTGTGAGTCAACCAGAATCTCTCAAAGCAGAAAGGCCTGTTCTTGGGGGTGCCTGAGATCGAGGCTTTCAGAGAGATGGGCCAGTGGTCTGATCCCCCAGAAGGGAGGATGTTAGAACTCATGATGTTTCCTTCAAGGAGAAGGCTCTCAGAGACTAGAAAGCGATCCAATCTGGACGCTATAAGCTTGTCTCCCCCTTGTCTGTTGGTCCAGGTGAACAAGCCACTGCAAGGCTTGATATCTACCAAGTTGACTCCTTGAATGAAGGCATTAAAGGCCAGGGCATCGTTACTGAGAGCCCTGGTGCCCCCCTTCTTTTCCTCAAGAGAGGTTATCATATTAAAGTCACCACCATAAATGGCCTGGGAGGTGCTGTGCCTGTGATGCAAATTGGTTAGATGACGAAGCAGCAAAATTTTATCTTCCAGACGCTGAGGGCTGTAAATATTGGCAAATAAGAAAGAGCCTTTTTCCCCTACAATCTGCATTTGCAAGGCCAGAAAGTTTTTTGAGGCTTCAACATTAATGAGATGGTAGACGTTCGGGCTCCAGAGAATGGCTAGGCCTCCACTCATTCCAGTTCCTTCCACAGCTAGATGCTCGAGATGTTTGCCCAGACGCTTTATCATCTCAGCTAGTTTCTGATTTGTGCATTTGGTTTCCTGGAGGAAAACCATATCCGGTTTTTCTTGCATGATTTTCTTTTTCAGGAGCCTCTGTTTCCTGAGGCTTCCCAGTCCTCTTGCATTCCAGGAGAGGACTTTCATAATTGACAATGGTTTAGGATGAGAAGGAGAAAGCCTCAAGGGCTTTCATCTTTCCCGAGTTTATTAACATCTGACCCAATTCGAGGAGAGCATCTTTGTCGGATCTTCTTCCTCGTTTCTTCTTGTACTGGCTGCTAGCTTGCGTGTGGTGTAGTGTTTGTGATTTGATACCCAAGCCCTTGGTTGCTCCGCACCCTCGCTTTATTCCTTTTGATGCTGCATCTTGTTTGGTTAGGAACAGGTGGTTAACCCTATTAATTTCTTCTTTTGGTATTTTGTCAAGTCCTTTCTGTTTCCACTGTTCCACTATTGAATTAAGATCTAGCCCCTCTTTTTCCAAGATCTCACCTAATTCCAGGTCCTCCGTACCTTGTTCACTGAGGGCCATATCCTCATCCTCTTCCTAATCTTTGTCTTCTGAATTTGCTGTGCTGAGATCAGCTGATTTGAAGACTTCTTTGGTCTGGTCGTCTATCTCCTTTGCCGGCTTCACTGCTGGGATTTGTTCTGCCTTTTCCATCTGAGACTCCTCTCCTAATATTTCAAAGGAATTTGTTGTGCCAGTGTTTGGCGCCGCCATTTTAGGAAGATTTCTGCGGTTGGCTCGGTGCTTGCCTGTGGGTCGGATGAATCCATCCGAGACCGAGGAGGGTTTCCCTTTGGGGTTTTCCTCCATTTGTTTTGAGGGCATTCTCTAATTAAATGCCCATGCTCATGGCATTTCCGGCATCTGAATGGTATCTGCTCATAGTCAATAGTTTGAAAGTAGGTTTCATCTCTGTATTCTAACCATAGCCCCTTGTGCAGAGGTCCGGAGACATCCATTTCAACGCAGATGCAGGCATAAGTCGTGTACCTTTTTTGAAGAGTGGCTTCAGAAGCACGGACAAAAGTACCCAAGGCGTTGCCAATCTGTTCCAGCGCTGCTGGTCTCCAGTAGTCTATTGGCAGAGAGAAAAGCCTGATCTAGACTGGCACTTGAGTGAAGGTCTCCTGTTCGGGCGCGAAGTTGGGTTTCCATGGCCGCATGTAGAGGCCTGCGGAAGCATAAAAATAAGGGCCTCCTTCAAAGATCCGATCCTTATCCTCCAGATTGGTGAAAACAACGGTGAAGAAACCTTTGGCCCCCAGGTGAAGCTGTACTTCCCCTCGTGGTTTCCAGACTTGCTTGATCCAATGACAAAGAGCTTTTTCACTGGGCCAAAAACCCATGAATTTACAAATGACCGCATAAACATACATATGATCCTGGTAGTCTTGCAGATCTGGGTCAGTGATGATAACCCTAAGGCTATCGAGAGCCTTTGGTTTGCATCGCCCTTGATACTTCGGTTGGCCGCTGTTTTCCCTAGAATCTCTAGATCGGCCAAGATCGGGACCTTGGTGTGTAGTATTGCTCAGATCTGCTGATTTCCTTTGCGGATCTACCCCTGGCGAGGGTTGTTCCAAGCTTATTTCGTCTTTTCTGGCTGAGTCTTCCATCGCGTCTTCCGTACGACCGCTTGAGAGCAGCTCATCAGTGCTGGTGCGATTTCTAGTTGCTGAAGAACCAGGAATCTTCAAACCCTCAACCTTCTTCTTACCCTTGTCTATGATAACTTGCTTGAAAGTGGGGGCTCCAGGGGCCCCCGACCGTCCGACTTTCTGAGCCAGTTTGATGCCTCGTTGCCGCAGATCTTGGAGGAGATCTGGGCTTTTCGCCAGTGTACTGGCGCTGGATCTGAGAGCGTTCCTTATCTCTCTTCAGACCGCTACCCAATCATCGCAGATCGCCTTCATCCGAAATTCGATGAACCCTCCTTGTTGGAGTATATTCTTATTTCTCCTTAAGTTTATATTAACCACAATAGTAAATGTATTTGATATAAGCCTATCGACATATATCAACCACATTTATTAATGTAGTTGTGTTAGTTATATTCAACGATGCATTTGCATTAAGATATCAAAATCGCTACTAAATATACAATATACATAGCCATAATATATCTATTAAATATTTTTGGAGATTAAAAATTTTGAGATTTTTAGAATTATTTTCAGATCTAATTTATATAAAATTTGATAGAAATTACAAATTTGAAATGTGAACTTTCCATAATTCAAATATTTTAAACTTTTTTCATAATGCTAGATTCATATAAAATAAAAAAACCAATTTAAAATCAAATTTCACAAAAAAAAAAAAACAAAAAAAACTATTTCGCAAAATTCCAACTAAAAACTCCAAGACCTCTAATAATTAGACAACGCCCATAACATATAACGATGCATTCATCATACACTTAGGTAAACAAAAGTCAAATCATTTAGTACATATGATGAGGAGACATAACGACAACCATACATTAAGTGGTTGTGGGTGTACACATGGTATTAGGTTGCAATCAAGGCCGTGTTTATCCATCGTTAAATAGCTTTGAGTTGAGAATAATAACGTACCATCCATCATTGCCTAGTGTAGAAAATAAAGGTTTTTCTATATTTACAATCACTTTGTACGGAGACCAACTTTTAAATCAATAAAATGTTTAAAATAATTCAACACATTTTAGAAAAGCATAAGATGGTTTATATATATAAAGTTGGATAACAAAATAATTTACTAATACTTAAATTTGGAAAGAAGACAAAATAAAGGGACTTTTAAACTAAAATAAGATTATTAAAACTTATTTAAAAGAGAAAGAAAAATAAATAAATAATTGTATTATTTTTATATTTTAAATTAAAAATAATAAAAATAATTTTTATATAATTAAAAAAATTAAAAAAATTAAAAAATTATTATTTTTTAAATATAATTTTAACACAATTAAATTTTGAATTATATTAATTTATCTAAATATTTAATATTTTTAAAAATATAATAATATATTTAATGTTTCAAAAACTAATTAAAATAGTTTTTTTTGGACTAATAATTTAATTTATAAATATGATTGAATTTACATTCTACACATTCACTTATTGAGTGTATTCATATCATATATAACAATACAACTTTATGAAGGTTGATTAGGGAGAGATTGTACAAAAAAGAACATTTTGAAAACATCAAACTTTTCAAGAGGATCATGTTCACCTAAAACACACGTGGTTAGTGTGACAATAAAAAAATTGGTGTGTCCATAAACAAAATTTTATACATATACTATCAATGCAAAAAGAAATAGTAACTAATGCATAAACTTTTTAACAAACACTGCATACAATAATTGTGTAAATAACTACATGAAAAAAATATGCCTACATATCACTGATAACAATAGTACACAATGTTGAGACATAGGAAAAACATCATAGAAATGATGAACTGTGGTCCCTATGAAAGAAAAATATTATTCAACTACAAGTGCCTAGCATGTGTCCCTGAACGAACAGTGGAAATATTCTCGAGCATGGTTGTTTACTTGTTTTGTTACCACCCAAAAATTCTTCTCCAAAAGGAGGCTTTCTTTTGACAAACAATTTGCTGCTTTCTTTCGTTCCTTATAGATATGTGAGCATGAAAAAGCATAAAGATATTAATAATTTGCTTGGAATCCTCAAGGATGGGCTCAAGAAGGATATTCCTGCAAGAATTAGTATTATTGAGCCAAATTATAATCAACTTTCAGTCTCCAAAGATGTATAAATAAGTGAATCCCTTGTCTTGTGTAAATAAAAGCAAGTGTATGTAGGCGAGGAACTTTGCAAGATTATTTGTACCAGGACCCAAGTCCATCTTGAATTTGAAACAATGGTTTGGTGTGAGGAATAAGATAAACATAGGATAAATCCCCCACCACAAATTTAACCATTGTTGATTGATGCCCCATTGAAATATTCACACGGCTTAGGTTTATCAATGAATTCCACTTTTATCACCCTGGGAGTAGCGATATACTTTTCCTGAGGAAAGTGATTGAGAATAGCTAAGATCTCCCATGTGATGTGTTCAAGGATCGATATCTTATCTTGGAAGACTGCTTAGTTTCTGGCCAACCAAACCCCCCAACAAACGATGAGAGGATGGGCCTTGTAAGGGTGACAACTGAGGTTTTCACTCCATCTAGACCAAGCATCCTCCACATCTTCCCCTCCCACATATAAGCATGTCTTAGAGAGGTACAACATGTGGTCCATCTCCTCTTATATCTTTAAATCATGAAATAATAAAATAAGAAATCGATCATAAATAAAATTAAATTTATGATGAATGATGATAAATGCCCACTGGGATTGAATTTAGTTTATTGGATGTTAAGAAGGTAAGGGATTACTTGAAATTATTTAGAATTTTATTTATATGCTTGAAAAGCATTAAGGTAAGTGTTCCATGACCACTATTGATTTTCAAATTTAAAATGTAACGAAGGTTTGTAGTGTGACAAATCATTTGAAATTGAGATCTAATTTGAGTATATGCTAGACATTCTATTGAAAGTGCTTTTCATATTCAAGGTTTGTTAATGTTACAAATGTGAAACTTTTTCATCCCATGGTATTGTGAATTGATCGATGCCTAGTTTCACTATATAGCTCATGAAAATGTGTTCTTATTTTAGAGATGTGTATTTTTCTCTTTACACTAGTTAAAATAGAGATACACCTTTTGTATTTTAAATTAGGGTTGATCACATCTTTATTATCTCTTGATTTTTGTTTCCCATCTAACTCTTTATCGAGCCACAAATTCTCCTTAAATTTCGGTGTAAAATTACTTCTAAAATTACACTTGTTCTGCAATATGATCTCTTTCTTTATCCCCCAATGGCTTGGCCAACATTGGGCATCCGTTTTTCAACCCCCTAAGTTGAAGGTTGTTTTGGCTAGAGTTAGAAGTTATTTTAGGAAACCTCTTTTCCTCCATGTTGTTTAACTTGTTCTTATATGTTAAGTATTGGGTCATCACCATGCTCTCAATAGGGGGAAGACTCACTTACTATGAGGAGGACACGATAAGGTATATTTCCTTTAATTTTTGAGATTATAGATTATAAACTTCTTTTGGATATGCTCTATCTTTCTCCACAACTCTCTAGAGACACTTTACACCCATATAAAATAACAGGAGTAATGAGAGCCTCAAAGAGGATTTTTTTTCTTATCTCATATCGAAATATCCATTGATTTATGATTTTTTTCAACCCCATACTAAGAATTCTACCCTATCATTTTCTAAATGCCATAAATCAAATTGAGCTTGTGATGAACATTGATTCCAAGATATTTTTATGAAGGAAATTCTTCCAATTTGTTGTTATCATATATTGATGTATCATAGGTGATCTTATTGGATTTAATTGTCATGACTTTGATTTTTTTAGTATTAATAGTCATACCCTTATTGGAGCATAAATCACAGAGGATTCTTAATTTCTTTCCAAGATCATAGGGACTCCTTGTCATAAGAAAAATATCATCAGCATAAAAAAGAAGAATGATGACTATACCCGCAAGAGTTGGGCTGACACAACCTGCTTCTTCCAAACAACATTCTAACTTATCAATGTATAGGGAAAAGGGTATGGGACAAGGGACAATAATTCTTGAAGATAATATTGTAGTTAATATCTTCTAACCATTACTTAGTGTTCCTAAATTTGGTGATAGTGTTCTCATATGATCTTCTCACAACATCCCTCAACTTTAAAGGGGCATTTATTTCTTCCAAATTATTCCAAAAAACAATGGATTTTCTAAAATCAATGGAGTAACACAAAATATTGGTTTTATTACTGCGACACACTCCTTTGCAGTGAGCCTAAGTCTAACAAGGTGGTTCATAGTTGAATGATATCTTCTAAATGTGGTTTGGATTTTAGTTCCATACAACTTGGCCAAAACGAGGCTAATAATAATGGTCCTATAATTAGAGGGAATAATTTTATCCCCCATTTTAAAATTAGGTACAATGAGACTTTGAGTTTAGAGTTTAGGGAAGCTCTACTTGATTCAGATTGACTGCTAAATTCAGGAGCTTGTATATCAGAGGGAATAGGATAGGTCCTCTGATTTTAAACATTTAATCTTGATAGCCTTCAATGTCCTCAACTTTCCCATTTGCGAGCTACTTAACTACAAACTTTATGTCCTCCATAGAAGAACCTCATCATCTATAGGAATGTTTGGAAAGGTTCCCATGACATTGGGGAGTTGGAAATTTTTTTTAAGGTAGGAATTTCAGTCATTCAAGGGAATCATAATATTATCTTTTGTTTTACAAATTAGAATCTACCTCCAAAACTTCTGAGGATGACATGCAACATAAGTATTTATTATTGAACATTCAATAGCGTGGCAAGGTATTCACCATTAAACTTCTTAAAAAGAGTTTAAAATCTACTAAGTAATTAGACAATTTGACATTTTCTAATTGAGTTTTTGGTTTTGTATTTACTAAGATGAATTCATATTTATTAACTAGTTATTGTCTATTTCTTTGTGTTATACTTATCATTCATGCTTATGCATATTGTGATTTTTTTTAATATTTATTATTTTTTAAGGAGTGCCTTAATAATGCACCCATTCACCATTAATCCAAAACCCACAAAAAAATCAAAAATATAATTATAATTATAATTTTATTTTAGAAGAACTTTTAAAAAAGAGTTTCAATGTAATTATAAATCATTTTGTTCATCCAGATCTTGAATTTGATGTTATACATGTCACAAGAATATCACCAACTTCACTCTTTTTATGGGTACCTTGATTAAGCCTATAAAAATACACCAACTCCAACTTTGTATATTGAGGAATGGATCAACTATCTTTGCACAACAATTTTCGTTTCATTTTTGAAGCTAGTGTATATATAGACATTACTTATACAACACAATGGTTAAAAAGAGTATACCTATCTCTACATATTGAAGCATTCCAAGCTAACTCAATGTCGCATGAAATGATTAAGGGGAAGGCCTTTAAATTTTTTGGATAGAGGGTTTTGAATCCAATGCCTTCAAATTAGAGAAATTTTGAGGTAAAAAATGGGCCTGAAAACAATAATGTACAACCAAAATAAAATTTATAAGAACCAATAGGATTCAAGATGATGATGTCAACCATGGGGGATGATTCACCATTTTTGGAGTAAAAATAAAAATAAAAATAAAAAAACTACTTTTTCAACTCGTATTTTCAACTTATCACCCCACGGTTTTACTTAAATTTTGAGTGAGAGCACTCATTGGATGGGGAATTTAATTCCCCATCCAAAGAATACCCATGTCGCATACTTTCAATGGAACTTGCTACACCCCCAGATGCAAGTGACACTAGGAGTATGAATGACAATCATCTCTCCCACGCCCATGTGGACGAAAATCTGTAGCGTAGGTCCTCACCTGACGCGGATCCTCAAACCGGTAACCATCCGCACGAGATGAATGAGATAAGGCATGATGAGGACACGCTTGGGCAAAGTCACCCCCTCTAGGGTAACTCTCTACAGCAATCATCCTAAATGATTACCTGGATCAATATGCCAATTGGCCATAACTCTTAACTCGAGCCTGCTCATGAAAACAGTTATGGAACGCAACTCCGTGCGAGGCTCAATAATGACCTTCACCTTCGCATGTGTCATAGAAATTTTAAAAGGAAGGCCCCTCAACACAAAGAGACACCCAATCAGTTCCTTCAGTCTTTCTTGTTGATTCTGTTCTTGCCCCCTTGCGCCACCAACCCGCTGCGCAACCCTCTTCCTAGAGCTATGCTACACAGATATCTTTGGGCTGTGTTTTATCCAGCCTATGCTTCTCATCCCAACTCCATATGTCCCTCCAATCTCAATAGTCTATGTGCACCCATTATCCTGTGTCCCCAGACGAGCTTTCCCACTCATAGTTCCCCTGGTCCTCTTGCTTTTCCCCTGCTTCGTTCCTCTCCCCCTGTTAAGCATCTTTCCATCTATGTCACTCCTCTGCGTCAACAGGCCATGGCTCCTAGGTTGCGCCAAAGAACTATCTGTGGAGGGCAGAGAGGGAAACTCCCCGGTCGATTGGGAGAGCCTGTTGACGAGAAGAATATTATGCGAAAGATTCTTAGAATGTTACCAAGGAGATTCAACCCAAAGGTGTTGGTCTTAGAATACATTGAAAATATGGACAAACTTGGCAAAGAGGAATTACATGGAGTTATCATAGCATATGAAATGAGACTTGATGAAGAAGAGGGTACTTCGCATCTAGAAACTACGTTCGTTGCATCTAAGAAAACCAATAATGACAAACAACCTTCAAAGGAAAAGACCTGCACCTGCAAGTGTGAAGAAAAGGAAGATGCCGAAGAAGGTCTTTCAGATGGAGAATATTCTTACTTTATGAGAAAACTAAAAATTGGTAAGGGAAAAGTCAAAGGTAAACTTCCATTGATATGTTTCGGCTGTGGTGAGGTTAGGTATTATGCAACAAAATGTCCGAACAGAAATGATGGCAACTCAAAAGGAAAGAAAGGCTTTAAGAAATTCAACAAGCAAGGCAAAAAGAAAGGATTAAAAAGGAACTTTCTCTCTAAAGAAGATAACTCATCATTCAATGAAGATAGTGACAACAAAGAAGAAGCCAATGAGATAGTACTGTTTATGGCCAAGCACAATAAAAAAGAGGTATCAAACAATGAAGAAGAAGGGTTGACCATAGAATAATTTTCTAAGGAAGCAATCAAGCTTATAAAAGAGCTCAAGGCTAAGAAGATCTGTTCCAATACTCTTGAAGAACAAGTTCAAGGTCTCAAAATTGAAGTTGAAGAACACAAATGTATTGAACAGTCACTTAAAAAGAAGTTGGAAGAAAGCAACCAAAAAAGGGAAGCATTAGAAGTCGAAGTAGTTTCGCTGCGTAAGGAAGTGAAGAAGGGAAAAATTGTCCAAAACTATGCCAACAACTCAAGGGAATTGGAAGAACTCATAAAAAATCAGCAATATTACAACGATAGAACTGGCCTCGGTTACAAAGAATAAGATGTTGAGATTCAATAAGATGATGAGCTTAGTGAAAATCAATCACCTTAACGAAGTGGGCCCGTAGGCTATTTTTATGTCCAAGTCTATTTTTAGATATGGTGATCATATTTCAGAAGTTGCAGGATGCTATTTGTGGATGGTTGGTAAAGTTGGAAAAATAGATGAAATTCTATTTTTAGAGGCCGGTTAACCTCAACAGAGATGATGGGTGGAGTGTTAGTAGATGTTCGATTCCTGCCCTTCACTCTTAGTTTATTATTATTATTATTATTATTATTATTATTATTATTATTATAAAATGAGTATTATCATTATTTTCTATTAAATGTATTTTATTTTATTTTATTGTATTTAGTTATTATTTTATTTTAGTTATTTATCTATTTTAATTTTATTTTGATTTTGATTTTGATTTTGATTTATAATTTTTTTTTTTTTTTTTGAACTTATAATTTAAGGTTCTATGTTAAAAATAATTTTAAATTATTTTAAAAATTATTGATTATTAATATTAAATTATATTCAAATATAATTAAATATAAAAATGATTTTAAATTATTTTTAAAAATGATTGATTATTAATATTAAATTATATTCAAATATAGTTAAATAAAAATAATTTTAAATTATTTTTAAAAATGATTGATTATTAATATTAAATTATATTCAAATATAATTAAATAAAAAATATTTGAGAACTATAAATAAATATTAATAAAATTTGACAAAATCTTTTATTTGAGTCAAACTAGCCGTTTTTTCAACGGCTAGGTGGAGCTGTCCCTTTCTATTTAATAGGTTTCTTACTTAGATTTCTCATCTTATCCTGATGATGAACCACACTGGCTGGTTCGAAACGCATTGACAAAAATTTCTTATATGTGATTTTCACCGAAAATTTCTTATACATATTTATAGATCGTCGATCTAAAAGTAGATGTGTCGATTATTATTAGCCCTTAATAATAATCAGACCCTAAATATCAACTTATTCTCTTGGAGCACTTTATTTCAGAGTATATATTTGTCAAATCAGTGGGCTGAAGGAATTACGCTATTCCTATGGTTTACTGGTGGTTCATGCATGGAGGACTCAGTTAGAACTGAAGTGGCAAAGTTATGACAGAGTTGGAAGAGTAGTTCATGGAGTTGTTATTTAGTTTAACTCAGTTATTGGAGTTAAACTCAGTTGAGCTAGTTGTATCTAGTCTAACTGAATGATACACTAGTGAGAGTGGAGTGAATTAATTCACAAATAATAACTCATTAATCAACTGAACAAATACAACAGTTAACTACAGTGCATGTCAGTTCCAGTGGAGACCCAGTGGAGAGGTAGGTGAAAGAGTGAGATGGACTATCTGTTGTGACTATAATGATGCATTGATTGCATCACACACACATTGGAGTTTCCAATGAGGATTGCGCAGTCAAGGCAAGGCCAATTCGAATTCATTCAGAGCTATTCTTTAGCAGGGATTGCGTAGTGGAGGCCGACTATCAGGTGGCAAGAAATTAGTGCATGGATTTGTAGATTTCTTCATGTTAGTGTGTGAAGATTGATTGTACTGAGAGCTTGATGTACTAAGCTTTGTATGAGATTGTTACATGATCTCCATGATACATAATATATGATAGTTGGGGTTTTTAGCTTCAGTATTTCCAGTTAAATAACAGTGTTATGTGCGATTGTTTTTATTGCTTCATGTGTTTGCAATTGATTTTCCGCAAAAGATTAAGTGGAAGGATTATGTATTTAGCAAGAAGATAAATATTGTTAGATCAGGAGAATATGGATATATAATTCATATGTTATATAATTTCTACATGGTATCAGAGCAGTGTTAATTCATGAAGATTGCAATTGTGAAGAATTGCTGAGTTTGTGCTGGTGGGCAATTCGAATTTGCTGCAGAAAATTCTTGGTGCGATAGTTGAGTATACATTGAAATGTATTTCAATGGGTTGCGATTGGAGTATCTCCTTGATGGCAGCTTGAATTACACAGCCTGGAAGGACAGGATGGAGGTGGTGCTGGAAGATAATGGACTGAAGGATTTCATCAATAGCGATGTTCCTAAGCCGGATTCTAGTGATGCTGCAGGACTTGACGCATGGAAAAAGAAGGTAGCAAAGACAAGAAGAATTCTGTTGGAAGGTGTGAAGGACCATATTGTGTCCAACCTTCATAGGAAAGCCACTCCATTTGCAATGTGGAAGGCTTTGACAGATTTGGTCCAAAGTAGCAGCGACCAGAGGAAGTTGGTGCTTAAAGATAAGCTCAGAAAAATAAAAATGGAGAAGGGTGACAGTATTCCAAAATATCTCACGAAGTTTTTCCATTGTAGGGATGAACTGGGAAGTGTGAGGATTATTGTTGATGATGAAGACTTGGTGAGCTTGGCTCTCTTTGGGCTTCCGAAGAGTTGGCATAGCTACGAAGACTCTGTCAATGGACGGGAGAAACTGCTTAGATGGGAGCAACTTTGGTCGGATCTTGTGTAGGAGGAGATAAAGCAAAGTACCAGGGATGGCTCTTCATCGAAGAATGAAGATGAAGAGAATTTCACTTTGGCTGCCAAATAAAGGAAAGGGAAGGGGAAGAAATTCCCTTCAAAATTCGAGGCTAAAGGCAAGAAGCAGGATTTGTCCAAAGTGAAGTGTTTTCACTGTCATGAACATGGAAATTTCACCACTAACTACCCACAAAAGAAGAAGAACAAGAAGGTTGCTGGGCTGCAGCGGGTGAGGCCTTAGCCTCGCAATTTGAACTTTATTTCTCTTTGATTGCATGCTTGGTTTCAAGTGTAATGGGATCGGTTTGGTATCTTGATAGTGGTGCGTCTTTCCATATGATGGGAGACAAAGAGTTGTTTAGTGACTTGGAGGAGATGGATCTCCAAATGCATATAGAGATGGGCGACGATGGTCGATATAGTGCGACCGACATTGGGACCATTACCTTTGAGAGGGAGTCGGGTAATCCATTTCTGTTGAAAGAAGTTATGCATGTTCCAAGTCTGAAGAAGAACTTGGTCTCGGTCGCAATGTCGGAAGACAAAGGTTATGACATTGTTTTCAGTGAGGGAAAATCCTTCCTTCAACATAAAACAATGGGTCAAACCAAGAAGATAGGGATTCGAGTTAGGAATATCTAAAAGCTGGAGGTAGATGGTTGTGCTGCAATGGTGGGAAAAGCAGAAGAAGTGGTGAGCTGGGATGAAGGCAAATTATGGCACAGGAGATTGGGCCATCTTCACCATGGCACTTTGAAGATTTTGCAGCAGATTTCTACTGGACTTCCCAAGGGTACTCTTGCGCAGTTAGATCAATGCAAGGGATGTACTATGGGTAAGTTTGTGAAGACCACCTTTCATGATAAGGAGAACCGTGCTTCAGTGATCCTTCAGAGAATTCACACAGACGTGTGTGGATCTTTCTCGGTTGATTCAACAGTAAAACAAAGGTATTATGTTATATTTGTTGATGACTATTCTCGTAGATGCTAGATCTTCTTCATGTAGAAGAAGAGCGAAACATTCTCAAAGTTCTGTGAGTTTAAAGCATTGGTGGAGAAGGAGTCGAGGAAGCAAGTGAAGGCTCTATGGAGCGATAATGGTGGTGAATATATCTCGAACGAATTCAAAGACTTCTGTAGCAAAGAAGGAATTCGAAGAGAACTCATATCGCCTCATAACCCACAACAGAATGGGGTCACGGAGAGGAAGAACATAACGATTGTGGGTGCTGCACGAGTTATGCTGCATGATCAGGGCCTACCGATGCACTTGTGGGCGGAAACATGCAACACTACGGTTTATGTGAAAAATAGTTGTCCTCATAGAATACTTGGAATGAGTACACCTAAAGAAGCCTTTATTGGTAAGAAGCCCGATATTTATCATTTGAAGATTTTTGGCTCATCTGTTTACATTCATGTGACAAAGGACGCCAGGAAGAAGCTGGAGCCGACTGTAGAAGTTGGGATATTTGTGGGGTACATAAAAACACCCCATAATTATCGTGTGTATTTGCGAGACAGTCGGATGACTGTGGTGCGACGAGATATACAATTCAATGAGGTGAAAGCTATGAAGTTGTCGCTTGAGAGGGAGCTACATTTTCATGCAGAGGAGTAACTTCTTGTTCCCAAATATGAGCCTCTAGCTGTGGATCAACCATAGGAGGAGATTCATGGAGTGGAGGAGTCCACTCATGCAGAACCAAACATCAGACAAGGCAGAAAGTGTACCACAGAAGCTGAGAGACCGAAGCTTGATGCGACACAGAATGTAGGAGTCCCTACATCATAGCACAGATAGAGACAATCACCTGAGCGATTTACTGGATACATGGCTCTTATGAGCAAGTGTATCGTGACAGAGCCATCTTCTTTCGAAGAAGCAATGCAGGAGCCCACATGGGTAGATGCCATGGTGGAGGAGTATGACTCCATTGTCAGAAACGGTGCTTGGGAGATTGTTCCAGGGCTGGTGGGTAAATCAGTTGTAGGATCAAGATGGATCTACAAGGTAAAGCAAGCTATTGATGGGAGCATCAAGAAGTATAAGGAAAGATTTGTTGCCCAAGGCTTCTCACAGATCGAGGGGATTGACTATGAAGAAACCTTTGCACCTGTCGCACGGTATTCTTCCATACGGACCATCCTTGCTCTCTCAGCACAGATGGGTTGGCACACTCATCAGATGGATGTGAAGATTGCGTTCCTTAATGGGATCGTTGAGGAATAGGTGTACATTGAGCAGCTTGAAGGATTTGAGATCTTCAGCAGCAAGTCGCATGTGTGCAGACTCAAAAGAGCGTTGTATGGGCTGAAGCAAGCACCTCGTGCTTGGTACACACAGATCGACATCTATTTCACTGGACTTGGCTTCACCAAGATTGAGTCGGATGAAAACCTGTATCAAATTGTGGTGGAGGGTAAGCTTTTAATCATTGTTATTTATGTTGATGATTTAATACTAACGGGTGATGATCAGTTGAGACACTCATGCAAGGCAGATCTTGCAAAGTATTTTGAGATGAAGGATTTGGGCCTCCTTCATTATTTCCTTGGATTGGAAATATGGCAGCGCGAAGGTGAACTGTTTGTGTCTCAAGGCAAGTATGCCTAGGAGATACTAGAGAAGTTTCACATGCAAGGCTGCAAGCCTATCGACACTCTTCTTCTAGGAAATTGGAGGAAAGAGGATGCTACATGGGCAGAGGTAGTGGATGCCACTATTTATCGATATTTGGTGGGTTCACTCATGTATTTAGTTAATACAAGACCTGACATATGCTATGCGGTGAACCAGCTTTCACAAGCGATGGTTAAGCCTACCAAGCTCTTTTAGAAGGCAAGAAAGCATGTCCTGAGATATCTCAGGGGCACATCTGAGTATGGCTTATGGTATAGACAGACGAATGAGGTGAAGTTGCATGGCTTCACGGATGCAGATTGGGCAGGCAGCCCAAAAAACAGAAATAGCACATCGGGAGGGGTTTTCAATATCGGATCTACAACAGTTTCTTGCTACAGCAGGAAACAAAGATTCGCGACACTCAGTTCAGCGGAAGCAGAATACATGGCAGCAAGTCAAGCTGCATGTGAGGTTATCTGGATGAGGAAGATCCTGGTCGGTTTGTTCGGTTCACATTTAGATTCTACAGTGATACATTGTGATAATCAGAGTTGCATTAAACTCTCGATTAATCCCATGTTTCATGGTAGATCTAAACACATTGATATCTGGTATCATCATATCAGAGATTGTGTGCAGTGAAAGATCATGTTGCTTCAATACATTCCTACAGAAGATCAGGATGCAGACATTTTGACGAAGGTGCTCACTAGGATAAAATTCGAATACCATAGAGGCAAGATCAAGGTGAAGGATATTCCATATCTTGTTGAGAGGGAGTGTTGAGATTCAACAAGATGATGAGCTTAGTGAAAATCAGTCGCCTTCACTAAGTGGGCCCGCAGGCTATTTTTAGGTGCAAGTCTATTTTTAGACATGGTGATCATATTTCAGAATTTGCAGGATGCTATTTGTGGATGGTTGGCCAAGTTGGAAAAATAGATGAAATTCTATTTTAGAAGATTGGGCAAAGTCTATTTATAGATTGTCGATCTAAAAATATATGTGTCGATTATTATTAGCCCTTAATAATAATCAGACTCTAAATATCAATTTATTCTCTTGGAGCACTTTATTTCAGTATACAGATTTGGAAAATTAGTGGGCTGAAGGAATTACGCAATTCCTAGGGTTTATTTGTGGTTCATGCATGGAGGACTCAGTTAGAACTGAAGTGGAAAAGTTATGACAGAGTTGGAAGAGTAGTTCATGGAGTTGTTATTTAGTTTAACTCAGTTATTGGAGTTAAACTCAGTTGAGCTAGTTGTATCTAGTCTAACTGAACGATACACTAGTGAAAATTGGAGTGAATTAATTCACAAATAATAACTCATTAATCAACGAAAAATACAACGATTAACTACGAGTGCATGTCGGGTTCATTGGAGACCCAGTGGAGAGGTAGGTGAAAGGGTGAGATGGACTATCTGTTGTGACTATAGTGATGCATTGATTGCATCACACACACATTGGAGTTTCCAATGAGGATTGTGCAGTCAAGGAAATGCCAATTCGAATTCATTCAGAGCTATTCTTTAGCAGGGATTGCGTAGTGGAGGCAGGCTATCAGGTGGCAAGAAATCAGTGCATGGATTTGCAAATTTTTTCATGTTAGTGTGTGACGATTGATTGTACTGAGAGTTTGATGTACTAAGCTTTGTATGATATTGTTACATGACCTCCATGATACATAATATATGATATTTGGGGTTTTTAGCTTCAGGATTTCCCGTTAAACAACTGTGTTATGTGCGATTGTTTTTATTGCTTAATGTGTTTGCAATTGATTTTCCGAAAAAGATTAACAGTGGAAGGATTTTGTATTTAGCAAGAAGATAAATATTGTTAGATCAGGAAAATATGGATATATAATTCATATGTTATATAATTTCTACAGAAGAAGTAGGACCTTCTACAACAAAATACAATGAAACTATGAGATCTGACATGCATGTAGACTTCATTGGAAAAGATTTGCAAGAACATCCTTGGAAGACAATTCCTCGATGAAGATTTCCATTCAGGTACGAACATATTTTTCATGGCTATTGTTATTCATGTGGAAAATTTGGTGATAAAGTTGTAGAATGTCGCACGTACCCTAGGAATCAATACAATTCCAAGAGATCTGTCAAATATGAACCTCCCATGGCTCAGCGAAACATCAATAGATTTTAACATTTAAGAAATAATATGGAATGTTACAAATGTCAAAACTTTTGACACATAGCCAGAGACTGTAGACTTGAAATCCTCCAAAAGAATCTTCGAAGCCATAGAACAAACGAACATGGAAGAAGAAGAAGACTGATAATTGTGCTCTCGCTCTCAAGGCTCAAAACAACAAAGATGTGTGGTATGTTGATAGCGATTGCTCAGTGCATATGACTGAAGATAGAAATAAATTTGTATCTCTGAAAGAGAAGAAGGATGGAACCGTATCCTTTGGAAATGATGGATCTTCAAATGTTATAGGATCAGGTACTGTCACTCTCGGAAGCAAATATGTTCTAGCCAAGAATGTTCTATTGGTTGAAAACATGAATCACAATCTGCTTCGTGTTGGACAAATGTGTGATCAAGGACACACAATGCTATTCAACTCCACAAAATATGAAATCACTGGAAAGGCAGGTATGGTAAAATTGTGGCTACAACAAGTCGAGCTCCAAACGACATATATGTTCTTGATGATGTAACTAAAGCATGTCTACTAGCTAAAGAAGATGAAAGCTGGTTATGGCACAAGCGAATGGGTCACATAAACTTTGACAATCTTGTCGGGATAAGAAAAAAGGAAGCAATACGAGAAATGTCGAAAATCTCAAAACCTTCCAACACACTATGTGAGGCCTACCAGCACGACAAGCAGATAAAAGTCGAATTTAAAACAAAATAACACTTTGCATCACATCCATTGGAATTGATACACACTGATCTATGTGGTTCTGTGAGAAAAAAAGGCTTAGATGGAGAATTATATTTCATGTTAATGATAGATGACTATACCAGGATGATAACCGCTAGTTTCCTAAAGAAAAAATCTGGAGCATTTGAGTGCTTTAAGATCTACAAGGAGTTGGTCTAAAATGAAATTGATTTGAAAATAAAGTTTCTAAGATCGGATAATGGTGGAGAATTCACTTCCAAATTATTTCAGCAATACTGTGACGAAAATGGAATAAAAAGACAATTTTCAACAACACGAACACCTCAGCAAAATGGAGTTGCTAAAAGAAAGAACATAATCGTACAAGAAATGGGTAGAACAATGTTGAAGGACTCGAAATTGGATGAAAAATTCCAGGTTCAAGAAATTTATACAATAATATTCATTATCAACCGAAGTCTTCTCAGAAATAATTGCAACAAGACCCCATAGGAATTATGGAAAGGAAAACTGGCTAATGTAAAATATTTCAGAATCTTCGGAAGAAAATGTTATATCAAAAGAGAAGATCAAAATCTGGGTAAGTTTGAATCATGTGTTGATGAAGGTATATTTTTTCGTTACTCACACAAAAGAAAGGCCTATAAATGCTATAATGTAAGATGAAAATAGATAGTGGAGAGCATAAATGTTACATTTGATGAAGATGGTGTTCTAACGAATAATGATGAGGATCTAGAATCTTTGAAACTTGAGACAGAGGCTGAAAAATACAAAAAGAAAATTCTAGAACAAGAAGCAACTATCAACCAGGAAGAAGTAAATAATGATCATCAAGATATACCAAAACAACAACAAGAAGTTCCTTCAAAGAGAACAAAAGAATGGATTCAAAAGAACCATCCATCAAATCAAATCATTGGTGACATAAATGAAGGTTGACAGCTTTGTTCATCAAAACAAGATGACATTTATTTTCTAACAACCTTTGAGCCTAGTAGTTTTGAGGAAGCCAGCCAGAATGAACATTGGGTAGTAGCTATGAATGAAGAATTGGATCAAATCGAGAAGAATAACACCTGGGAATTAGTTCCACGACCAAAAGATAAAAATGTCATTGGGACTAAATGTGTGTTCAGGAACAAATTGAATGAAGATGGACAGGTTACCAGAAACAAAGCAAGTTTGGTTTGCAAAGGCTATGCACAAGTGGAAGGAATTGATTTCGACAAAACATTTGCACCAACTGCTAGAATGGAATCCATCCAAATGTTTCTCGCCTATGCATGTTCAAGAAAAATCAAAGTCTACCAAATGAATGTTAAGTCAACATTTCTTAATGTCGAATTAGAAGAAGAAGTTTACATCAAACAACCTGGAGGTTTTCTACTATTAGAAAAAGAAGACTATGTTTGCAGGTTAAAGAAGGCTCTATATGGTCTCAAGCAAGCTCCCAGAGCATGGTATGATCATCTTGATGAATATCTACATCAAAAAGGGTTCAAGAAAGGTACTGTTGATATCAATCTTTATGTACAAATAGATAAAGATAATTTAACAATCGTTGAGGTATATGTGGATGATATAATATTTGGTAGCAATGATGATCGACTAAGTAAGAAATTTGCTACAAAGATGCAAAGTGATTTCGAGATGTCTTTACTTGGTGAGTTGACATACTTCTTAGGGCTTCAAATATCTTAACAAGAGAAAGGAATATTTATATGTCAAGCCAAGTACATCAAGGAAATGCTCAAGAAATTCAAAATGGAAGATTGCAAACTTGTCCTTACTCTGATGGTAACAGGTTTCAAATTGAGCATAGACGAATCATCTAAGGATGTGGATCCGAGGTTGTACAAATCTATGATTGGTAGTCTTCTATATGTAACAGCCTTCCTGCTAGATGTTATGCAAGTAGTTGGACAAGTAGTAAGATTCCAAGCAGCACCAAAATAATCACATATTATTTCCGTCAAAATAATTCTTCGATATCTAAAGGGCACAACATAATGTGGCTTGTGGTATCCCAAGGGTAAAATTATCATTATTCAAGCCTTTACATATGCATATTGGGCAGGAAGTGTCGATGATCATAAGAGTAATAGTGGAGCAACATTCTATCTAGGTGGTTATCTTGTATCATGGTTGAGAAAAAAACAAACCTCAATCTCGTTATCTATAGCGGAAGCATAATACATTGCAGCGGCAGCTTGTTGTACTCAAGTCCTTTGGATGAAATAAAATTTGCAAGATCTTCAAGTACAATTTAGTGAGCCTATTACCATCTTCTGTGATAACACCAGTGCCATCAACATCTCCAAGAATCTTGTCATGCATTAAAAAACTAAACAGATTCTGATCAAATATCATTTTGTTAGAGAACAAGTCGCTGAAAAGAATATCAAACTTGAATATGTTGGTACAAAATAAAAAATCATTGATATCTTCACTGAACCTTTACCTCGTGAAGCATTTGAATATCTTCGCCAGAAGCTTGGGATCCTCCCAAGTTCTCATTAGATTTTCCTTATTCAGAATATAAAGGGGGAGTGGAAGTGTGTACAGGTCCGCAGGATGGTTGTGTATCAGGGGGAGTTACGCTTTTCCATTAATGTCAAAGGGGGAGAGAATGTTGTAGGAAGATGTGTCATGATCGTAGGGGGAGTACTTGTGTTGTCATGAATGCCAAAGGGGGAGATTGTTGATCAGTGGTTGTCATTGATGTCAACCCAAGAAGCACCAGGGGCTACCCCGATCTTGCATGGGAATTTTGACCTACCAAATTACTAATTCTAAGTCAAGGATATTTTTTATGGTTTCTACGTTTTGATATGTTTCCATTGATATATGTCACGCCACGTAATTCTTCACGGTTTGAGAGATATTCATGTTTGAAGTTAGTAACCCCAGTTAGTGGGCTAAAACCCCATGGGGTTGTGACATGACACTAATCATTGGTTTTGGTCATTGAATAGTCAATAATTAATAATTATTTTAAATAAAATCCCTCCCACTTTCACTTTTTTAACTCCCTCTTAACCTAAGAATTTATATAAACTGAGATCCTCATATCTTCCTCATGCTGGGATTTCACTACTTGAAACAAGCCATTGTGGAATTTTCGCTATAAATTTTTTTATCCAAAGTTTCAGAAGCTGAAATTTTTATGAGGCAAAGATGAAATCCTGAGGAAGCTCTTGTAAAAATCTCAGATCATGGTGCACAATATTTTCGGAGATACGATATGTGGAAGTTAGGGTTTTTGTAGGCTCCTAAACTTCATCTCAAAGAGGTGACCTTGGGAAAATCGTCATAAATCTCTCTCTGAGTATCAAATTTGAATTCTATAAAAAGTGGTGGATAATGCACAGACTATAGTTTTCTGTGTATCAATTTTAGAGCCTAATGAGGAAACAATGACACGTGGCACGTCGTACAAGTTTTCTCTACTGAACCAGTCCATAATTAGGTCATTGTGAGATATTGGGCATAAATTTGTATTGAAGAATCCAAATTGGGTTAGACCTATGGAATTGGAAAGAAGACTAAGAGGAATACTACATGACCGAAAATCACATATTGGGGATTTGGAATAACATAGATACACGAGATTCAATATCAAGCTCCTAGAAAGCAAGAAAAAGCTAGATCATGTGTTGTCAATGGCTGCAAAGGAATATACTTTCTAGGGTAGCAAAGCAAAGCAAGGTGCAACAGAGGTAAGCTCCAGGTAAGTATATTCTTTACATGAATGTTCATATCTTAATTGCATTAGGTTCTTTGTATTTTAATTTGTTTAGCACTAACATATGCTTTGCCAGATGAGGTAAGTTTTGATATTATCATGTCATGGGTATTTCCTTGAAGAATTTTTGCAGGTATTATATATTCATCAAGATAAGAGTCAAAAAATGATCTAATGTTCTGAAGAGTGAGAAAGGTTAGCATTACAAGAGCAACAATCAAGGTGCATAATAGCAACAAGAAGTTTAGCACATGAAGTCCTCACGTGGGCAGCACTGCATACATTCATTGTAAAGGATCATTATAATGAGTCATTGTAAAATTTGTACAAGTGTCTGTCTGCCAAGAATTGAAGAGGCAATGTCGTGAGGTCTAGGATCATCATTAGGTATTTGTGTCATAGTTGGGGTTATGGTCTAGTGCGTCTTCTTCTTATACATCATTCTATATCATTGTAATGTGGACCATTTTCCCTGGTACGGGAGTCCATTCATTCTTTTATTCTTCTATAGGGTGGTAGGGTGGTGCTAGGGTGAGTTGTAGCTCATTGGGTGTTGGGGCATCTGTTTAGTTGACTACTGAAGAATCTCAGGCGTTGGAGTGTCCATCCAGTGGGAGATGGAGAAGAATGCTTTTCTAGATTCTAGGAAGTTGGAGCTTTATTTTCAATTGGAGTTTAATAAAAAAAAAATTATTAGACAAGCATTAGGTGGTTTTTGTCCCGGAGGGGGTTTCCACCTTAAAAATTGTGTGCATTTTTGTTCCTTTTGTTTACTACTATCATTGTACAAACACTGATAATAATTGAAGATTAACTAATGCTCTGAAAGATTAATATTAATACTAATTGAAAAGAATATTGATTCACCCCTCCTTTCAGTATTTCCAACATGTATAATGGTGAAGTGAATGCAGAGAAGCTTGAAAATTGGGTTTGTCAGTTGGAGGTCTACTGCAGGATTTAAAACCTTGAAGATGATGATACAAAGATCCAACTAGCTTCCTTAAGATTGGAGGGTGTAGCACTAGTATGGTGGGAAGCCAAGACACAAGAAGAGATGAAAAACTATGGTAAGATTTCAATCTCTTGGTTTGTTTTTATTGCTACAATTAAAAGACAATTTTACCCTCTAGCTTATACATAGAAAGCTATTATGGGTTGGCAGAATCTTAGACAACTAAAGGAACCAAGTGTTCAAAATTATACTCAAGAGTTTAGAAGAATATCACTAGTTTTGTGTGTCAATTTATCTTCTCAAGACACTTTGCTAAAGTATATTAGGGGTTTTCACAACTATATTAGACATAATATTTTTATGTTCAATCCCATAAACTTAGATGAAGTTTGTTTTCAAGCCACACATCTAGAAGCAATAGGGAAACATAGTGCAGATGAGAAAAGTGATAGTTCCCTTAAGTATGAAGGAAACATAAAGGGTAATTTAAGGGAAAAGGAAAGAAAAATGATTCTATTAAATTAGAGAAAGAGAAACTCACATGAAAATATTGTTTGAAAAATGGCCATGATGAAGACCATTGTTGGCAACTCCATCCAGAGTTGAAGCCCAACAAACTTAAAACCAAAGAGAAGGAGAAAACAATTGCAATCATTGAACATGAATTAGGTTCATATTTAGGAGATGAAACCAAGATTACAACAATGGGTTTGAAAGTTAAGAGTATAGCAATCAATAGTTATTAAATTTATTCTACTGTAACTCAAGATGATGATACAAGAATTAAACTCTTTCATATTAGATTTGTTTCAAAGCATACCAAAATAGACACACTATTTGGTAGTGGTTCTCAAGCTAATTTCATTTTTGAAGACTTAGTTACGAGGTTAAATCAAGAAACTATTCAACATCCAAGACCTTATCCTTTAGGCTGGATATGCAAGAATTCAAACTTTTATGTAACAAGGAAGTGCATCCTATAAGATTTGCAATCAATTCAAACTATCTTGACGAAGTTGAACTTGATGTAGTTTCGCTTGAGATTTCAGGTATTGTTTTGGGAAGTACTTACCTTTTATGATAGGAGGGAAGTATTTCATCTCCATGAGAATAAGTACCAAATTTTCAAGAATGGAATTGAGTACATAGTTAGAATGCATAAGAAGAAGATGAGTTTGTCTCTTATGCATGCACGACAAATGAAGAGAATAGTGAATGCAAGTCAAAATTTTTCTTTGTTAATTTTCAAGCATAATGATGTTTTAAATGAGATTTTTCAAGAAGATGCATAAATTGAACAAGATGATTTCTTTGAATTTGTTGATGGTTGTAATAATATGTTTTAGGGCTCTAACATGTTGCCTTTGAAAAGAGGTAAACAAGATGTGAAAAATTTGCAGCAGTCCACATCATTGTTGAACATTGATGGGAACAAGATGTCGGTGCTGAATGGTGCAAAAATAAAAGAACGAGCGCCAAAGAAAGATGAAAAACAAGGGATAGGTTCCACAAGTAATTATTTGGGGTTTGAAAATGGTACATGGCAATGGTGAAAACACTTGGTCAAAATTCAGTGCAAGTACAAGGCAAGACAAGCTAAAAATTGCCATGACGACAATTTTCGAGGTGAGAAAGTTTTCAAGTTATTAAATTTTCCTTTGATTGAAGACCAAGGAAGGAACATGTTTTTTTATTCAAGGATAGTTTATTGTTCTGAAAATTCTGGGAAATTTCCGCATGATGGTATATACAATAAGAAGACAGGGTCTCCAGAATCAAGGAAAAAGATCAGTTTTTAGGAAAAGCTCATGTTGATGAGATTAGGAAAATTCCAGTGGATTGAGACTAGAAGGATGAGAGGGTTGTACCTTCAACAAATTGTACAGTAATAAAATATATTTTTGGGTCCAAAATATTTCAGTGGGGAGGAATGATTAGGTGCTCAAAATTATGCTAAAAAATGAAAGTCGTCAGAATGGTGTGGAACCTGAATGACCGCGTAGATCTCGTCATTCTGAATTCATCACAACTAATTTCGTCGAAAACCAACACTGTATGCTCCCAGAAACCTTTTCTATCCACTTTCTCAAACATGTAAAATTTTTGAAAAAAAAGTGCAAGGACAACCCAATCAACAATCTGTACTGCTGACTGGGCATGCCCATGTGGAAGGTTGACTAGTCAATGGGATTTCCTCTGGCGAATAATGTTGTACCAAGTGGCACATTTTAGTTGGTTTGAAATGGAAAGTTGTGTTTGGTTTATAGGTGGCCAAGTGTTTCCATGTGGCATTGCCAGGGGTTTCCACGTGGCGTGCCGAGGGCCATCAAAAAATTTTAAGGTCCAAGTAGCAACAACGAGGGTCGAACCTGCGACCTCATAGTCCACAGCGCCAAGCATTGCCACCACGCCATCGCTTTGTTCCTTAATATATAATGGTTACAATTTATATTTAAGGTTTAAAATATTGGTGGTTGGGGGTGGGGCTCGGGGTATAGCCCTAGCCCTGGTCACCGCACCCTAGCGGGGCTAAGGACCAGACTAAGGGTGGGCTAGCCCCGCCCCCCCGCCTGTACTAACCATAACATAAACTGCTGGCGGGGACATGTGAATGGAACCATCATCATCGACTGCTCTGGCCACCACCGAACCACTGACACTATCGTGACCATAGCATAAACCACCACTCTTCCATTTATGTGACCACCGACGAACTAAATGTCGACAGTTAGTTAACCCCCCAATTTTTTTTTTAATAAAAAAATAAAATGTGCCTATACCAATATGATTTGAAATTCGGACTTAAGGCGTCATTGGGCGTTTTAACTGTCCAACAATTTCACCCAGAATTCTGGGAAATTGTGGCCCATTTAGCGAAAAAGGGGCAATATTATAGGACTAGTCTAGATTTTGGGGAAATTGTGGAGCGGTTAGTGCCAAAACTTGGGGAAGCCATAAATTACTTAGGTTTTGACCAAATTCGAAGCTGAAAGAGTGTAGACAGACATTTTTGGGCATTCTGGAGCGATTGGAGCATGTTTTAGAGATGTTTGAGCATTAAAAATGTATGTAATCAAAATTTTGAGCATAATAGAAGAAAGCCTAGCCATTGGAAGTTGGACCAAGGAGACGTAGCCCAGGTGGGTGAACTCCTTCATCATGTGCTGTTGTGATACTATTTTGGTGATGTTTATGTTTGTTATATGTTGATGTTCAATGTTTTTTTTAATGTTATTTTTTTCAAGAAATTCACATAAAAACTCATGGTTAAATTGCAATTTACCTCATAATCCTCAAGCACTTTGTTAATATTATGAAGAGGAATTTAGACAACAGAAAAAATTTCCAATTCAGATTGCTAGATCCATTTGAAAAGGATATGTGACTAGTGGGTGACCAGATCCCTTTGCATGATGTTTATACACGATGCTTTCCACTTGGTTTTGATATAGAACATGAGGTGGATGGATTCATCAACATAGCTAGCTCGTTCAACCTTTTCTTGGGATAGAGAAAATTTTCAACAAGAGATCATCTAAAGAATTTATTATGAATACCTCCCTAGATAAGACTCAGGAGTGTTGAATTTTTTGTATATATGGTCAGTCCTCATAAATTGATTTAGCCCTCAAACTATGAAAGAAAACATAAATATAAACATACACTTCAAGTCAGCTTCAAAAAGAGGAAAATTGAACGTTTGAAATTCAAA
Source organism: Pinus albicaulis (assembly GCA_034641835.2). NCBI lineage: Eukaryota > Viridiplantae > Streptophyta > Pinopsida > Pinales > Pinaceae > Pinus > Pinus albicaulis. The sequence goes on along the minus strand of CM076573.1, from coordinate 651,585,251 downwards.
TTATTCTTGCCTCCATGATCAAATCGGGTTGGCCCAAAGGTTAAAATTGGCATGACCCTTTGACACACATATTTAGGCTCATTGATTTACTATGTAAAGGCAACTTGTTTTCCTTAGTTGGATACCAATTCAGATTACACGTCTCATAAACATATTCTTTTTTTCACGCGAAGGAAAGAGAGAGATAACATACCAATTTTATTGGCAGACTAAAGTTTCTTCTGAGGCAAATAAAATTTATTTGAGGTAGACCGAAGTTTCAGGAGGCTAAAATTTCTCAACTTGACTAAGTTTGACATGGGCTTGTTTGCTGCACATTTTGAATTTATTTGATTGGAAAAATCAAATTATATCTCTTGTTGAATTGGACAATTTCTCTAATAAAAGGTTGATGGGTTTTTCCCTAGAAGAGGGTTTTCACAGGGTAAAAATTTATGTATATGGTGTTTGGATATGCCTTTACGATCCTACTGTCATTATTATTTTTATTGTTGAGTTCTTCTATGTAATTTCTTATTGAAGAACGCGACTCAAGAAAATTTATATTAGGAAAACATTAAAAGTAATTACCATATTAGAAGGTCTTGGAAAAATCAACAGATTACTCATCTTAAAATCCTAAGAAACAACCTTAAATACCTCATTAAAACCATTTTGAATCTCTAAGGAAACAAGTTTCTTTGCTACCTTCAAACTACTCACCAATTCAATCTACAGAGTAGACGATTTTCCCTAATTCCTTTTCGAGACGTATCCTCTTTGAGAGAGCATCACTTTGAATATGTCCATGTTTTTAGAATAAAACATCGAAAATGAGATTTTCATAGTAAAATATCTAAGATCATTAAACCCCCATAGAAACAAAAATGAGCTCCTTCAACAATGCACCATTGATAGACATGTGGATGAAAATCCACATAACCCCCTCATGAGATAAAGTCTCCTTGGTAAAAAGGAAAATGAGCCCATTTCTCCCTTATATCTTGCAAAACCATAGCATTACAAAAATAAAGTGGAAGCCTTCTCGACATAACCTAGGTGAGATTTTGTTTTTAAGAGCAACGTGAGAGTTGAAGTCTCATTAATTCTTAAGAGCCAAACTAGACTTGTTGTAGAACCAAGGGCCACTGACCAAAACATCCTCCTTATATTCAACATTTTTAGAGATGAAAGTAAAGAAACCATGCTAAAATAGACATATACGTAATTTACATTCAAATGAAATCCTTGAATCTGTAAGCCACCATCCTTTTTGTCATCCATCGCCCTTCTAATTCAATTATGCGTACCAAGTATGATTGACATATGTACAACACAACACCGTGATTTTTTTTATATATTTTTTTGGGAAAATGATCATTTTTTTTTTAAAACATTTTAAACTATCTCAATGTTCATAAAAGGGTGTTTATGTCTATAAAATGCACCAAATATATATGTATTTTTAAATATTTATATAAATGTTTTTTTTTTTTTTTTTTTAAACTATTGATTTCTTAATAAAATATTTTAACTTGATTTGGTGCACATGGTATGAGTGCACACAATAAGCCATTTAATAGAATAGGAGATATACAAATTCTTCTTAAACAAGGAGAGATGTGAAGCAGCAAGTCCCTGCCCATGTTTGGAACCAACAACCTTTGAGCCAAGTGTTTAGTCTAATGATGATATGCATGCTACTGACATCTCTTTGTTTTATTAAAGCTTAAAATATCAGTACACACCATATGAATACATTCCAAGGTTGTGCGTTTTGAATTTTGCCTATAGTCATTGTTGAAGGGCTTTCAATTATAAATTATATATGTGTTGTTAATGTCTTGTGGCTACGATGTTTGAAAACACAAAAAGCAGCATGGCATGGAAGATTACTTCATGAACAAATGGAAGAATTGTTCTCTTTTTAGGATCTAGTCCTATGTCACAGGAACAAGTGGAAATTTGTTTCTCAATCTTCCACATAAGCATAATATTGTACAATAGGAAGAGTTGTCTACGAAGGAGCTACATTGCATACTCACAAGAAGGTATTGGCAAACATAAAGAATGCATTAGCAAGATAAGATATAACAAATAAAGGTCGTTATCTCCCAATATAAGAAACACTTCAACCATTTAATTCCCTCAACCTATTACTCCATGAGTCAATAGTTTTTCGTGTTCTCAGTAAAGGTGGCTACAAATTTTGATTAACTACATCTGAATTCAAAATTGAAGCAAAACCGAATGGATAAATCTGAAACAATGAGAAAAATATAATTCACTGAAGGTAACAAAACATACTTATGTTATATGGAGCTGAAATAGGTGTGAATTTACTGTTGCTATATGAATTTGTTTTTATACATGCTTACTAAGTGCCTAGGTACCGTGGAGAAAACCAATGGAGATAAATGAGGTAAAAAGTATAACACTCCCTTTAGTGTGGAAAGTTTTCTCTGCCAAACCTAGTGTCTTCTTGAACATGTTGTTCAAATTCCCCTTTTCCAGGGGCTTAGTAAAGATATTTTCAACCCCTTCCTCTCTCTTAATTTGGGTGAAGGAAGCCCAAAATACTCACGATTTCTTTGAAACAAACAATTCATGCATACCACAACTCATATATATTTTCTTTTTATTGATTTTTTGCCATTGGATTTTAAAGATTGAATCATGTAAAAAAATATACTTGTCCAACAAGAAATACTTCATTTCCAACCAAATTTAGGTGTCTCGGGAGCACAGTGGTAAAAGTGTATCATTTAACTCAAAATTTTCAATGAATTTTAATAATTAAATTAGCAAAACCTGCAGTCCAACAAACAAGACATAACCATACATAAAGGAGGGCAGGTAGGTAAAAAAGGTTGGGCCCTTTCTGAGAGGATATTACCTTTATTATTGAGTTGTTGGGACATATTTATAAAACTTCTTGTAGAGAATTGATATTTTAGGGCACCGCCAGTTCTAGATCAGATCCATAATGGCAGAGAAAGATCTAAATGTGGAGCTATCAGTTTAAGATCCTAACTAGGTGGAGGCATTTGATGAAATGGCTACTGAAAAATATGCATTACAAGGCTTCATACAAAAGTTCTAGATGCGAGGCAAAAACACCATAAATTAATGCTTCCTATGTGAAAAGGTCTAGGGCGCCCAAGGGGCCATTTTACATGTGACAGATAAGCGAGCGAAATTTCAAAGATTTTACCTCCATTGTGATTTTGGATTTATATGTTGATTGATCTAAAAGCAAACTTATCCTTCCAAAGAGCATCTCACATGCACAAATCTCCTTGCTCCTCATAACAAGGGTTTCCTATACTATTGATTCGAAGATAGACAATAGGCAAAAAAATGAAAGTGCTCAGAATCTCCCTAAATTGGTTCCATATCGTAGTGTTCATCGCCCTAATTCAATCGCCACTTGAATCGCCTCAATCCAACGTTGTATGAGGAAGTTATGATATTCTAAATTTTTTTCCAAACAACTAAAAAGTCAAACAATAGGGTTGACTGAGACACTGACTGGGCATGCCGTATAGCCGACGTCATCAGCGGAATGTGCAAAGTACGAATGACGATGGGGAAATCTAGAATCGGCACGTGGCCCAATTGTACTGGTGAAAGTGGCGTAGTTTTATTGGATGTTGGCTTGTGTTTGGGTGTGGAAAATAAGGAGGAGCCACATGGCCCAATCTGATGGTGCCACGTGGCCCTCAGGGCTCGAACAAAATTTGGTTAAGGGGCCCGACTGACGCGACGGGGAATCAACACTGTGACCTTATGATAAACAACCAACAACCAAACCATCGGACCACCGGGCATGCTTATTATAACTATGGCGCAGATGGATATTTGAAGTTTAGTGGTTGGCGCATTGGCAGGATGGTGGGGCATGTGGCCCCAACCCCTGGTTTTGCATTCGCCACGTGACCCAGAATGAAAGGAAGTGGGGCAGGGATGTTAAGCCCTGGTTCTGAGTCTCATTCATTACCCACACGATCGAAGGTGGAGATTATGGTGGAGGGGGGGAGCAGATATGCCCGACCCCTGGTATCATTAATGTCCATATGAACCTGATCAACGGAGAAAAGGACTTAGCTCGCATAGGCGGGTGGTTAACCCCGACCCCTAGTCTTATATTCCACGATATGAAGATATGCCGAGACAGAGAGAGCTAGGCCAAAGGGGGCAGGTGGTTAGCCCTAGCCCTTGGTTGTATGATGTGCGATGTGAACCTGACTCGACACTTAAGGGATATTAGCGTGGTTAAGGAGGCGACAATTTTCCTCTTTTGCGGCAAGAATTTCGTTCGTCCCGGGAATTTTTTTTGCTCGACAGGCTGTATAAAGGTAGAAAACATTGCTTAGTTAGCGAGTTTTACGAATTTTCAGAATAGATAACAGAGCTTGGTTCTAAGAAGCATAACTCATTTTTCAACTTTTTTGAGTTCAAGAAGAGCCTAGATATGCGTTTTTTAGTGTCCTAAAATCAATGGCATCATCGAATTTCTAATCTAAGCATTGTATGATGGAATTTTTGCAAAGTCCTGTTAGAGAATTATATATTACAGAGCAATGGAAAACATAAAATATGCTGAAACACAAACACATAAATAACATATAAAACAAGAGAGACACATATAGATGTGGTTCACCCAACTTGGGCTACGTCCACGGAAACAACTAGTCCTTCCTTTTTATTATCCAGAAAAATTAAGGGACACAACCTACAACAGATCCGTTGTAATATCATCTACTCTCTCACCGAATCCCCCTTTCTATTTCTCACTCAGAATATACATACGATACACAACTGTAATACAATACCCTCATGCAACAGAGGGGTTTCCTTCCAGGGAAAAATACCCTAAATTAAACATAACTTCTATCATTAGATCATCCGCTTAATGAACGACCCAGATTGACTATGAAATTCCAATACTTTACAAGGAAATTTTACATATGTTTTTAGCTTCAGGGGCGCTACCCCAAAACCCCTCGCCGGGGGGGGGGGTCTCCTAAGAACAAGGGTCCAACGTGGCAATACATCTAAAAAAAGAAGATAATCAGGCTCCATACCCACCAAGGAAATTCCTTTAGTGCTAGAGACATATAGAGTTTTGAGGACAAGTGGAGGCATATTTGAGCATGGAAAAAGCTTGGTTAGATGTTTTCTAGCCTTCTAGTTACATCTGCAGTGACTGTTACTTCAGCAGAGCAGCTAATTTCAATATTTTCTCAATGTTCTTATGAGAAAATCCTTTTTTAACACTTCATTGTGAAGTAGTTTTATTTTATGCTTTTTGATTTTAGGTGGAGTACAAGGACCTATTGTGAGAGAGTCCTTTTTCTGTTGACATAATCATGACTTGTTGTAGGGAGTCATATTTTTGAGTGAGAAATTATTTGTATAAGAATGTTTCTTTGTAGGAGAAACAATGCCACAATAGATCAACAATTTGTATTGAACTCATTTGTTGATGAGATCAATAAAGTGGCCTAGCCATTGAAGTAGGGCTTGAAGACGTAGCTCAAGAGCGGTGAACTTCGTTATCACTTGATGGTTTCTTCTCCTAATGTTTATCATATTGAGTTGCATATGAATTGGTTTCACTCTTAAGTTCATGTGAAAACTTAACCACTCATCTTTGAAGAGGTTGCAAAACTAATTTTACATTTAAAGACCCAAGTTTGTTAGGCTTGCATAGTTTCAGAGGACAATCAAAGTTTATTTTTTCATATCACGTGGTATCAGAGCAGGTTCTGACCAGATTGCAAGTATGGGCATGAAACTGAAGCGTGAAAGACTCCAATATTTGGAGGAGATTAATCTATCTCTCTAAATGGAGAATGCCGAGCTAAGGAGGTTTCTTGAATCTGTAGAGGAGGAGAAAATCCAAATGCGCCTATATTTGAAGTATATAGTGCAGGAACAAACTAGTGAGCCTTCTATCCTGGAAGCAACAAATATTCCCTCAAAGATGAAACCAATTTTTGGGCATGATCAATACACATGATATGGATCCTATGATGAGAATGGTGCTTGTGATTTTTTCTAGCATCTGAAAGATTCTACCCATGTGCCAGTTGGTAAAAGTTGCTGGCTAGAGATATAATCCACTTCTTCATCAACATTTGAAATGAAAAAGATGGGTTGTTGGACAAAGGAGGTAATTAGTATTTCCAGTTCTACTCCTTTATTTAATGTTGATAACACACATTTTTCAGCTTTTGAAAATCATACCAAGAGTATTGGTATGAAGCTTTTAACTCAAATGGGTTATGATGGAAGCGGTCTCAGAGTCAATTTCCAAGGCATCATTAATCCTATCGAAGTGAAGGAACAACTACTGTATGAAATATTTTGTTATGGACATGAAGAAATTCGAGGGTGCTCCAAAATTTTTGAGGCAAAGAAATCATCATGTATGGACTTCATGCCAAAGGGGCTCTTATGAAGTGATGGTAAAACACACCATGATGGTAGTGATAGTGAAAAATTGTCTCCACGGAGAGATGAACATTCTAAAGGACATGCCGAGTCTAGTTTTCCTCATCAAAGTCACAACCCAAAGATAGGTATAAGCATCATGGGGATTCTAGAAATGTTTGTGCTTATGATCATTTATGGGAAATGTTACCTTGTACTTTTTGTGATGCATCTGACCATTGTGTCGCTGAGTGTGAGAAACAAAAGGAAATGAAAAAAAAATGGATCAAATCACTGGAACAAGACATGAGGAACCTCTCCCAAGTATGAATTTTTCCTTGTCAATGGGAAATCATAAGCATTTTTGTACCCATTGTAGCATGAATGGGAACCATATTTAAAAGTGTTGGAAACTCCATCCATAACTTCGTCCCAAGAGGGTCAAAGAGGTCATGCGATCCCCTGCAAGGGAAGTGATAGGAGGCAAAGTGGAAACTGATGTTGTTCCCGAAGCAGCCTTTGAAGCAGAGTGGGTGCAGAAAGAGAATCCATAAGCCTAGTTAGTCAAATAATGGGTAGACTATTTTGTACAATTAGATTGCTTTGTAAAATTGAATTACTTTTTGTATATTCCCATTTGGGTAATTTGTAAAGTGAAGTCATGTACAAATCACTTATCTACAAATCTGTATTTCTTTGGCATGTTTATATGCTATTTGGGCTTGATTATGAGTCAATTTGTATGGGACTTTTGGGATGAGCATTTTCAATTCATCCAATATGTATACAATTGTGTCAATCACCGATATATACAAGTATTTCTTTGTGGTGGGTTATTTTCCAAAGTATTTTTGGATTTTATCTTTGGTAAATATTTTGTAGAAGATGGGCATAGTGATGTGCATCAAAGAGTACAAGTGCAGCTTGAGAAAAACAAGGCCATGTACAAAGCAAGGCATGTCAAACATTAGTTTTCTTATGATTTCCAAGTGGAAGATCAAGTTTGGTTTCAAAAAATAAATACTTCAAAGTGAATATTATATGAGCCTACAAAGAAAGATGTTCTTGAAGATAATTTTCAGATTCCATGCATTGAATATTTAGAAGAAATGCAACAAGCCACATTTCTTGATAGGAGGATAAGGACTTCATGCATAGGAAATGTGGAGTACATTGAACGAGGCTTTAAGGCACCAATTCAAACACAATAAGTATTGAGATCGGGAATGTAAAGGGGTTGTTTCCTCACTTATTTGTTGAATGAAGAAAAAATTTTGGAGGTCCAAAAGCTCCTAGTGGGGAGGTATGATCCAGAGATAAAAAATAGGCTCAAAATGAAAGTTCTCATAATCTCCAAAAACTAGCAACAAATCGCAGTGTTCGTCGTCCCGATTCCAACGCCACTTTAATTACCTCAATCTAATGTCTTATGAGCAAGTTATAATGTTCTAAAGTTTTGGCCAAATGATTAAAAATTCAAACAATAGGGTTGACTGGTCTGTTGACTAGGCAAGCCGTATGGTTGACGTCATCAGTTGACTATGGAAAATATAGATGACGATGGGTCAATTTGGGCTCGAAACATGGCCCAGTCATACAGGTCAAAGTGGTGTAGTCTTATTGGTTAACTTGTGTCTGGGTGTGTCCAATAAGGAGGTGCCATGTGGCCCAATCAGATGGTGTCGTGTGGCCCTCGGGGCTCGAAAAAAAATTGGTTAAGGGACCTGAATGACCCATCAAGGAATTGATACCGCGATCTCACGATTAATAACCGAGAGCCAAACCATCAGACCATCGGATGTCCTTATATAAGTATGGCGCGAATAGATATTTGAATTTCAATGGTCGACGCATTGGCGGGAGGGGCAGGGCACATGGTCCCAACCCCTGGTTTTCCGTTCACCATATGACCCGCGATGGAAGGGAGTGGGGCAGGATGGTTAAGTCCTGACCCGAGGTATCATTCATTACCAGCATGACTAAAGGGGAGGCTATGGCAGAGGGGGCAGGCGAATATGCTCGACCCCTAATCTCATTAATGTCCATATGACCTTGATTAATGGAGTAGAGGGATCTATCGGGGGTAGGCGACTAGCCATGACTCCCAATCTTATATGCCATAATATGACCATATATCGAGACGGAGGGAGCTAAGTTGGCAGGGGCGAGCGGTTAGCCCTGGCCCTTGGCCATATGATGCCTCACGTGACCTTGACCTGACGCTTAAGGGATATTGGACAAAAATTTACCCCTTTTGTGGTAGGAATTCCATTGGTCCTAGGCGAAATTGTTGCTCGACGGACTGGGTAAAGGCGAAAAAAGATGCTCAGTTAGAAAGTTTTGCCAATTTGCAGAACATATAGCAAATCTTGGTTCTAAGAAGCATATCTTACTCAATTTTTAACCTTTTTTAGTTCAAGAAGAGCCTAGATAAGGGTTTTTGAGTGTCCTAAACAAAATGGCAGCATCAGATTTATGATTTGAGCACTGTATGATGGTATTTTTTAGAGTCAAGTCCTTTAGTGCTAGAGACGAAGAGAGCTTTGAGGATAAATGGAGGCATATTTGAGCATGGAAAGAGCCTAGTTAGAGGTTTTCCAACATTCCAGTTAAATTTGCAAAAAATGTTACTTCAGTAGAGAATCTGATTTCAATATTTATCAATGTGATTATGATAGCAACCATTTTCAACACTTCATCATGAAGTAGTTGTATATTTATGCTTTTTGATTTTAGGTGGAGTACAAGGACCTATTGTGAGAGATTCATTTGCTGTTGACATAATCATGACTTGTTGTAGGGAGTCACCTTTTTCAGTGAGAATTCTTTGTAGAATAGTGTTTCTTTGTAAGAGAAATAATGTCACTCCAAAGTCAACAATTTGTAATGAGATCATTTGTTGTTGAGATCAATAAAGCGGCCTAGCCATTAGAGTAGGATCTGAAGACGTAGCTCAAGAGAGGTGAAATCCATTATCACTTTGTGGTTTCTTCTCTTCATTTTTATCATATTGAGCTGCATATGAATTTTTTTCACTTTTAAGTTCATGTGAAAACTTAACCACACATCTTTAAAGAGGTTGCAAAACTAATTTTACATTTAAAGACCCAAGTTTGTCAAGCTTGAAAAGTGTCGGAGGACGATCAAAGTTTCATTTTCAGATCAACTACCTGCAAGGATGCTATGGGTCTACCATAATATATATAGTCTCTATCAAATAGGTGAATATCAAGAGAGAAGGATTAATTATGGAAGTCATTAATTCAGCCGGTATTTAAATTCCACGCTATTAAAAAAATGATAAGAAAAAAAACAATAAACTAATGATTCTATCAAATAAATAGATTAAAAAAACAAAAATATTTAAAAGCAATTTATTATTCCTCTAATAGACTGATTTAAAAAAAAAAAAAAAAAATATTTAAAAAAAATATAATAACACAACAATTTAACAGCTCGAAGGCCTAGCCGTTGCTTACTTGAAGGCAAAGCTTGCATGAATTGATTCATTTGACTCAATAGATTATTCATATCCACAAATAGCAACATAATACGTGGCACTAGTAGTAGTATATCTAGTTGATGTTGTTAATGATCCAAATTCATAATTTGGTACAACATTAGTAGTAGATATAAAAACAACATATCCAGTAGTCAAGCCAATTGATTACCCATATCCATATCCAATAATTGGTCCATCTTTGGTTCTTTGCAACTAGTGCCAGTCTAAGGCTTACCTTCCTTAAGTGTAGTTGTCAGTAGATAATAATTTATATGTTAAAAATAAAATGTAATTTTTTGAAATATAATAATATAAAATTGAAAACATATAGAACACTGCCATTTGTCATGCAATTTCATTTGTGGTGATGTTGTTTAGGTCTTGGCACTCCATATGGTTGGATCTCAAGCAAACCTTGTGACAGTTGTCATAATAAACTTACATGACTTGCACACAAAGTAAACAACTCCACACCATCCAAGCACTACCTAAAAATTACAGATGAAGCTTCACACCATCCAATGACTACAAAAAAATTATAGATGAAGAATCCTAAAATTTACAGGTGATGAATCCTAGAGGCCATAAAAGGCCATAAAAGAGAAGGTACAATCTTGGCTCAGTATTAAAATTATTACAACTGAAGAGGGAAAGTCGTTTATGTTCCTGAAGATTCATAAATAAAGACAAAACACTTCTCTTTTAACAGAAGATAGTCCCAAACGGAATTTAGTAATAGGTTGAACCAATTGTTGCTAGAAAGGGCTTCTCAAGGCACTTATACATGTACCGACAGGGTATGATGGTGTGAAATCTAGAATCCATTTAATGCATTAACCCCCAGTCTTTGTTCCTAGGAGCCAAGGTAGATGATTGTCAACACTATTTTCTGGTTCACTCATATGGAAAGGAGAGTTTCGAGTCTATGATGGTTCATGTATGATATTTCCCGGCCAAGTTGCATTGATAGGATATCCATACTTACCTTTTAGCAGATAATGTTACAATAGGTTGAGAAGAGGAGAGTGACACACCACCAGCGGAAATACACTAGTTGAAATTGCTTATAGATAATGGGAAATTCTGATTTTTCTTCACTAAATTCCTATATTTATTCTGTGAACTTGGATTTCAGGTCCTAACATTCCCTCCCTTTATTTATTCCCCTCAAATATCTTTCCAGAATTTCAAGTTTTGCCTTCGTTGAGATAACCTTACCTTATATGTGCCTTCGTTAGACAGTCTAAGTCTTCAGAGTGGGCTCCCAGATGAATACTCTTTAGGAATTCAGACTTCCTTGCTAGGAAGATGCTTACATTTTATGTTAATACCTATTGTTACCAATCATACACCTACTTCCAGTGGCTATGCACATAACATGCAGTTCTACTTTGAAAGTAACCACCGACAAATATTTCTACACCCAAGAATACAATACTCAGTCAACAATTCTTGGCTACTTGTGTCATTAAAAACTCAAGGTCATAATCGTATTCATATTTTCCCTTAATGACCTATATGTGTCTAGCATCTCTATGTCCAACAAAATAATTTGGCATAACCGGGTAACTAGCACCTCGCTCTTCTCTTGTATATGCCTATGTGTCCTATAATGCCTATGCTACTGGATATGGATCTTTACCTGGTGGATATGGAATTGGATATGCAAGGGATGCTAGGTCAATCTTACCTGGAACAGGCTATGACTATCAAACTAGAAAGGACCCCATGTTAGTTACTCCTGCTTCTAGTTATTGAGAGGGCTCTCCAACTTTTGATATTTACGCTGCTTAGACTTGACAAATTGGTGCTTCAACTCCCTTTTCTTCAACAACCCAGTAACCCATTTATACAATTGTAGAAATTTATTAATACTGATGTATTACAGATTCCTCCTGATCTCACAATATTTATCTTCTTGCAAAATACAAAATCCTTCCACTAATTAAACTTGCGGAAATTTAAAACTCAATTGCAAACACATGTGATTAAATTCAGTCGCACATAACACAACTGTTTAACGGGAAAGCTTAAATCTAAAAACCCCAACTATCATAATATGTATATCAATGTAATCATATAATAATCTCATACAAAGCTTAGTACATCAAGCTCTTAGTACAATCAACAATCATTACACACTGTCATATAGAAATTTTCATCTCTATGCACCAATTTCTAGCCACCTGACAGCCTGCCTCCACTCCACAATCCCTGCTGAAGAACACCCCTAAATGAATTCGAATCTACCTTGCCTTGACTGCGCAATCCTCATTGGCAACTCCAATGTGTGTCTGATGCATTGAATACATCACTATAGACACAACGGATAGTCCATCTCACCCTTTCACCTATCTCTCCACTGGGTCTCCACTGGAACTGACACACACTATAGTTAACTACTATTTCTATTCAGTTGTTAGTGAGTTACTAGTTGTGAATTAATTAACTAATTAATTCACTTAACTCTCACTAGTGTATCTTTCGGTTAGACTAGATACAACTAGTTCAACTAAGTTTAACTCCATTAACTGAGTTAAACTGAATAACAACTCCTCTAACTACTCTTCCAACTCTGTCATAACTTTTCCACTTCAGTTCTAACTGAGTCCTCCATGCATGAACCACCAGTAAACCCTAGGAATTGCATAATTCCTTCAGCCCACTGATTTGCCACATTTGTATAATGAAATAAATTGCTCCAAGAGAATAAGTTGTTGTTTATTGTCAGATTATTATTAAGAGCTAATAATAATCGACATGCATCTATTTTTAGATTAACGACTTGTAAATAGACTTCGCCCAATATTCTAAAAATAGAATTTCATCTATTTTTCCAACTTGATCAACCATCTACAAATAGCATCCTGCAACTTATAGAATATGCTCACCATGTCTAAAAATAGACATACACCTAAAAATAGCTTGCAGGCCCCACTTAGTGAAGGTGCTTAATTTCACTAAGCTCATCATCTTGTTGAATCTCAACACTCCCTCTCAACAATATAGGGATTATCCTTCACCCCGATCCTGCCTCTATGCTATTCGAATTTTCTCCTACCGAGCGCCTTCGTCAGAATGTCTGCATCCTAATCTTCCGTAGGAATGTTCTGAAGCAACATGATCTTCTGCTACACACAATCTCTGATATGATGATACCAGATATCAATATGTTTAGATCTATCATGAAACACAGGATTAATCGAGAGTTTAATGAAACTCTGATTATCACAATGTATCACTGTAGGATCTAAATGTGAACCGAACAAACCGACCATAATCTTCCTCATCCAGATAGCCTCACATGCATCTTGACTTGTTGCCATGTATTCTGCTTCTGCTAAACTAAGTGCCATGGATCTTTTTTTCTTGCTGTACCAAGAAACTGTTGTAGATCCGATACTGAAAACCCCTCCTGATGTGCTCTTTCTATCTGTTGGGCTGCTTGCCCAATCTGCATCCGTGAAGCCATGCAACTTCACCTCACCCATCTGTCTGTACCATAATCCATACTCAGATGTGCCCCTGAGATACCTCAGGACATGCTTGCCTGCCTTCCAAAAGATCTTAGTAGGTTTAACCATCACTTGTGAAAGCTGGTTCACCGCATAGCATATGTCTGGTCTTGTATTAAATAAATACATGAGCAAACCCACCAATTGTCAATAAATAGTGGCATCCACTACCTCTGCCGATGTAGCATCCTCTTTCCTCCAATTTCCTGGAAAAGGAGTATCCATGGGCTTGCAGCCCTGCATGTGAAACTTCTCAAGTATCTCCTGAGCATTCTTGCCTTGAGACACAAACAGTTCACCTTCTCGCTGCCATATTTCCAATCCAAGGAAATGATGAAGGAGGCCCAAATCCTTCATCTCAAACTCCTTTGCAAGATCTACCTTGCATGAGTGTATCAACTTCTCATCACCCGTTAGTATTAAATCATCAACATAAAGAACAATGATTAAAAGCTTACCCTCCACCACAATTTGATACAAGTTTGCATCCGCCTCACTCTTGGTGAAGCTAAGTCCAGTGAAATAGCTGTTGATCTGTGTGTACCAAGCACGTGGTGCTTGCTTAAGCCCATACAATGCTATTTTGAGTCTGCACACATGTGAAGCGCTGCTAAAGATCTCAAATCCTTCAGGATGATCAATGTACACCTCTTCCTCAATGATCCAATTAAGGAACACAGTCTTCACATCCATCTGATGAATGTGCCAACCCATCTGCGCTGAGAGAGCAAGGATGGTCCTTATGGAAGAATAATGTGTGATAGGTGCAAAGGTTTCTTCATAATCAATCCCCTCGATCTGTGAGAAGCCCCAGGCAACAAATCTTGCCTTATACTTCTCGACGCTTCCATCAGCAACTCGATTTACCTTGTAGATCCATCTTGATCCTACAACTGATTTACCCACCGACATTGGAACAATCTCCCAAGCATTGTTTCTGACAATGGAGTCATACTCCTCCACCATGGCATCTACCCATGTGGTCTCCTGCGCTGCTTCTTCAAAAGAAGATGGCTTTGTCATGACACAATTGCTCATAAGAGCCATGTATCTAGTAAATTGGTCAAGTCGTTGTCTCTGTCTGCGCTGTGATGTAAGGACTCCTACATTCTGTGCCGCATCAAGCTTCAGTTTCTCAGCTTCTGTGGTACATTTTCTGCCAGTTTTGATGTTTGGTTCTGCATGAGTGGACTCCTCCACTCCATGAATCTCCTCCTGTGGTTGATCCACATCTAGAGGCTCATCTTTGGGAATAAGAAGTTCCTCCTTCACATGCAAGTGTAGCTCCCTCTCAAGCGACAACTTCATGGCTTTCACCTCATTGAATTTTACATCCCGTCGCACCACAGTCATCCAACTATTTGACAAATACACACGATAATTATGGGATGTTTCTGTGTACCCCACAAATATCCCAACTTCTGCAGTCGGCTCCAGCTTCTTCCTGGTGTCCTTTGTCACATGAATGTAAATAGATGAGCCAAAAATCTTCAAATGAGAAATATCAGGCTTCTTACCAGTAAAAGCTTCTTTAGGTGTACTCATGCCAAGTACTTTATGAGGACAACGGTTTTGCACATAAACCGCAGTGTTTCATGCTTCTGCCCACAAGTGCATCGGTAGGCCCTGGTCATGCAGCATAGCTCGTGCAACACCCACGATCGTTCTGTTCTTCCTCTCCGCGACCTCATTCTGATGTGGGTTGTGAGGCACTATGAGTTCTCTTCAAATTCCTTCTTTGCTACAGAAGTCTTTGAATTCATTCGAGATATATTCACCACCATTATCACTCCATAGAGCCTTCACTTGCTTCCTCGACTCCTTCTCCACCAATGCTTTAAACTCACAGAACTTTGAGAATGTTTCGCTATTCTTCTGCATGAAGAATATCTAGCATCTACGAGAATAGTCATCAACATATGTAACATAATACCTATGTTTTGTTGTTGAAGCAACTGAGAAAGGTCCACACACGTCTATGTGAATTCTCTCCAGGATCACCGGAGCACGGTTCTCCTTTTCATGAAAAGTGGTCTTCACAAACTTACCCATAGTACATCCCTTGCAATGATTTGACTACGCAAGAGTACCGTTGGGAAGTCCAATAGAAATCTTCTGCAAAATATTCAAAGCGCCATGGTGAATATGGCCCAATATCCTATGCCATATTTCGCCCTCATCTCGGCTCACCACTTCTTCTGCTTTGCCTAGAATTGCAGCGCAACCATCTACCTCTAGCTTGTAGAGATTCTTAACTCGAATCCCTATCCTCTTGGTTTGACCTGTTGTTTTATGTCGCGGGAAGGCTTTTCCATCGCTAAAAACAACGTCATAACCTCTGTCTTCCAACATTGCGACCGAGACCAAGTTCTTCTTCAGACCTGGAACATGCATAACATCTTTCAACATAAATGGATTACCTAACTCCCTCTCAAAGGTAATGGTCCTAATGTCGGTCGCACTGTATCGACCATCGTTGCCCATCTCTATATGCATTTGGAGATCCATCTCCTCCAAGTCACTAAACAACTCCTTGTCTCCCGTCATATGGAAAGATGCACCACTATCAACATACCACACCAATACCATTGCGCTTGAAACCAAGCATGCGATCAAAGAGAAATCAAGTTCAAATTGTGAGGCTAAGGCCTCTCCAGCTACGGTTCCAGCAGCCTTCTTGTTCTTCTTTTTTTGTGGGCAGTTAGTGTCGAGATGCCCATGTTCGTGACAGTGAAAACACTTCACTTTGGACAAATACAACTTCTTGCCTTTAGCCTCGGATTTTGGAGGGAATTTATTCCCCTTCCCTTTCCTTGCTTTGGCAGCCAAAACACAATTCTCTTCATCCTCATTCTTCGATGAAGAGCCATCCCTGTTACTTCGCCTTATCTCCTCCTGCACAAGATCCGACCAAAGTCGCTCCCAATCCGACAATTTCTCCCGTCCATTGATAGAGTCTTCATAGCTATGCCAAATATTCGGAAGCCCAAGGAGAGACAAGCTCACCAAGTAATCATCATCAACAGTAATCCCCACACTTCCCAGTTCATCCCTACAGTGGACAAACTTCGTGAGATATTTTGGAATACTGTCACCCTTATCCATTTTTATTTTTCTGAGCTTATATTTCAGCGCCAACTTCCTCTGGTCGCTGCTGCTTTGGAACAAATCTGTCAAAGCCTTCCAAATTGCAAATGGACTGGATTTCATGTGAAGGCTTGACACAATATGGTCCTTCACACCTTCCAACATAATTCTTCTTGTCTTCGCTACCTTCTTTTTCCATGCGTTAAGTAATGCAACATCGCTAGAGCTATCGATGAACTCCTTCGGTCCATTATCTTCCAGCACCGCTTCCATCCTATCCTTCTAGGCTATGTAATTCGAGCTGCCCTCAAGGGCATACTCCAATCGCAACCCATTGAAAGACATTTCAATGAATACTCACTTGTCGCACCAAGAAATTTCTGTAACAAATTCGAACTGTCCACCAGCACAAACTCAACAATTATTCACTAATGCAATCTCTAGTAATCAAAACTGCTCTGATACCATGTAGAAATTTATTAATACTGATGTATTACCGGATCCTCCTGATCTCACAATATTTATCTTCTTGCAAAATACAGAATCCTTCCACTAATTAAACTTGCGGAAATTTAAAACTCATTTGCAAACACATGTGAATAAATTCGTCGCACATAACACAGTTGTTTAACGGGAAAGCTTAAAGCTAAAAACCCCAACTATCATATTATGTATATCAATGGAATCATGTAATAGTCTCATACAAAGCTTAGTACATCAAGCTCTTAGTACAATCAACAATCATTACACACTGTCATGCAGAAATTTGCATCTCT
The DNA here is from genome assembly GCA_034641835.2 of Pinus albicaulis. NCBI lineage: Eukaryota > Viridiplantae > Streptophyta > Pinopsida > Pinales > Pinaceae > Pinus > Pinus albicaulis. Next base: position 651,567,954 of record CM076573.1, on the reverse strand, counting down.
ATGCACCAATTTCTCGCCACCTGACAACCTGCCTCCACTGCGCAATCCCTGCTGAAGAAGACTCCTGAATGAATTTGAATCTACCTTGCCTTGACTGTGCAATCCTCATTGGCAACTCCAATGTGTGTTTGATGCATTGAATGCATCACTACAGTCACAACAGATAGTCCATCTCACCCTTTCACCTATCTCTCCACTGGGTCTCCACTGGAGCTGACATGCACTGTAGTTAACTGTTGTTTCTATTCAGTTGTTAGTGAGTTATTAGTTGTGAATTAATTAACTAATTAATTCACTTAACTCTCACTAGTGTATATTTCAGTTAGACTAGATACAACTAGCTCAATTGAGTTTAACTCCATTAACTGAGTTAAACTGAATAACAACTCCTCTAACTACTCTTCCAACTCTGTCATAACTTTGCCACTTCAGTTCTAACTAAGTCCTCCATGCATGAACCACCAGTAAACCCTAGGAATTGCGTAATTCCTTCAGCCCACTGATTTTCCAAATCTGTATACTGAAATAAAGTGCTCCAAGAGAATAAGTTGTTGATTATTGTCGTATTATTATTAAGAGCTAATAATAATTGACATGCATCTATTTTTAGATTGACGATCTATAAATAGACTTTGCCCAATATTCTAAAAATAGAATTTCATCTATTTTTCCAACTTGATCAACCATCTACAAATAGCATCATGCAACTTATAGAATATGCTCATCGTGTCTAAAAATAGACATACACCTAAAAATAGCTCGCGGGCCCCACTTAGTGAAGGTGCTTAATTTTCACTAAGCTCATCATCTTATTGAATCTCAACAACAAATGATGCCTTTGCTTGGTCAACATTTAGCTCTATATCTATGTATTGATATGGAATGGATTCTTAGAGGAACTGGAGTAGGGTCTGACTCTCAAACTAGCTATTGTGTGATTTGAAGGGATGTGAAAGGAAGCAAAAGAAGCAATGTAAGGAAGAAGAAGAAGCCATGTATATCTAGAAAAAGTAGAAGCAATCACCTGGCTAAATGGATTTCTCTCCAAAATACAAGTGTCCTCGTAAAATAATAAGTGTCTTTATAAAATGAAATATATGATATATGTTTTTAAGAATCAAGGAAATTAAACATTAAATGTTTCAAAACTAATATTACCATTAGTTCTTTAAAATGGAACTTGCTTGACTACTTAAAAATTTATCCTAACTATGACCTCATATTGCCTTGATATGAAACCAAATAAAATGTCAAAAAATTTCATTGAATAGAAAAAACTATTTTATAAGCAATGAAAATTATGTTTTTTAATACGATTTTTTATTTTTAAATGAAAAAGCCTTCATTAGTTTTAGTGTCGAACTAATATACACATTAAAAATCAATTACAAGAGTCCTTACAACCTTGAAAGAGTCGGGACTAAAAATGATATAGATTTGTTATAAAATATTTTGATATACACTAGTACTTGTAAAACTATATACAAATATTAAAAAAAAAACTATTATGTATTGTAATATTAAACACATTGATGCATTTGTATATAGTCTAAACACATCAACCAACTAAAAAAACATCCATTAAAACATTCATTTAAAAAATAAAAAATAAATAGTTTCGCAAAATCTTATGCCAATTAATATTTTCCATATAATACTTAACCTCACTTCTATTCCTTTATGCTTTCATATTTCGTTATAATTCTATAATTCCCATGTAAAGAGTGGATCATGTTCTTCTCGTAATGACACCTTCGGATTTTAAAGGCCACGAACTTGTTCATAGCAAATTCGATTACCCCATTTTCTTTTAGGCCAAAGGCTTAACAATATACAAATAATCTGCATTTTAGTATTTAGAAAAACACAAGCCTCAATCTTATCAAGCCAAAGGCAGTGGTTATGGGTGGAGAATTTTCACTTAGTACTCACCACCAAGATTGTATGTATTCTTTTTACGATTATAATATAATAAAAGTCCGATTCTTATTTTGTAAAAACATTTAAAAACGAATAAGAACAAAAACTTCATTCAAGCGGGCAAATTGAAAAGTGTAAAAGTTGTATTGGCATATTATATTTAGACTCATAAAAGATATATTATCATGCCTTGTTATATTATGCAACTAACTAACTTTATATATAAAGTTAAATAATAATAATAATCTAATGTAATTTTTTTTGTGATTCATAGTTATTTTTCAAGAAAATTCTTCTAGAAAATCACATTATAATTTTTAGAGTCGACGCATTTCGAATTACTAAGTGTATTACTTCGAATTGCATGGACTCTAAAAATTTAATGTGATTTTCCGCAACAATTTTCTTGAAAAATAATATAATTATCAAGTAAAACATTTTTATTCACTCAAATTACATTAAAAAATAAAACCATCCTAGATCCATCTTAACTCAAATCTACTAAGTGTTGAGAACGATCAAATCTTTCTGCATCTTAATATATTCGCATCTTAAGAGTTTTGATCCCTTTTTACTGTTGGTAGATCTAAAATTAAGATGGATCTAGGATAGTTTAATTCCCCCTTTAAATAGACTATATTCCACATGAATACCATGTGTAATACTATGGGTTCTCATAAATCCAGAGCTCAAAAACCATCGGTAATTTGACCAAATCAAGTTAACTACCCAACAACAATTAATTAAAAAAAATAATAATGTAAATTTTTTATTTTAACATAAGGTTATTTTTATTTTTATTACAAATTTACCTTAACTACCCAACTAAACATAAAAAATAACAATGTTATTTTAACATATGATTATTTTTATTTTATTTTATTTTATCATGTGTAATACTATGGGTTCTCAGCCCCTGTCTGCCTAGCCTTGCTTACGCATTCCTGGAGGAATTGTGGCCCTATTCCATTTTGTTGTCTTCGGAATAGGGCCACAATTCCTCCAGGAATGCGTAAGCAAGGTTGGGCAGACAGGGGCCGAGAATTGTTTTTCCTAGATCAGAGTGAGACAGTCAGCAAAGTGTAGAGGTTTCTTAGTGGAGGAATAACATTGTATTGTTTCATGGTCTTGAATTTATGCAATATACATATAGCAAGGTTTTGAGTAGTTTCCTTCCCTAGATAAATCTTGTGTTGTGCAATTGATAATTTATTTCTCTTACTTGTTATGTGATTGTGCGATTGAATTTTGTTTCCACAAATTGTAGAAGGATTAAGAATTTTGTTTTAGTACATTACAAGATTAGATTGAATCCCTTGGTTATATTTTCTACATGGTATTAGAGCACCAAGAATCACAATAGAAGAGAATAAATCGAGTTTGTTTTGAACAAGTACATCAAATTTGCAGATTTATTCTTTAGGGCCAACAACAAATCAAGATGTCTTTCAATGGCTTGAGACTCGAATATGCACTCGTGAGAAATTTGAATTACATAGCATGGAAGGAAAATATAGAGGTAGTGTTGGAGGACAATGGACTGAAAGCATTCATTGACAATGATATTCCTTAGCCTGTTGCAACAAATGCTTAACTTCTTGATGCATGGAAGAAGAATGTAGCAAAGGCGAGAAGGATCTTGTTAGAAGGTCTTCAAGATCATATTGTTTCGAGTCTCCATGGAAAGGAAACTCCATATGCTATGTGGAATTCCTTAACCGATCTGTTTCAGAATAGAAGTGACCACAGGAAGCTGGCACTGGAAGACAAGCTTAGAAATATCAAGAGGGTGAAGGGCGACACGATCCAAAAATACTTGACGAAGTTCACTCAATGTCGAGATGAGCTTGGAAGTGTCGCAGTGACAATTGCCGATGATGATTTGGTGAGCCTAGCTCTTCTAGGCCTTCCAAAGAGCTGGAATAGCTACCAAAACTCTATGAATGGGAGGGAGAAGCTACTAGAATGGAAGTGATTTTGGTCCGACTTGGTACAAGAAGGGATTCGGTGGAACACCAGAGATGGATCCTCATCAAAGACTGATGATGAGGAGAACTATGCTTTGGTTGGAAAGGCGAAGAAAGGAAAAGGGAAGGCGTCCCATTCCAAATCCGAGTCTGGCAAGACATGCAATAAGAAAAACTTGTCAAAGGTAAAATGTTTCAATTGTCATGAGCATGGAAATTATGCCATAGATTGTCCACAAAATAAGACCAATAAGAAGGCCTTAGGATGAGCATCAACAAAGCACTTGCTTCACAATTCGTGTTGGAATTCACCCTCATATGATGCATGGTGTCATCGGTGATGGGTTCTATGTTGTACTTGGAAAGTGGAGCTTTTTTCCATATGACCGACAAAAAAGAATTATTCAGTAGCTTGGAGGAGAAGGATCTCCATATGCACATCGATATGGGTGACGACGAGAGGTATAGCGCTAATGGTGTTGGTACAATTACCTTTCAGAGAAAGTCAGGTAATCCACTCACATTAAAAGATTACATGTATGTTTCTGATTTAAAGAAGAATTTGGTTTCTGTTGCTATGTTGGAATATCGTGGCTATGATGTGATATTCAGTGAAGGAAAGGCGTTCCTTCATCACAAAGACATGGGACATGTGAAAATGATTGGGGTTCGAGTAAATAACCTCTACAAATTGGATGTAGAAAATTGTGCTGCATTGACCACACAAGCAGAGAAGGTGGATAGCCGAGACATCAATGAATTATGTCACAAGAGATTAGGCCATCAACACTATGGCGCCTTGAAGATCATCCAATAGATTCCTACAAGACTTCCAAAGGGTGTACTTGTGCATAGAGATATATACAAAGGGTGTACATTGTGGAAGTATACCAAAGAAACCTTTCACGATAAGGAAAACCTAGCAAAGGCGATCCTTGAGAGAGTTCACTTACACGTGTGTGGACCGTTCTCGACAACTTCCACAACAAAGCACATGTATTATGTGATTTTTGTTGATTATTTTTCAAGGAAGTGTTGGATTTTCTTCATGCAAAAGAAATATCGGATATTCTCCAAGTTTGTGAGTTCAAGGCACTTGTAGAGAAAGATACAGGGAAGAAGGTGAAGGCTCTAAGGAGCAACAATAGTGGAGAATATATCTCTTATGAATTCAAGAACTTTTGTGTCTTAGAAGGAATTCAAATAGAATTGATAGCACCTCATAACCCACAACATAATGGGGTTACAATAAGAAAGAAAAAAACTATTTTGGGAGCAACATGAGCTATGTTGCATGATTGGGGCCTATCATTGCATTTGTGGGAAAAAGCATGTAATACAACAGTATTTTTGCAGAACACAAGTCCTCATCGGATACTTGGGATGAGTACACCAGAGGAGGTTTTTTCAGGTAAGAGACCAAATGTGTCGTATTTTAAATTTTTTGGTTAATCAGTTTATTGCTATGTGACCAAAGATGCCATGAAGAAGTTAGAGCCAACAACAGAGTTTGGGATATTTGTGAGGTACACTGATACACCTCACAACTATCAAGTGTACTTTCCAGCACACAGGATGAAAGTGGTTAGAAGAGATGTGAAATTCGATGAAGATAAAGCCATGCAATTGTCCCTTGAGAGGGAGCTTGAGTTGCATGCAGTTGAGGAGATCTTGGTTCCAAAGGATGAACCTTAGGATGTGGAGCATCCACAAGAAGAGGAACAAAGAGTTTTAAAAACCACTCATGAATATCCATCCACAAGAGAAGGTCCCCGGAGAAGGTCCCAAAAGTGGTACACTAGATACATGGCTCTTATGAGCGAAGGTATTGAGATAGAACCATCCTCTTTTGAGGAAGCAGTGCATGTATAAATTACATCAATGGATTCAATCCAATCATGCAATGTACTAAAACAAGATACTGAATCCTTCTACAATATTTGTGGAATATAAATCATGATCTCTCAATCACATGCAAGTAAGAGAAAGAAATAAATCAATCACACAACACAAGATTTTCCTGGGGAAATAAAATGCTCAAAAACCCTCCATATTTGTTGTATACTCAGCCAAGGAATCATGAAACAGTACAATTCATGTGTGCTCACAAGAACCTCATACACTCTACCAATAGTCTCACACTAATCTAGGAAAAATTGGACCAATACATAGCCAATTTTCTGCCCACCTTCAGCTTTCCTTGCTCACGCAATCCCTAGGCAAAATAATTCCTATTAAATAGGAATTCCAACCTTCCTTGACTACGCAATATATCATGGGCATCCTATGGATTTATAATTGCGCTCGGGCAATTCGCTAATAATACAATTGATAGTTTACTTACCTTTAACCTTTGTCTCAAATGGGTTGTCATCAGAATTGACATGCATGAAACTATTAATAGTGAATCATTAGTTACTTGGTAGATCACTACTTGTGAATTAAATCTAATTTAATTCACTTGACCTTCCACTAGCTCATCACTTATTTAGAATCAGTTAAAATAATTTTAACTCAATTAATTTGAGTTAACTGATTGCACTCACACCACACTAGTGATACAACTACAACTGGGCCCTGTAAATAATAAAATCACTCTACTTGCCTCACCTTTGACCCTCAACTAGAAATTCTTGAGCTAACTAAGTCTATCACACTTAGTTAACTATTACAAGTTGTTATGAGATAATATTTCAATTTATTGTCCAATTTATTTAAAAATTAGACACCCGCATTTAGCACTAATGTGTCACTGAATTCCTCACTCATGTGTGACTGGAATCCCACACTAGTATGTGGTGCATTTTCTTGTTGAATTTCTACACTCCCTCTCAACAAGAAATGGATTATCAGCTACCTCGATCCTGCCTCTATGGTATTCAAATTTTCTCTTTGCAAGTGCCTTCGTCAAGATATCTACATCCTGATCTTCCGTGGGAATGTACTGCAACAACATAATGCGCCTCTAAACACAATCTCTGAGATGGTGGTACCCGATTTCAATATGATTGGATCTGTCATGGAATACCAAATTAACTGAGATTTTTATGCAACTTTGGTTATCACAATGTATCAGCGTCGGATCCATCTGATGAACAACCAACAAGCATCTTCCTCTTCCGGATGGCCTCACATGTAGCCTGACTAGCTGCCATGTACTCTACCTCGGCTGAACTGAGTTAAAATGATCTCTGCTTCTCGTTGTACCAAGAAAATGCTGCTGACCCTATTCTGAAGATGCCCCCTGTGTTCTCTTCCTTTCTAATGGACTACCCTCCCAATATGCATCGGTGAATCCTTGAAGACTCACTCCCTCTATTCATCGTACCATAATCCATAATCTATAGTGCCCTTGAGATACCTCAACACATGCTTTCTCGCCTTCCAAAAGAGCTTGGTAGGCTTAACCATAGCTTTATTAAGCTGGTTAACTGCGTAGCATATGCCTGGTCGTGTGTTCACCAAATACATAAGTGAACCCACAAGCTACCTGTAAACAATAACATCCACTATCTCACCTGAAGTGGCATCCTCCTTCCTCCATTTTTTAGCAAGAGGAGTCTCCATGGGTTTACTGCCCTCCATGTGGAACTTCCTTAGAATCTTTTTGGCATACTTGCCCTGAGATACAAATAAATCCCCATATTTTTGCCATATTTCCAAGCCAAGGAAATAGTGCAAGAGCCCCATGTCCTTCATCTCAAACTCTCTTGAAGATCCTTTTTGAAATAAGTTATGAGTTTCTCATCACATGTCAGTATAAAATCATCAACATAAAGTAGAATAATCAAAAGCTTACCATCAACGATAATATGATATAGGTTTGCATCCGCTTCACTCTTTGTGAAGCCCAACCCGGTGAAATAGTTGTCAATCCTGGTGTACCAAGCACGAGGTGCTTGCTTCAACCCATAAAATGCTCTCTTGAGTCTGCACACATGCGATTCCCTGTCAAAAGTCTCAAAACCTTATGGTTACTCAATGTACACTTCTTCCTTAATATATCCATTGAGAAAGGTTGTCTTTACATCCATCTAATGTATCTGCCACCCCATATGTGCTGAGAGTGCAAGGATAGATCTAATCGATGAGTACCTTGAAACCGGAACAAAAATATCCTCATAGTAAATCCCCTCTACCTGTGAGAATCCTTTGGCCACAAATCTAGCCTTGTATTTCTCCACACTCCCATCTGCTGCTTGCTTCACCTTGTAGATCCACCTGGATCCAACCACTGACTTCCCCACTGGTCTCGGGACCACTTCCCATGCACGGTTTCTGATAATGGAGTCATACTCAACCATGGCATCAAACCATGTTGGCTACTGCAATACTTCCTTAAAAGAGGATGATTCTGTCACAATACACTTCCTCATAAGAGCCATGTATCTAGTATACATGTCTAGGGACCTTCTCTGCCTGCATTGTGATGTAGGTGAACCTACATTCTCTGTCGCATCTAGCATCAACATGTCAGCCTCTTTGGTGCGCTTCCTACCATTTTTGGTGGATGGCTTTGCATGAGTGGTTTCTGCCACTCCATGATCCTCTGCTTGTGGCTGCTCCACATCTTAAGGTTCATCCTTTGGAACTAAGAGTTCCTCATCTACATGTAAGTCAAGCTCCCTCTTAAGGGACAATCACATGACTTTCTCCTCATCAAATTTAACATCTCTCTTGACAAATGTCATCATGTTAGCCTGCAAATACACTCGATAGTTGTGGGGAGTATCAATGTACCCCAAAAATATCCCAACCTCTATTGTTGGTTCTAGCTTCTCCTGGCATATTTGGTCACATGGCAATAGACAGATGAGCCAAAAATTTTAAAATATGAAGCATTCAGTTTCTTACCTGAAAAAACCTCCTCTGGTGTACTCATGCCAAGTATCCAATGAGGACTACGATTCTGCACAAATACTGTTGTGTTGCATGCCTTTGCCCACAGATGCAACAATAGGCCTTGATCATGTAACATAGCTCGTGTTTCTCCTAGAATTGTTATGTTATTTCTTTCTTCAACCCCATTCTATTGTGGGTTATGAGGTGCAATCAATTCTCTATGAATTCCTTCTTTGGTGCAAAAGTTCTTGAATTCATTAGAGATATGCTCACCACCATTGTCGCTCCTCAGAGCCTTCACCTTCTTCCATGTATCTTTCTCTACCAGTGCTTTGAACTCACAAAACTTGAACAACGTCTGATATTTCTTCTGCAGAAAGAAGATCCAAAACTTTCTAGAAAAATAATCAACAAAAATCACATAATACCTGTGCTTTTCTGTGGAAGCTGTAGAGAATGGCCCACACACGTTTGAGTGAAATATCTCAAGGATTTCCGCCGCTCGGTTCTCCTTCTCATGAAAGGTGGATTTAGTATACTTCCCCATGGTGAATCCCTTGCATGTATCTATCTGCGTAAGAGTACCCTTTGGAAGACCTATAGAAATATGCTACATGATCCTCAAAGCACTATGGTGTAAATGGCCCAATTTCCTGTGCCATAACTCACTTTTATCCTATCTCACCACCTCCCCTGCTTTACTGCTCAGTGCTGCACAACCATCTACATCAAGTTTGTAGAGGTTCTTCACACGAACCCCAATATTCTTTACCTGTCCTCTAGCTTTGTGACAAAGGAATGCCTTTCCTTCACTGAAAACCACATCATATCCAAGATCCTCCAACATAACAACTGAAACTAAATCCTTTTTCAAGCCTGGTACATGCATGAAATATTTTAATATGAAAAGTTTACCTGACTGTCTCTAGAAAGTAATTGTACCAATCCCGGTAGCGCTATACCTCCCGTCATCACCCATCTCGATGTGCATTTGAATATCCTTCTCCTCCAAGCTACTAACGAGTTCTTTGTTTCCCGTCATGTGGAAAGATGCTCCACTATCCAAGTACCACATAGATCCTATCACAATTGACACCATGCATGTGATGAGAGAGAATTACAACTCAAACTGTGAGGCCAAAGCTTCACCCTCTGCAGCTCCCGGAGCCTTCTTGTTGTTATTCTTCTTTTGTGGACAATTTGTGGCATAGTGTCCATGATCATGACAATGAAAAAATTTCACCTTTGACATGTCACGCTTATTTCCTTTTTTGCTAGTCTCAAATTTGGAATGGGTCTTCTTCCCCTTCCCCTTATTTGCCTTACCGGCCAAGGCACAATTTTCCTCATCATCAATCTGTAGAAAATTTGAATAACTGAGATATTATTCACCGAGATTCTCCTAATCACACACTATTTTAGCTTCATGCATAATACAAAACCTCTTCTACCATTGATCATCACATGCGGAAATAAAATCAATTGCATGCATACATTAAAACCACAAACAATCACACATATGAACACAGTATTTAATGGGAAAGCTTAAAGCTGAAAACCACAACTATATGTATATTATATGTCATGGGGGTCATGTAACAATCATAGTACAAAATCTCCTCACAAGCTCTCATGCACACCCTCAATTGCTACACACTATCAAGCTAGATCTAGCAAAACACATGCTCCAATCTTTTGCCACTTGATAGTTAGCCTCTATTGTGTTTTCAATGCTATGGGATGGCTTCATTAAATAGATAAAACACCTGGCTTGTACTGTGCAATCCTCATGGGATTCTCCACCTATTTGTGTGTTGCAAATAACAATTGTATAGTCACAATTGATAGTTAACCTGCTCTTTCACCTATTTCTGCACTGGTCTCCATTGAAACTGTCCATGCACTGAAGTTAACTGATGCATTCTTTAGTTGATTAATGAGTTTATAATTAGTGAATTAATTAATAATTAATTCACACCACTCTCACTAATTGTATCAATTAGTTAAACTCGATACAAATAGCTCAACTATGTTTAGATTAGTTAAACTGAATACAACTCCACTAACTTCCTCAATCAACTCCACCAAACTCTGTCACATGAGTTCTAACTAAAGTATCCATGAAATAGCTCCACATAACCCTCAAGAATAGCGAACCCTCGTGAATAGTGTAATTCCTTCGCGCCCGTGCCATCCGTGCACTTTTAAATCAAGTGCTCCAAGAGACAGAGAATATAGAGTCTAAATATTATTAAGAGCTAATAATATTCGACATATCTATTTTTAGACTGGCAATCTAAAAATAGATTCCGCCCAATATGTCTAAAAATAGAAGTCCATCTATTTTTTCCAACTTGACCAACCATCCACAAACAGCATCCTGCAACTCATAGAACATGATCCATATGTCTAAAAATAGACTTTGCGCCAAAAATATCCTGCGGGCCCACTTAGTGAAGGCGACTTCTTTCCACTAAGCTCTTCATCTTGTTGCAATCTCAACACTCCCTCTCAACAAGATAAGGATTATCTGCAACCCCTATCCTGCCCCTGCGATATTCGAATTTGCTCCTGGTGAGTGCCTTCGTCAAGATATCAGCATCCTGATCCTTCGTGGGAATGTATGAAAGTAACATGATCTTCCGCTACATACAATCTCTGATATGATGATACCGGATGTCAATGTGTTTAGATCTATCATGAAATACTGGATTAATTGAGAGTTTGATGCAACTCTGATTATCACAATAAATCACAGTAGGATCCAAGTGTGAACCGAAAAACCCGACCAGGATCTTCCTCATCCATATAGCCTCACATGCAGCCAAACTCGCTGCCATATACTCAGCCTCTGCTGAAATGAGTGCCACGGATCTTTGTTTCCTGCTGTACCAAGAAAATGCTGACGACCTGATACTGAAAATCCTTCCAGATGTGCTCTTTCTGTCTGTTGGACTCCCTGCCCAAACTGCATCCGTGAAGCCACATAGCCTCACCTCATCCGAATGTCTGTACCATAATCCATATCCCGATGTGCCTCTGAGATATCTCAATACATGCTTCCCCGCATTCCAAAAGAGCTTGGTAGGCTTAACCATAGCTTGTGAAAGCTGGTTAACTGCATAGCATATGTTGGGTCGTGTATTGACCAGATACATAAGCGACCCCACCAACTGTCGATAAACAGTGGCATCCACTACCTCCGCTGAAGTAGCATCCTCCTTCCTCCATCCACCAAGAAGAGGAGTATCAACAGGCTTGCAGCCATGCATGTTGAACTTCTCCAGTATCTCCCGGGCATACTTACCCTGAGAAACAAACAGTCCATCACTGCGCTGCCAAATTTCCAATCCCAGGAAATAATGAAGGAGGCCCAAGTCCTTCATCTCAAACTCCTTTGCAAGATCATCCTTGCATGAGTGTATCAACAATTCATCACCTGTCAAAATCAAATCATCTACATAAAGTACAATGGTCAGCAACTTACCCTCCACCACAATCTGGTATAGGTTAGGATCCACCTCATTCTTGGAGAATCCAAGTCCGGTGAAATAACTGTCTATCCGTGTGTACCAAGCACGAGGTGCTTGTTTCAACCCATACAACGCTCTCTTGAGCCTGCACACATGCGACTCGCTGCTGAAGATCTCAAAACCTTCGGGCTGCTCTATGTACACCTCCTCCTCAATGAATCCATTGAGGAATGCAGTCTTCACATCCATCTGATGAATGTTCCACCCCATCTACGCTGAGAGAGAAAGAATCGTCCGTATGGAAGAATACCTTGTGACAGGTGCAAAGGTCTCCTCATAATCGATCCCCTCAATCTATGAAAAGCCTCGGGCAACAAATATTGCCTTGTACTTCTCCACACTCCCGTCAGTTGCCTACTTCACATTGTAGATCCATCTCTAACCCACCACTGATTTCCCCTCCGGTCTCAGGACAATCTCCCATGCACTGTTTCTGACAATCGAATCATACTCTTCCACCATGGCATCTACCCATGCGGGGTCCTCCACAGCGTCCTCGAAAGAGGATGGCTCTATCACGATACACTTGCTCATAAGAGCCATGTATCCAGTATACTAGTCAGGTGACTGTCTCTGTCTGCGCTGTGATGTAGGTGCGTCTACAACCTTCTCTGCATCTTGAGCCAGTTGCTCAGCTTTTGTAGTGCGCTTCCACCCTTTGATGGTTGGCGCTGCCTGAGTGGTCTCTTCCACTCCATGAACCTCCTCTTGTAGCTGATCCACATCCTAAGGCTCATCCTTAGGAACTAATAGCTCCTCATCTGCATGCAAGTGTGGCTCCCTCTCAAGCGAACACTTCATGGCTTTCTCCTCATGAATTTGATATCCCGTCGCACAACAGTCTTGCGACTGTCTGGAAAATACACACGATAGTTGTGGGGTGTATCAGCGTACCCCAAAAATATCCCAACCTCCGCAGTCGGCTCCAGCTTCTTGCTGGCATCCTTCGTCACATGAATGTAAACAGGTGAACCAAAAATCCTCAAAAGGGAAATATCATGCCTCTTACCAGAAAACGCCTCCTCGGGTGTACTCATGCCAAGTATCCTATGAGGACAACGGTTCTGCACATATACTGCAGTATTGCATGCCTCCACCCACAAGTGAATGGGTAGGCCCTAATCATGCAACATCGCCTGTGCAGCACCCACGATCGTTCTATTCTTCTGCTCAGCAACCCCATTCTGCTGTGGGTTATGAGGTGCTATGAGCTCTCTTCGAATTCCTTCTGCGCTGCAAAAGTCCTTGAATTCTCCAGAGATGAATTCACCACCATTTTCGCTCCTTAGAGCCTTCACCTACTTCCCCGATTCTTTCTCAACTAGTGCCTTGAACTCACAGAACTTTGATTATGTCTCGCTCTTCTTCTGCATGAAGAATATCCAGCACTTACGAGAAAAATCATCAACAAATATCACATAATACCTGTGCTTTGATGTCGAAGCTACTGAGAAAGGTCCACACACATCTGTGTGAATTCTCTCAAGGATCGTCGTGGTGCGACTATCCTTCTCGTGAAAGGTGGATTTCCCAAATTTTCCCAAGGTACACCCCTTGCACTGATCTGAATACGCAAGAGTGCCTTTAGGAAGCCCAGTAGAAATTTGCTGCAGTATCTTCAAAGCTCCATGGTGAAGGTGGCCCAATCTCTGGTGCCACAACTTGGCATCATCCCGGCTCACCACTCCTTCTTCCTTGCCTGCCATTGCTACATAGCCATCTACCTTCAATTGATAAAGGTTCTTAACTCGAACCCCTATCCTCCGGGTCTCACCGGTTGCCTTACTGCGCAGGAAATATTTTCCCTTGCTAAAAACAACATCATATCCCTTGTCTTCTAACATCGCCACAGAGATAAGATTCTTCTTCAATCCTGTAACATGCATCACTTCCTTCAATACGAAGGGTTTACCAAACTCTCTCTCAAAGGAAATGGTACCGATACCGGTCGCACTGTATCTACCATCATCGCCCATCTCGATGTGCACTCTAAGATCTTTCTCATCCAGATCAGTAAACAAATATCGATCTCCTGTCATGTGAAAATACGCACCACTGTCAAGAAACCGCACTGATCCCGTCATACTTGAGACCAAGCATGCGATCAGTGAAAAATCCAGCTCAAACTGCGAGGCTAAGGCCTCTCCAGCTGCAGTCCCAACAGCCTGCTTATTTTTCTTCTTCTATAAACAATTAGTGGCGTAATGTCCATGTTGGTGACAGTGAAAGCACTTCACCTTGGACATGTCTTTCTTCTTGCCTTTCGCACTGGATTGAGAAGCTTTCTTGCTCTTCCCCTTCTTTTCTTTGGCAGTCAAAGTGAAATTCTCTTCATCAGAGTTCTTTGATGAAGATCCGTCCCTGGTACTCCACCTTATCTCCTCTTGCACAAGATCCGACCAAAGTCGCTCCCATCCTGGCAATTTCTCCCGACCATTGACAGAGTCCTGATAGGAGTGCCAACTCTTCGGAAGCCCTAGGAGAGCCAAGCTCACCAAGTCCTCATCATCAACAATCACCCCCACACTTCCCAGCTCATCCCTGCATTGGACGAACTTTGTGAGGTACTTGGGCATACTGTCGCCTTTCTCCATCTTTATGTTCCTGAGTTTATCCTTGAGCACCAACTTCCTCTGGTCGCTCTTGCTTTGGAATAAATCTGTCAAAGCTTTCTACATCAAGAATGGAGAAGCCTTACCATGAAGGCTGGATACTATGTGATCCTTCATGCCCTCCAACAGAATCCTTCGACACTTTGTTGTCTTCTTTTGCCATGCGTCAAGTACGACAGCATCACTAGAAGTAGGCTTTGGAATTTCTGCATCTATGAACTCCTTCAACCCATTGTCATCCAGCACTACCTCCATCCTGTCCTTCCATGCAATATAATTCGAGCTTCCCTCAAGGGCATACTCCAATCGCAATCCGTTGAAAGACATCTCAACTTCGACACCAAGAAAACACTGTTGCAAATTTGAATTCCACTAGCACAAAACTCAACCGCTTCAATGTTTTTACAATTTCTCCAATGATCAATATCGCTCTGATACCATGTAGAAAATTTGAATAAATGAGATATTATTCACCGAGATTTTCCTGATCACACACTATTTTAGCTTCATGCATAATACAAAATCTCTTCTACCATTGATCATCACATGCGGAAATAAAATCAATTGCATGCATACATTAAAACCACAAACAATCACACATATGAACATAGTATTTAATGGGAAAGATTAAAGCTGAAAACCCCAACTATCTATATATTATATGTCATGGAGATCATGTAACAATCATAGTACAAAAGCTCCTCACAAGCTCTCATGCACACCCTTAATTGCTACACACTATCAAGCTAGATCTAGCAAAACACATGCTCCAATCTTTTGCCACTTGATAGCCAACCTCTATTGCGTTTTCAATGCTATGGGATGGCTTCATTAAATAGATAAACCACCTGGCTTGTACTGCGCAATCCTCATGGGCTTCTCCACCTATCTGTGTGTTGCAAATAGCAACTGTATAGTCACAACTGATAGTTAACCCGCTCTTTCACCTATTTCTGCACTGGTCTCCACTGAAACTGTCCATGCACTGAAGTTAACTGATGCATTCTTTAGTTGATTAATGAGTTTATAATTAGTGAATTAATTAATAAATAATTCACACCACTCTCACTAATTGTATCAATTAGTTAAACTGAATACAAATAGCTCAACTATGTTTAGATTAGTTAAACTGAATACAACTCCACTAAATTCCTTAATCAACTCCACCAAACTCTGTCACATGAGTTCTAACTGAAGTATCCATGAAATAGCTCCACATAACCCTCAGGAATAGCGTAATTCCTTCTGTCAGCTCCCGTGCCACATCTGTGCACTTAACTGTAGTGCTCCAAGAGAATAAGATAATGTTTAGAGTCTAAATATTATTAAGAGCTAATAATATTTGACATATCTATTTTTAGACTGGTAATCTAAAAATAGATTCTGCCCAGTATGTCTAAAAATAGAAGTCCATCTATTTTTTCCAACTTGACCAACCATCCACAAATAGAATCCTGCAACTCATAGAACATGATTCATATGTCTAAAAATAGACATAGTCTAAAAATATACTTTGCACCAAAAAATAGCCTGCGGGCCCACTTAGTGAAGGCAACTTCTTTCCACTAAGCTCTTCATCTTGTTGCAATCTCAACACAATCCTGGATGAGGATCCATCTTTGGTATTCCACTGAAAATCTTCTTGTACCAAATCTGACCATAGTCGCTCCCAATCTAGTAACTTCTCCCTCCCATTCAATGAGTCCTGGTAATTATTCCAGCTCTTGGGAGGGCCTAGAAGTGCTAGGCTCACCAATTCATAATCAGCTACCGCAATCCCAACACTTCCAAGATCATTTCAACATTGAGTGAAATTGGTAAAGTATTTCTGGATTGTGTTGCCCTTCTCCATTTTTATTTTTCTGAGCTTGTCCTTGAGTGCCAATTTTCTGTGGTCACTGCTACTTTGAAACAGATCTCTCCTTCCACATAGCATATGGAGTTGCCTTGCCATGGAGACTTGAGACAATATGATCTCGAACTCCCTCTAATAATATCCTCCTCGCCTTTGCGACATTCTTCCTCCATGCTTCATGTTGCGCAACATCTGCCTAATTGGGTTTAGGAACATCAGTGTCAATGAACTCCTTCGACCCATTATCCTCCAATACTGCCTCCATCCCATCCTTCCATGAAATATAGTTTGAATTTCCCTCAAGTGCATATTCGAGTTTCAAGCCATTGAAAGACATCCTGGTCAATTGTTAGCTCCAAATATTGTATCTACAAAATTGAATATTGTTCAACACAAACTCAATTTATTCTCCACTATTGTGATTCCGATACCATGTAGAAATTACACCAATGGATTCTATACGATCATGCAATGTACTGAAACAAGATACTGAATCCTTCTACAATATTTGTGGAATATAAATCACGATCGCTCAATCACATGCAAGTAAGAGAAAGAAGTAAATCAATCGCACAACACAAGATTTTATCGGGGAAAGAAACTTCTCAAAACCCTTCCATATTTATTGTATAATCAGCCAAGGAATCATGAAAAAATACAGTGCATATGTGCTCACAAGAACCTCATACACTCTACCAATTGTCTCACACTGATCTAGGAAAAAATGGACTAATACATAGCTAATTTCTTGCCCACCTTCAGCTTGCCTTGCTCATGCAATCCCTAGGAAAAATAATTCCTATTTAATAGGAATTCCAACCTTCCTTGATAGTGCAATCCATCATGGAATCATGTGGCTTTATAATTGTGCTCGGGAAATTCGCTAATAACACAACTGATAATTTACTTACCTTTAACATTTGTCTCAACTAGGTCATCATCAGAATTGACATGCATGCAACTATTAATAGTGAATCATCAGTTACTTGGTATATCACTACTTGTGAATTAAAACTAATTTAATTCACTTGACCTTCCACTAGCTCATCACTTAGTTAGAACTAGTTAAACTGATTTTAAATCAATTAATTTGAGTTAACTGATTGCACTCAGACCACACTAGTGCTATGATCCAGATTTATGCAGGAATGCAACAGAATAAACATATAACCATAAATACAGAGATGCAGCGGAAATAAAACTTCATTTCATTAATATCAAAGAACTGAAATTTGCTTACAGACAGAATGGAAATAAAACTAGCTAGGGCGCTGGTAGCTATCTCTGAGAAGAGATGTGGCGGCTACCGGCCTCTAAACTGAGTTACAATGAGGCTCGACGGCCTATTTATTATTTAGAAACAATGGGAAATCCTAAACATCCAAAACCCTAACCCTAGGAGATGAAGCACCAAAACTATGGGCCCCGTTTGGGTAAATTGGTGTTTCAACTTCCCAGGGGCGTAACTTTGGCATACAATCTCCGTTTGACGCGTACCATACCTCACTAGAAATATCTATCCAAGGACTACAAATTCGGAATAAGAAACATAGGTCCATGGACCCATGTTGCTCTCCGTTTTCCCAAAAAACATCGTTTAGGGCCTCAAAACGGCTCCAAAAGTTCAGGACCCGAAAAACTGCTAAAAATAGTAAACTATGCCGAAACTAAAAAATTGAAAGAGACAATGGTGGAGCCCCAAGTGGAATAGACGGGTGACCACCAATATCCACCTGGATCATTCCTCCCCCCTTAGGAAGCAATGGTCCCCATTGCGTTAAGTTCCTCCATGAGATGAGGAAATTTCTGCTGAACTTGGTCCCTGGTGAACCACTTTCTCGGTGCAAAGAGTTGTCACTTTGACAACCCAATAGTTGGGATCTTCTCGTTGTGACCAAGAATGCGCTTGATGAAGCTACTTGCTTTGTCAACTTCAGATTGGACATGAGCTAAATCGGCCTGAGCAGCTGCAAATGGCATGGCTACGTCAATGGGACATATTGGCTGGAATCCCAAGCCCACCTGAAAGGGGCTATGGCCGATTGAACTATGGAGAGCCCGATTATAAATATGTTGTACATAGGGGAGGCTATCGTCCCATGTGCGTGGATGATTTGAATGTACATGCGCAGAATGTGTACAATCATTCTGTTGACGACCTCTGTTTGGCCATCTATTTGGGGATGGAAAGCTGTGGACTTGGTGAGCTTGGTATCCAACATTGACCAGAGGCTGGACCAAATTGTGCTGAGGAACCTGCTATCCTGATATGATATGATAGACTGTAGGATCCCAAAGTGCACCCACACTCGTTCAAAGAAGAGTTTAGCAGTGGCTTCCGTTGTGATATTCTTCTTGCAGGCCGCCATAATGGCCATCTTTGAGAATCTGTCGACGACCACGAAAACACAGTCATTTCCTTGCTTAGTAGAAGGCAGGCCCGACATGTAATCCATGGAGATGGATTCCCAAGGTCGACTAGGGGTAGGTAGAGGAGTATATAGGCCTTTCTTTTTGATGGTCGGTTTGGCAATGGCACAAGCAGTGCAGGATTTGATGTGCTTCTCGACATCCTTTCGAAGGTTCGGCCAATAGAAATACTTCTGCAGGATTGCTACTGTTTTCTCGACCCCGAAATGCCCAGCGACTCGACTGTAGTGTGCTTCCCATATCATCTTGGCACGCTCGCTTGAAGGAACACAAAGGTGTCCCATGTGACATAAAAGTGCATCTTGGAGGTGAAAATTTGGAACTTGCGTACCCCGCAAGAGTTCCTTGTAAGTGTGGCCAAATTCTGGGTCACTCTCATAGAGAAGTGGCCAATCAGAAGTCTCATGCCCACAAGAGTTGAGCATAGTGGTGAGCACCATGATCGGTGGTCGGCTGAGGCAGTCTGCAACATGATTTGTGCTACCCTTCTTGTACTTGATGTTCAAATGAAACTGTTGCAGATATGTGGACCACTTCTGATGGCGATCATTCTGCAACTTCCCTTGTGTCTGTATGAACTGCAGGGGCCGGTGGTCTCTGTGGATGATTGTTTCCTTCCCCAAAATGTAATGCTTCCATTGTCGACAAGCTTGCACAATGGAATACATTTCTTTGTCATAAGTGGGATACTTGTGAACTGTGTCAGACAATGTCTCACTGTGAAATGCCACTGGATGTCCCTGTTGAGTAAGAACTGCCCCAATAGCATAGTCAGAGGCATCTGTCTCAATCTCAAATGGCTGTTGCAAGTCTGGTAAGGTGAGCACTGGGGCAGAACAGAGGTGATTTTTCAATTCTGTGAACGCCTTCTGTTTAGGTTCCGACCAAAAGAATTTTTCTCTTGCTCCTCCCTTGGTGACTTGACTCAAGGGCCAAGTGATATGAGAGAATCCCAACACAAACCTCCAATAGAAATTAGCAAGACCCAGAAAGCTGCGAAGCTCTGTTATAGTGGTTGGGGCTGGCCAATCCCGAATGACTTGGATCTTGGCTGGATCCACATGCACCCCCTTTCATCAATAATGTATCCCAGATATTGAACCTGGGTCATGCCAAAAGTGCAATTCTCCAAATTGGCACACAACTTGTGTTGCCGCAGTGTTTGGAGGACTTGTCGGATGTGGTGAAGGTGCTCTTCCCAAGTCTGGCTGAAGATCAGAATATCATCCAAGTACACCACTACAAATGAGCTGGTGAATGGCCGCAAGATGTCATCCATCATCCTCATGAAGGTGGCGGGAGCATTCGTCAACCCGAAAGGCATGACTAGCCATTCGAAAAGGCCTTCCTTGGCTTTGAAGGCAGTCTTCCACACATCAAAGGGTTCAATTGGTACCTGGTGATACCCAGACTTCAGGTCGATCTTGCTAAAATATTTTTCACCTTTGAGTTGGTCTAGAAGGTCATCAATCCGTGGGATTGGGTACCTATTCCGGACAGTGATCTTGTTCAGCGCCCGATAGTCAATACAGAGTCTCCACGTCCCATCCTTCTTCTGTACCAACACGATCGGGCTCCCACAGGGCGATGAACTTGGTCTGATGTGACCTTTCTGCAACAGCTCCTGAATCTGCCTCTTGATTTCATCATTCTCCATAACAGAGCACCGATAGATCGGTCCATTAGGTAGCGGCGCACCTGGGGTCAGATAAATCGGGTGCTTGACCTGACAGTGCAGAGGAACCCCTGTGGGTGAGGTGAATATGTCCCCGTACTCCTCCACAACCTTATCCATTTGTTGTTGTCATGCAGAGGGGCCCTGTCTGGAGGTCGTGGCCACAGTCTTCTTCTTGCCCTGGGGGCGGATCATCGGGAAAACGAATTTCCTGGTTTGGGAAATGAGCTTACTGCATTGTTTTGCAGTAACCAAAGAGATAGTCGTAAGAGGTGGTACCTCTGGTATCCTGTACAACTTATTTCCCAAAGTAATAATAACGGCACGAGGTCGAGACTCATACACAGCATGACGCTTCCACAAGTATGGTTGTCCTAATAATACATCAGAAACATCAATAGGAGCAACGTCACATAATACCTCATCCGTGAAGGGCTTGATTCTATAGGGAAGGCGACACTGCCGGCTGACGCGGAGATCTCGTCCTTGGTGAAGCCACCCGATGGTGTATGGATGTGGGTGAGCTGTGGTCGGCAAGCCCAACCGCTTCACGGCGTCTGCTGAAATGAGATTCTTTTGGCTCCCATTGTCGACAATGAACTGTACAGGGGAGCCCTTTACCCACATCTGGGAGTGGAAGAGACGTTCCTCCTCCTCTGGATCTTCCGGTTCCTCCTTTTGGATCTTTGTAGTGGAAATAGTGGCGTTGGGCTCCGCATCAATAATATGTTTCCATTTTTCATTCCCCTTTTCAGGTTTTGATTCGGAGTTGGAGCATGCATCTGACTCAGAAGCCCTCATCTCGGCCACTAGCGACTGCTTGGCCCGACACTCACTTGTGTTGTGAGTGGAGCTCTTATGGAACTCACACCACTTTCCCGTGTCCTTCTTTGGCTTTACGGTCTTGTTCTTTTCTTGTGGCTTTGACGGGTTGTCTTTAGCCGCCATGCTCTGTCCTTTGTTCTGCGGTTTGGAAGCACCTTTTCCTTGCTTTTGATTCACAGATCCAAAGTCTCGCTTCTTCTGTTTGAATTTCTGCTCAATCTTGGCGGCATACCGGTATGCCGTACCAAGCGAGGAGATGTCGAGGAACTCCATTTCCTCCTGAATGTATCTGTGCAGACAACTGCGATACTTTAGCACCAAATGTTTCTCTGAATCTTTGATACCCAACTTTGTGCGCAGGGTATGGAACAGATTCGTCATCTCGTGCACATCTTGATCCCTTTGTTGTCGCAGCGTGGTCCATTGGATGTACTTGTCCTCATAGCTCCCCACAGGATAGTACTGTTCCTTGACGACGTCTCGGAAAGAATTCCAAGTTGGTACGGCCGAGAACAGAGAGGGTTCTGTCTGGTCCTTGTTCTCACAGTAGGTTTCCCACCAGTCCTTAACATGGGGGGTAGCTTTGAGGAGTGCAAAAATAATCTTCTCTCGGTCTGAAAAGTCATGAACAAAGAAATATCCTTCTAATAGATTCAACCATCTATCTACGGCATCTACGTCTATTTGACCCTCAAATATGGGAATGTCAAAATTTACTTGTACCTTAAAAGGAGTCGCGCCTCCAGAGTGGCTGCTGGATGCAGATGCGCCGCCGGTGGGTAGCCGTTGAAGGATCTGAGCAAAGTTATCCATCATCGCGTTCCTTTGTTTTTCGAGGGCCTCCTCGAGCAATATTTTGATAGGATCTCCTACTCCTTCATCTTTCTTTTCGTCCCCCATGGGCGTCCGTCGAGGTTTGCGAGGCTGATCTTGCAAAGGTTCCACCAGATCAAGCCCTAGCTCCTTATACCCCGACCTCGTTGGGGACATGCAAGGAAGGATCGAGAAAAAGCAGACCGCTCTGATACCACTGATCCGGATTTATGCAGGAACGCAACAGAATAAACACATAACCATAAATACAGAGATGCAGCGGAAATAGCACTTCATTTCATTAATATCAAAGAACTGAAATTTGCTTACAGACAGAATGGAAATAAAACTAGCTAGGGCACTGGTAGCTATCTCTGAGAAGAGATGTGGCGGCTACAGGCCTCTGAACTGAGTTAAAATGAGGCTTGAGGGCCTATTTATTATTTAGAAACAATGGGAAATCCTAAACAGCCAAAACCCTAACCCTAGGAGATGAAGCGCCAAAACTATGGGCCCCGTTTGGGTAAATTGGTGTTTCAACTTCCCAGGGGCGTAACTTTGGCATACGATCTCCATTTGACGCGTACCATACCTCGTTAGAAAGATCTATCCGAGGAATACAAATTTGGAATGAGAAACATCAATCCATGGATCCATGTTGCTCTCCGTTTTCCCAAATAACGTCGTTTAGGGCCTCAAAACGGCTTTGGAAGTTCAGGACCCGAAAAACTGCTAAAAATAGTAAACTGTGCCGAAACTGAAAAACTGAAAGAGACAATGGTGGAGCCCCAAGTGGAATAGGTGGGTGACCACCAATATCCACCTGGATCATTCCTCCCCCCTTAGGAAGCAATGGTCCCCATTGCGTTAATTTCCTCCATGAGATGAGGAAATTTCTGCTGAACTTGGTCCCTGGTGAACCACTTTCCTTGGTGCAGGAGTTGGCCGGCTTTGACAACCCGATATAGTTGGATCTTCTGCTGGTGAGTGTGTTAGTACGCTCGATGAGCTCACCACTTTGTCAACCCGGGCGGGACATGAAATTTGGGTGTTTGACATTTTACAAATGTAGCTCTCAATGGGACATAATGGTACAGAATCCCAAGCCACAGAAAAGAGATATGACGATTAGTTGTGGAAGCCCGATTATAACTATGTTGTACATAGGGGAGGCTCTCATCCCCATGTGCAGTGGATGCTTTGAATTACATGCACTAGTTACCCAGAGTGCATTCTGATGACCTCGTTGGTACAACGATGTTTGGGGATGGAAAGATGTGGACTTGGTGAGCTTGGTATCCAACATTGACCAGAGGCTGGACCAAAATGTGCTGAGGAACCTGCTATCTCGATCTGATATGATAAACTGTGGGATCCCAAAGTGCACCCAAACTCGTTCAAAGAAGAGTTTAGTAGTGGCTTCTGCTATGATATTCTTCTTGTAGGCCGCCATAATGGCCATCTTCGAGAATCTGTCGACGACCACGAAAACACAGTCATTTCCCTGCTTAGTAGAAGGCAGGCCTAACATGTAATCCATGGAGATGGATTCCCAAGGTCGACTAGGGGTAGGTAGAGGAGTATAAATGCCTTGCTTTTTGATGGTCGGTTTGGCAATGGCACAAGCAGTGCAGGATCTGATGTGCTTCTCGACATCCTTTCGAAGGTTCGGCCAATAGAAATACTTTTGCAGGATTGCTACTGTTTTCTCGACCCCAAAATGCCCAACGACTCGACTATAGTGTGCTTCCCATATCATCTTGGCACGCTCGCTTGAAGGAACACAAAGGTGTCCCAGGTGACATAAAAGTGCATCTTGGAGGTGAAAATTTGGAACTTGCGTGCCCCCCAAGAGTGCCTTGTAAGTGTGGCTGAATTCTAGGTCACTCTCATAGAGAAGCGGCCAATCAGAAGTCTCGTGCCCACAAGAGTTGAGCACGGTGGTGAGCGCCACGATCGGTGGTCGGCTGAGGCAGTCTGCAACATTATTGGTGCTACCCTTCTTGTAATTGATGTTCAAATGAAACTGTTGCAGATATGTGGACCACTTCTGATGGCGATCATTCTGCAACTTCCCTTGTGTCTGTATGAACTGCAGGGGCCGGTGGTCTGTGTGGATGATTGTTTCCTTTCCCAAAATGTAATGCTTCCATTGTCGACAGGCTTGCACAATGGAATACATTTCTTTGTCATAGGTGGGATACTTGCGAACTGTCTCAGACAATGTCTCACTGTGATATGCCACTGGATGTCCCTGTTGAGTAAGAACTGCCCCAATAGCATAGTCAGAGGCATCTATCTCGATCTCAAATGGCTGCTGCAAGTTTGGTAAGGTGAGCACTGGGGCAGAACAGAGGCGATTTTTCAATTCTTTGAACGCCTTCTGTTGAGGTTCCGACCAAAAGAATTTTGCTCTCGCTCCTCCTTTGGTGACTTGACTCAAGGGCCAAGTGATATGAGAGAATCCCAACACGAATCTACGGTAGAAATTAGTAAGACCCAGAAAGCTGCGAAGCTCTGTTATAGTAGTCGGGGCTGGCCAATCCCGAATGACTTGGATCTTGGCTGGATCCACATGCACCCCCCTTTCATCAATAATGTATCCCAGATATTGAACCTGGGTCATGCCAAAAGTGCACTTCTCTAAATTGGCACACAACTTGTGTTGCCACAGCGTTTGGAGGACTTGTCGGATGTGGTGAAGGTGCTCTTCCCAAGTATGGATGAAGATCAGAATTTCATCCAAGTACACCACTACAAATGAGTTGGTGAATGGCCACAAGATGTCGTCCATCATCCTCATGAAGGTTGTGGGAGCATTCGTCAACCCGAAAGGCATGACCAGCCATTCGAAAAGGCCTTCCTTGGCTTTGAAGGTAGTCTTCCACACATCGGAGGGTTCAATTGGTACCTGGTGATACCCAGACTTCAGGTTGATCTTGCTGAAATATTTTGCGCCTTTGAGTTGGTCCATAAGGTCATCAATTCGTGGGATTGGGTACCTATTCTAGACAGTGATCTTGTTCAGCACCTGATAGTCAATACAGAGTCTCCACGTCCCATCCTTCTTCTGTACCAACACGATCGGGCTCCCACAGGGCGATGAACTTGGTCTGATGTGACATTTCTGCAACAGCTCCTGAATCTGCCTCTTGATTTCATCATTCTCCATAACAGAGCACCGATAGATCGGTCCATTAGGTTGCGGCACACCTGGGGTCAAATCAATCGGGTGCTTGACCTGACAGTGTAGAGGAACCCCTATGGGTGAGATGAATATGTCCCCGTACTCCTCTACAACCTTAACCATTTGTTGTTGTCGTGCAGAGGAGCCCTGTCTAGAGGTCGTGGCCACAGTCTTCTTCTTGCCCTGGGGGCGGATCATCAGGAAAACAAATTTCCTGGTTTGGGAAATGAGCTTACTGCATTGTTTTGCAATAACGAAAGAGATAGTGGCAGGAGGTGGTACCTCTAGTATCCTGTACAACTTATTTCCCAAAGTAACAATAACAGCACGAGGTCGAGACTCATACACAACATGACGCTTCCACAAGTATGGTTTTCCTAATAATACATCAGAAACATCAATAGGAGAAACGTCACATAATACCTCATCCGTGAAGGGCTTGACGCTATAGGGAAGGCGACACTGCTGGTTGACGCGAAGATCTCGTCTTTGGTGAAGCCACCCGATGGTGTATGGATGTGGGTGAGATGTGGTCGGAAAGCCCAACCACTTCACGACGTCTGCTGAAATGAGGTTCTTTTGGCTCCCATTGTCGAAAATGAACTGTACCGGGGAGCCCTTTACCCACATCTGGGAGTGGAAGAGACGTTCCTCCTCCTTTGGATCTTCCAGTTCCTCCTTCTGGATCTTTGTAGTGGCAACAATGGCGTTGGGCTCCGCATCAATAATATGTTTCCATTTTTCATTCCCCTTTTCAGGTTCTGATTCGGAGTCAGAGCATGCATCTGACTCAGAAGCCCTCATCTCGACCACTAGCGACTGCTTGGCCCGACACTCACTTGTGTTGTGAGTGGAGCTCTTATGGAACTCACACCACTTTCCCGTGTCCTTCTTTGGCTTTGCGGTGCTGTTATTTTCTTGTGGCTTCGATGAGTTGCCTTTAGCCGCCATGCCTTGGCTCTATCCTTTGTTCTGCGATTTGGAAGCACCTTTCCCTTGCTTTTGATTCGCAGATCCAAAGTCTCGCTTCTTCTACTTGAATTTCTGCTCAATCTTGGCAGCATACCCGTATGCCGTACCAAGAGAGGAGATGTCGAGGAACTCCATTTCCTCTTGAATGTATATGTGCAGACAGCTACGATACTTTAGCACCACATGTTTCTCTAAATCTTTGATACCCAACTTTGTGCGCAGGGTATGGAACATATTCGTCAGCTCATGCACATCTTGATCCCTTTGTTGTCGCAGCGTGGTCCATTGTATGTACTTGTCGTCATAGCTCCCCACAGGATAGTACTGTTCCTTGACAGTGTCTCGGAAAGAATTCCAGGTTGGTACGTCTGAGAAAAAAAAGGGTTCTGTCTAGTCCTTGTTCTCACAGTAGGTTTCCCACCAGTCCTTAACATGGGGGGTAGCTTTGAGGAGTGCAAAAATAATCTTCTCCCGGTCTGATAGTCATGAACCGAGAAATACCCTTCTAACAGATTCAACCATCTATCTACAGCATCTGCGTCTATTTGACCCTCAAATATGGGAATGTCAAATTTTACTTGTACCTTAAAAGGAGTCGCGCCTCCAGAGTGGCTGTTGGATGCAGATGCGCTGCCGGTGGGTAGCCGTTGAAGGATCTGAGCAAAGTTATCCATCATCACGTTCCTTTGTTTTTCGAGGGCCGCCTCAAGCAATTTTTTTGATAGGATCTCCTGCTCCCTCATCTTTCTTTTCGTCCCCCATGGGCGTCCGTCGAGGTTTGCGAGGCTGATCTTGCAAAGGTTCCACCAGATCGAGCCCTAGCTCCTTATACCTTGACCTCGTTGGGGACATGCAAAGAAGGATCGAGAAAAAGCAGACCCCTATGATACCTATATCCCGGTTTATGCGAGGGCACTGTGAGAATAAACATACTTAACCATAAATACATGGATGCGGCGAAATAACACTTCATTTCATTAATATCAAAAATTGAAATTTTAACTTCTGAGACGGAGATGAAATATTAGCTAGGGCAACAGTGGCTATCTGCGAGAGAGAAGATATCATGGCGCTGGAAACGGGCGAGTTACAATGAGGCTCGAGGGCCTATTTATTATTTAGAAACAATGGGAAATCCTAAACATCCAAAACCCTAACCCTAGGAGATGAAGTGCCAAAACTATGGGCCCCGTTTGGGTAAATTGGTGTTTCAACTTCCCAGGGGCGTAACTTTCGCATACGATCTCCGTTTGACGCGTACCATACCTCGTTAGAAATATATATCTGAGGACTACAAATTTGGAACGAGCAACATCGGTCCATGGACCCATGTTGCTCTCCGTTTTCCCAAAAAACGTCGTTTAGGGCGTCAAAACGGCTCCGGAAGTTCAGGACCCGAAAAACTGCTAAAAATAGTAAACTATGCCGAAACTGAAAAATGAAAGAGACAATGGTGGAGCCCCAAGTGGAATAGGTGGGTGACCACCAATATCCACCTGGATCATGCTACAACTGCAACTGGACCTTGTAAATAATAGAATCACTCTACATGCGTCACCTTTGACCCTCAACTCGAAATTATTGAGCTAACTAAGTCTATCACACTTAGTTAACTATTACAAGTTGTTATGAGTTAAGATTACAATTTATTGTCCAATTTATTTAAAAATTAGATGCCCACATTTAGCATTAATGTGTCACTGAATTCCTCACTCACCCACACTAGTATGTGGTGCATTTTCTTGTTGAATTTTAACAGTGCAAAAGCGAGTGTGGGTTGATGCCATGGTTGATCCAGGTGGATATTGGTGGCCACCCACCTATTCCACTTGGCCCCCCACCATTGTCTCTTTTAGTTTTTCAGTTTCGGCATAACTTACTATTTTTAGCAGTTTTTCGGGTCCTGAACTTCCAGAGCCGTTTTGAGGCCCTAAATGACGTTTTTGGGCATCGTTTTAATAGCAAATTTGATCATCAAATTCGTCCCGAAAGTTGTAGTCCTCGGATAGAGCTTTCTAATGATGTATCATGTGCGTCAAACGGAGATAGTATGCCAAAGTTACGTCCCTAGGAAGTTGAAACACCAATTTACCCAAACGGGGCCCATAGTTTTGGCGCTTCATCTCCTAGGGTTAGGTTTTGGGATGTTTAGGGTTCTCCATTGTTTCTCAATAATAAATAGGCCCTCGAGCCTCATTGTAACTCAGTTCAGAGGCCTGTAGCCGCCACATCTCTTCTCAGAGATAGCTACCAGTGCCCTAGCTAGTTTTATTTCCATTCTGTCTGTAAGCAAATTTCAGTTCTTTGATATTAATGAAATGAAGTGTTATTTCCATTGCATCTCTGTATTTATGGTTATGTGTTTATTCTGTTGCGTTCCTGCATAAATCTGGATCAGTGGTATCAGAGCGGTCTGCTTTTTCTCGATCCTTCTTTGCATGTCCCCAACGAGGTCGGGGTATAAGGAGCTAGGGCTTGATCTGGTGGAACCTTTGCAAGATCAGCCTCGCAAACCTCGACGGACGCCCATGGGAGACGAAAAGAAAGATGAGGGAGCAGGAGATCCTATCAAAATATTGCTCGAGGAGGCCCTCGAAAAACAAAGGAACGCGATGATGGATAGCTTTGCTCAGATCCTTCAACGGCTGCCCACCGGCGGCGCATCTGCATCCAGTAGCCACTCTGGGGTTGCGACTCCCTTTAAGGTACAAGTAAATTTTGACATTCCCATATTTGAGGGTCAAATAGACGCAGATGCCGTAGATAGATGGTTGAATCTATTAGAAGGATATTTCTCTGTTCATGACTTTTCAGACCGGGAGAAGATTATTTTTGCACTCCTCGAAGCTACCCCCGTATTGGGCGGTAGAGGCTACGACGGAGCTGGGGACAAGAGTACCTCTGATGGACCATGTTGCGGCAACAAAGGGATCAAGATGTGCATGGGTTAACGAATCTGTTCCATACCCTGCGCACAAAGTTGGGTATCAAAGATTCGAAGAGAAATTTGGTGCTAAAGTATCGCAGTTGTCTGCATAGATACATTCAAGAGGAAATGGAGTTTCTCGACATCTCCTCGCTTGGTACGACATACCGTTATGCTACCAAGATTGAGCAGAAATTCAAACGGAAGAAGAGAGACTTTGGATGCGAAAATAAAGCGAGAAAAGGTGCTTCAAAACCGCGAGAAAAAAGGACGAACAGAGCATGGTGGCTAAAGACAACCCATCAAAGCCACAAGAAAAGAACAGCACCGCAAAGCCAAAGAAGGACACAGGAAAGTGGTGTGAGTTCCATAAGAGCTCCACTCACAACACAAGTGAGTGTCGGGCCAAGTAGTTGCTAGTGGCCGAGATGAGGGCTTCTGAGTCAGATGCATGCTCTGACTCTGAATCAGAACCTGAAAAGGGGAATGAAAAAGGGAAACAGATTATTGATGCGGAGCCCAACGCCACTATTGCCACTACAAAGGTCCAGAAGGAGGAACCGGAAGATCCAGAGGAGGAGGAACGTCTCTTCCAC
Organism: Pinus albicaulis; assembly: GCA_034641835.2. Taxonomy (NCBI): domain Eukaryota; kingdom Viridiplantae; phylum Streptophyta; class Pinopsida; order Pinales; family Pinaceae; genus Pinus; species Pinus albicaulis. The sequence goes on along the minus strand of CM076573.1, from coordinate 651,537,801 downwards.
TCCCAGATGTGGGTAAAGGGCTCCCCTGTACAGTTCATTGTGGACAATGGGAGCCAAAAGAACCTCATTTCAGCAGACGCCGTGAAGCGGTTGGGCTTGCCGACCACAACTCACCCACATCCATACACCATCGGGTGGCTTCACCAAGGACGAGATCTCCGCGTCAGCCAGCAGTGCCGCCTTCCCTATAGCATCAAGCCCTTCACGGATGAGGTATTATGTGACGTTGCTCCTATTGATGTTTCGGATGTATTATTAGGACAACCATACTTGTGGAAGCGTCATGCTGTGTATGAGTCTCGACCTCGTGCTGTTATTATTACTTTGGGAAATAAGTTGTACAGGATACCAGAGGTACCACCTCCTACGACTATCTCTTTGGTTACTGCAAAACAATGTAGTAAGCTCATTTCCCAAACCAGGAAATTCATTTTCCTGATGATCCGCCCCTAGGGCAAGAAGAAGACTGTGGCCACGACCTCCAGACAGGGCCCCTCTGCACGACAACAACAAATGGATAAGGTCGTGGAGGAGTACGAGGACATCTTCACGTCACCCACAGGGGTTCCTCTGCACTGCCAGGTCAAGCACCCGATTGATCTGACCCCAGGTGCGCCACTACCCAATGGACCGATCTATCGACGCTCTGTTCTAGAAAATGATGAAATCAAGAGGCAGATTCAGGAGCTGTTGCAGAAAGGTCACATCAGACCAAGTTCATCGCCCTATGGGAGCCCGATCGTGTTGGTACAGAAGAAGGATGGGACGTGGAGACTCTGTATTGACTATCGGGCGCTGAACAAGATCACTTTCCGGAATAGGTACCCAATCCCACGGATTGATGACCTTCTGGACCAACTCCAAGGTGAAAAATATTTCAGTAAGATCGACCTGAAGTCTGGGTATCACCAGGTACCAATTGAACCCTCTGATGTGTGGAAGACTGCCTTCAAAGCTAAGGAAGGCCTTTTTGAATGGCTGGTCATGCCTTTCGGGTTGACGAATGCTCCCGCAACCTTCATGAGGATGATGGACGACATCTTCCGGCCATTCACCAACTCATTCGTAGTGGTGTACTTGGATGACATTCTGATCTTCAGCAAGACTTGGGAAGAGCACCTTCATCACATCCGACAAGTCCTCCAAACACTGCGGCAACACAAGTTATGTGCCAATTTGGAGAAGTGCACGTTTGGCATGACCCAGGTTCAATATCTGGGATACATTATTGATGAAAGGGGGGTGCATGTGGATCCAGCCAAGATCCAAGTCATTCGGGATGGGCCAGCCTCGACTACTATAACAGAGCTTTGCAGCTTTCTGGGTCTTGCTAATTTCTACCGTAGATTCGGGTTGGGATTCTCTCATATCACTTTTTCCTTGAGTCAAGTCACCAAAGGAGGAGCGAGAGCAAAATTATTTTGGTCGGAACCTCAACAAAAGGCGTTCAAAGAATTGAAAAATCGCCTCTGTTCTGCCCTAGTGCTCACCTTACCAGACTTGCAGCAGCCATTTGAGATCGAGACAGATGCCTCTGACTATGCTATTGGGGCAGTTCTTACTCAACAGGGACATCCAGTGGCATATCACGGTGAGACATTGTCTGAGACAGTTCGCAAGTATCCCACCTATGACAAAGAAATGTATTCCATTGTGCAAGCCTGTCGACAATGGAAGCATTACATTTTGGGGAAGGAAACAATCATCCCCACAGACCACCGGCCCCTGCAGTTCATACAGACACAAGGGAAGTTGCAGAATGATCGCCATCAGAAGTGGTCCACATATCTGCAACAGTTTCATTTGAACATCAAGTACAAGAAGGGTAGCACCAATAATGTTGCAGACTGCCTCGGCCGACCACCGATCGTGGCGCTCACCACCGTGCTCAACTCTTGTGGGCACGAGACTTCTGATTGGCCGCTTCTCTATGAGAGTGACCCAGAATTCGGCCACACTTACAAGGCACTCTTGGGGGGCACGCAAGTTCCAAATTTTCACCTCAAAGATGCACTTTTATGTCACCTGGGACACCTTTGTGTTCCTTCAAGCGAGCGTGCCAAGATGATATGGGAAGCACACTACAGTCGAGTCGTTGGGCATTTCGGGGTCGAGAAAATAGTAGCAATACTACAGAAGTATTTCTATTGGCCGAACCTTCGAAAGGATGTCGAGAAGCACATCAGATCTTGCACTGCTTGTGCCATTGCCAAACCGACCATCAAGAAGCAAGGCCTATATACTCCACTACCTGCCCCTAGTCGACCGTGGGAATCCATCTCCATGGATTACATGTCGGGCCTGCCTTCTACTAAGAATGGAAATGACTGTGTTTTCGTGGTCGTTGACAGATTCTCGAAGATGGCCATCATGGCGGCCTGTAAGAAGAATATCACAGCAGAAGCCACTGCTAAACTCTTCTTTGAACGAGTGTGGGTGCACTTTGGGATCCCACAGTCTATCATATCGGATCGAGATAGCAGGTTCCTCAGCACATTTTGGTCCAGCCTCTGGTCAATGTTGGACACAAAGCTCACCAAGTCCACAGCTTTCCATCCCCAAACAGATGGCCAGACAGAGGTCGTCAACAGAATGATTGTACACATTCTGCGCATGTAAAATTCAAAGCATCCATGCACATGGGACGAGAGCCTCCCCTATGTACAACATAGTTATAACCGGGCTCTCCACAGTTCAATTGGCCATAGCCCCTTTCAGGTGGGCTTGGGATTCCAGCCACTATGTCCCATTGACGTAGCCATGCCATTTGCAGCTGCTCAGGCCGATTCAGCTCATGTCCAGTTTGAAGTTGACAAAGCAAGTAGCTTCATCGAGCGCATTCAACACATCCGCCAACAGGTTCATGATATATTGGACAGAGCCAATGCCAAGTACAAGCAACGCCATGATCAACACCGGGTGCCACACAACTTCCGGGTGGGTGACAAAGTATGGCTACATTTGCAGAAGGAGCGCCTCACTGGACCCCACCGCAAGCTTCGCCCGCTCCGATACGGGCCGTACACCATCACCAAGGCTGTAGGGAACAATGCATTCGAGCTCAGTATTCCACCATTCCTTGGTCTGCACCCAGTCTTCAATGTGGATCGCCTTCATCCTTACTTCCCACCTCTACTGGACACCTCAGACATTGCAGAACAACTCACACCAACAGAGTTAAACCCAGAATGCATGGAACAGGCCACCACAGATTGTATCATGGACATGCAAATCAAGAACACTCGTCAACAGCAGATCCAACTGTATCGGGTTGTCAAAGCTGGCCAACTCCTGCACCAAGGAAAGTGGTTCACCAGGGACCAAGTTCAGCAGAAATTTCCTCATCTCATGGAGGAACTTAACGCAATGGGGACCATTGCTTCCTAAGGGGGGAGGAATGATCTAGGTGGATATTGGTGGCCACCCACCTATTCCACTTGGGTCCCCACCATTGTCTCTTTCAGTTTTTCAGTTTCGGCATAACTTACTATTTTTAGCAGTTTTTCGGGTCCTGAACTTCCGGAGCCGTTTTGAGGCCCTAAACGACATTTTTTTGGGCATCGTTTTACCAGCGAATTTGATGGAATCAAATTCTTTCGGAAATTTGTAGTCCTCGGATAGAGCTTTCTAATGATGTATCATGTGCGCCAAACGGAGATAGTATGCCAAAGTTACGTCCCTGGGAAGTTGAAACACCAATTTACCCAAACGGGGCCCATAGTTTTGGCGCTTCATCTCCTAGGGTTAGGTTTTTGGGATATTTAGGGTTCTCCATTGTTTCTCAATAATAAATAGGCCCTCGAGCCTCATTGTAACTCAGTTCAGAGGCCTGTAGCCACCACATCTCTTCTCAAAGATAGCTACCAGTGCCCTAGCTAGTTTTATTTCCATTCTGTCTGTAAGCAAATTTCAGTTCTTTGATATTAATGAAATGAAGTGTTATTTCCGCTACATCTCTGTATTTATGGTTATGTGTTTATTCTATATCCGGATCAATGGTTGAGGAGTATGACTCCATTATCAGAAAAAATGCATGGGAAGTTGTCCCAAGACGAGTGGGGAAGTCAGTGGTAGGATCCATAGGGGTCTACAAGGTGAAGCAGGCAGTAGATGGGAGTTTGGAGAAGCACAAGGCCATATTTGTGGCGAGAGGGTTATCTCAGGTTGAGGGGATTGATTATGACGAGACTTTTGCAACATCCACAAGGTACTCATATATTAGATCCATCCTTTCACTCTAAGCATAGATGGGATGGAATATACATCATATGGATGTAAAGAAAACCTTTCTCAATGGAGTTATTGAGGAAGAGGTGTGCATTGAGCAGCCGGAAGGTTTTGAGACCTTAGACAGGGAGTCACATGTGTGTAGACTCAAGAGAGCATTGTATGGGCTGAAGCAAGCACCTTGTGCTTAGTACACCATGATTGATAGCTATTTCACCGGGTTTGGCTTCACCAAGAGTGAAGCAGATGCGAACCTATATCATATTGTGGTAGATGGTAAGATTTTGATTATGTCGATGATCTGATACTGAAAGGTGATGAGCAACTCATCAAGTCTTGCAAAGAGGATCTTGCAAGGGAATTTGAGATGAAGGACTAGGATTGGAAATATGGCAAAGAGATGGGGAGCTCTTTGTATCTTAGGGCAATTATACCAACGAGATCCTCAAGATATATCACATGGAGGGAAGCAAATCCATGGAGACTCCTCTAGCAGGAAACTGGAGGAAGGAGGATGCCACTTCGGGCGAAGTAGTGGATGCTACTACTTACAGGTAGGTTGTGGGTTCACTCATGTATTTGGTGAACACACGACCACACATATGCTACGCAGTTAACCAACTTAGTCAAGCTATGGTAAAACCTACCAAGCTCTTGTGGAAGGCATGCAAGCATGTTTTGAGATACCTTATAGACACTATATAGTATGGATTATGGTACAGAAGGACATATGGAGTGAAGCTTCAAGGTTTCAATGATGCAGATTGGGTAGGGAGTCTATCTGAAAGGAAGAGCACATCAGGGGGCATCTTCAACATAGGCTCAACAATAGTTTCCTAGTATATCAGGAAACAAATATTAGTTGCACTCAGTTCAGTAAAGGAAGAGTAGATGGTGGCTAGTCAGGCAACATGTGAGGCCATATGGATAAGGAAGATACTTGTCGGCTTGTTTGGTTGACAGATGGATCCGATAGTGATACATTGTGATAACCAGAGTTGCATCAAACTCTCAGTTAATCCAGTTTTTCATGACAGGTCCAAGCATATTGATATCCGATATCAACACCTTAGAGATTGTGTGCAGAGGCGCATTATGTCATTAGAGTACATTCCCACAGAGGAACATGATGCATACATCTTGATGAAGGTGATGGCAAGAAGAAAATTCGAATTCCACATAGGCAAGATCGAGGTAGCAGATAATCCCTTTATTTTTGAGATGGAGTGCTGAAATGGAAATAAGAAATGGCACCCATGGGGCTTCTAATTTAATTTTCCATTAATTAAATTGGAAGAGAAATTGTAATTCCATGACATGAAAACTTGTATTAGCTAACTAAGTCAGAATGACTGAGTTAGCTTAGGAATTCGAGTTGAGGGTTTGGGAGGTGGCATGTAGATTTATCCCATGATTTTAAGGGTTCCAATTACAATTATTTGTGAGTTGTAATTAGTTAACTCAATTAATTGAGTTAAAATCAATTTAACTATTTCTAACTGAGAGATGGGCTAGTGATAGGTCCAGTGAATTAAATATGATTTAGTTCACAATGAGGGATCAATCAGTTAATTGATAATTCGCTATAAATATCGATTTCATGTTAGTTCTGAGGAAGGCCCAGTTGGGATTTGGGTTAAAGGGAAGATAAATATCAATTTTACTATTACAAAATTGTACAAGTCATGCATGAGGTCACTAGAAAGCCTTGGAAGGATTTCAAAAGAGATTATTTGGAATTTCCTAATTAATATGGCCATAATTCCTCGAGGAATGCGTAAGAAAGACTGTGCAGACAAGGGCTGAGAATTGGTTAAGTATTGGACCGATTATTCCTAGATCAGAGTGAGACAGTCAGCATAGTGCATAGGTTTCTCAGTGGAGGAATGACATTGTATTGTTTCATGGTCTTGACTTTATGCAATATACGTATAGCGAGGTTCTGAGCAGTTTATTTCCCTAAATACATCTTGTATTGTGCGATTAATAATTTATTTCAATATACGTGTTATGTAATTGTGTGATCAAATTTTGTTTCCGCAAATTGTAGAAGGATTTAGTATTTTGTTTTAGTGCATTACAAGATCATATTGAATCCCTTGGTTATATTTTCTACATGGAGAGTTAATATAGATCAAGGTTGGTTAGACGCTCTCTAATTCATTATGGAAGAAATGTTGTAGTGTCATGTCTTGTTATTATATAAACATTTTGAGTCGGTCAAATAACATAAAAATAAAAATAAAAATAAAATAAAAAATAAACTTAATAATTATAATTATTAATTAAACTAACCTAGATCCATATTAACTCCGAATCTACCAAGCGCAGAGAGGAATCAAATCTTTTTGCATATCAAGATATTCACATCTCAAGAGATTTGATTTCTCTAGGCACTTGTTAGATATAGAGTTAAGATGGATATAGGTTGGTTTAATTCCCCCCTTTAAATAGGCTATATTCCACATGAATACCATGGGAAATACCATAGGTTCTCATAAAAGTGGACCTCATAAACCACCGTTAACCTGAACAAGTCAAGTTTAACATAGGGTTTTTTCTTTTTCTCGCTGAGTCAAAATGTTTACTTAACATAACATGACAGGACAACATCTCTTATCCACATCTATCAAGCTTCAAGAGAGATCAATTTTGTTGAGGTATAAACCTCTTTTAGAGCGAAAAGAGATGTGATCCCTCTCAGCTGGGTAGATCGAAAGTCAAGATGGATCTAGGCTAGTAAAAATTATAGTGGCAGTCTAATATGTAAGAGATGTGGCAGTCTAATATGGAAGAGATGTTGTAATGTCATATATATATATATATATATATATATATGCATTTTAACTTTGAATTTATCAAGGGCTGAGAGGGATCAAATCTCTCAACGTGAAAACTTTTCTTCTCATTCAAAAAAAAAGTTTACACCTTAAAAGATATTATCCTCTTAACAGTTGATAGATTCAAAATTAAAATAATCTAAATTATTTAGATAAAATTAATATTGATAAACATTTGAATTTTTAAATAATAAAAAGCTTATATTAATTATTATTATTTATTTTTTTAAAAATATATAATATATTTCAAATCAAATGAAACATCATCTAATAAAAAAAATTACACCTCTCATTTTCACAATTATAATTATTTCAAAGAAAAGACATTGCTTTAAAAATATCTAATAAAAAGAATTCCATCTCTCATTATCATAATTATTTCAAAGAAAAGACGTTGCTTTAAAAAAATCTAATAAAACGAATTCCATCTTTCATTATCATAATTACTTTAAAGTAATATTCATAAAAAATAATTTGAATTTGTTTAAATGTTCATATATTAAAAAAAATCTTTTTGTCTATTTTATTTAGGAGAAACAAAACCAATATCAAAACAACAAATCTTTTGTCTATTAATTTAAAGGTCTTTTCAAAACAATAAATCTTTTGTCTATTAATTTAAGAGTCTTTTCAAATGCCAAAATAAACAAGGGTGGTTGCTATGCAACAAGTCCCTGCCAACCAGGGATTGTCGCTAGTTGATCCAAGTGTTATTAAACTAGATGTCAATGTTACATGCCAAGTTTCAGACACCTCGTTTCAATGAATTCCCGCTATACATCACTGAATAGATGTTAATATTTGGATCCAGGAGTCATATTATGTAACTCACTCAAAAACTAGATTTGAATAGATTTTGATATTTTGATATTTGGAGGAGTCATATAACTCATAAACTAAAAAGAATAGAGCATTTTTTTGTATTATTTGATAGTCCAGAAATCATATTATGTAACTCAAAAATTTTAAAAACCATAGCATTTTTTTTTTTAAAAGATTGCACGGGTTTCAACCCTTTGCTAGACCATGTAGCGTCATCAGGTAGAAACGGTTTGAAAACGCAACAACAAAATAAAAAAATTATAAAGAAAATTATAGATTAATGAAAATCAACAACAAAATAAAAAAAGTTAAAAAAGTTAAAATGACATTACTGCAAACGAAAAATATAAAGCTGAGAAATGTTAAGACGGTTTAAGATCTCATTAAGAACTCCAATGTCATCTCATATTTATTGTGAAAGGAACAAATAAGTGCATAGTGCATTCACAATCTGAATTGTAACTAACATGACACTCAAGGATTGTTGTCACGCATGTAAATTTTTTTAATAAAAACCAATAATAATGTACTCCATATGTTATCGACTCCATAAATTTAGCTCAATTATTTATTCACAGTATATTCAGTCTCATGTAAACAGAACTCTCTTAATAGGTGAAACTAACAATGAAAAAAAGTTTATGTTTGCATTGGTCTCTATCTATATAGAATGGTTGATCTGCAAGTGACGAACTGCTCTCCCCTATTCGAATCTCAATCGACACTGGAGTGACACGTTGTACCATAACATAAGTACATGACAAGAAAAGTAACATAGGCAAAGTGGTTAACATTCCGACCTACAGATGGCAGTCCTTCGTGTATAAAAAGCTTGCATGTAGTCCACCCACATGGCCCAGCATGAGCCCACCTGCTTTTTTTTTGGCAATCCCACACGACCCAACATTAGATAGAGACCGGTTCTGGTGAAACACATATATCGCATTGAAGGAGTGGAAACCAATTTTCAATTCTAATATGAATTAAGTTACCAGCGTTGTATTGCGTCAATTTTGAGAAAGTAGCAGTAATCTTGAGTTGTAGATATGGATACAAGATGCTCATATATGAATGAATTATGAATGATAACAAGATATCGATGTTAGCTACAGGAAAGTTTGTGGAAGCTATGGAATTGAACCACTTCGTGAGAGCAGAGGCAGAGGCAGACCGTGAGAGCAGAGGAAGACAGTGAATTGAATCACTCCACGAGAGCAGAGGCAGACCATGAGAGCAGAGGCTTGGACATTTTAGGTAAAAAACACCAGTACTTCGACCTTTGATATTTTCTGAAAAAAAATGTCAGTTGAGGAAGCACGTAACCAAGGTTATGCCTTTCTTTGACAAAATTTAAAATTTCATCTGCAACTCATAAAATATATAATCTCCAAATTGGCCTTGCTTCGACGTGAAAGGATTATGCCCTTTGCATTTTCTTCATCCTGCATTAAAACCCAGCTAGAACCCCACGTTAAACCTTTCGTCTCAACTATCACTAATGGTGTAAAAAATAATTTACCACTATGATTATTTAGTCCCTGCCCCTTTTTTGTGATATTAAATACTTACCCTCTATATTATTTGTGAAGATAGCGGAGGGGATTGAATCTGGTGCAATTTTGGAGGATATCATTACGGGGACTCGTGTGGGACCAAATCTACAAATCTGCTACGGGTTCTTCAACAACCACACTTGCTAAAGAGCCCAACCTCAGAACGGAGAGCAACTTTCTGACCAGTTGTAGCAGACGAAGGACCCTGAAGCAGCTTTCTGAGCAGCTTTATGACCGGTTGTAGCAGTGAAAATTTGTAGTAGACGAAGGACGCCGAGAGCAGCTTTCTGACAAGTTGTAGTAGTGAAAGATCAAGCAGGATACATAGACAGTAGCATACATAGACGGTAGCATATCCACCAGCATATCCAGTATTCGCCTGCCGAGAGCAGCTTTCTATTATTCGTCTGCCGACAGCATATTTCTGACCAGTTGTAGCAGTGAAAGGGCAGCATACAAAGACGGTAGCATATCCACCAGCATATTAAGTAGCAAAACATGATATCCAGAAACAGGAAATAGAAGACAACAACAGAAGAGGATATCAGGAAGCAGAAGACGACATCTCATGCAGGTTTCTGGTTTTAGTGACCTCATAGCAGACGGCAACCCATGCACAATGCCAGACGGCAACCCATGCACAATGCCATTTGACAACCCATGCACAACATGTTTTCGCTATGCTTTGGTTTTCGCTATGCTTCAGTTTCGTACTTATGAAATGAGCCCTTAATTATAAACAGATTATAAACATAAAATGTTGACGAACTAATGTCAGCATTACTTCTTTGAAACTTAAACTCTGGAGATCATTCGCCATTTAACCTAAGTGTTATAACAATTTACCTCGAGATAAGGCCAAATAAGACCTCAATGTTTCTTATTAGTTGAAATAACGGCGGGTGGAAGCTCATAGGTTCACGAAGCGGTGAACATGATCTAGATTCAAAAACATTTCAGAAACTTTGCGTAAATTAAGTTTATAAACTTCGGTTTGCGGCCGGGACTATTGAAAAGATACATTTCGATTACAATAGTCCCTGCCATGCCGCAGGCGGCAGGGACTAAAAATCTTTTAATCTTTTGTCTATTCATTTAAGAGTCTTTTCAAAAGCAAAAAAAACCAATCTTTTGTTAATTCATTTAAGATTATTTCAAATGCCACATTAAAATTATGAAGGCTCAATCTTATTTCTTACGATTGAATTTCAATGGCAAGGATATGATCAATTTTCTTAACTATTCGAAATAAATCTAATTAACTAATTAGTGTATTTTATATTTAAAATTTATATATTATATCTCATATATTAATTATAATTCTTTAGTTTGAGAATTTCTAATTAAATAAAATTTTATCAATTTTTGCATGTTAATATAATTTCCAAATTTTATAATTACGACAAAATTTCATCTATTTTTATATATTAATATAATCCTTAATTTTTGTCCATGGGTTTTGGATAGATGGTGATTGGGTTCTCTCTTAAGACACTCCTTGATGTGAAGTCACTAGTTCAATTCCCTGCCCCGATCAGGATAATATGTATTGGACATAATGATGAAGATGTAGTCCGACCAAGCTTACAAAAAAAATATAATTAATTGAAAATTTTGAAATGAAATAAGTCGTATTCACATTTAAATTTTTTAAATGGACATGCATGTTTATTTAGAAATAGACTTTTGAATTTTTTGTTTTTTTAAATAAATAAATATTACATGGATGAGTGAGATTTAATAATTTTGGTAGATAATCAAATTTTCTTTTATTATTTTATTTTAATTATTTCAACATAACACATATGTAATTCAAATCATTGTTATAAATAGAGAAGATTAAACTAAAATAAAATAAAATTAAAAAGTAAAATACTAATAAGTGGGATTGAAGTGTGAAAAAACCATTACTATAAAATACTAGAATAAAAAAAAAATCACTTAATTATAAAAGATATAATTAGACATAAATAATACTAGATTTATTCACATTAATCAATAAAATTTATTTATACAACTATACTAGTTACATATTATATTTTATAAATTAATTTTAACTATTACTATTTTTTTTGTAAGCTTAGTAGGAACTTTCATTCATTTATATAAAAAGCAGGGTAATCCAAAATCTAAAGTTCTTAAGTCTATCGAACTTGGCCTTATAGGCTTGAATGTCTAAAACCAAGTTCACCTTAGCATACTAACAACAATACTACTTAACGGCATATACAAAATCAAAATTTAACAAAAACAAAAAGAAGCATCTAAAAGCTAGTCCTTTGAGGACTTCATTGGAGCTGGGTCCTTTGCACTGGAACCTAGAATCTCTGACTGAGGCGGGCACTGCATGTGTTGCTCAATGCGTCCCAACCGAACATTTGTTGTTGAATTTGAAATTGGACAAGCTGAAATTCCTTTTGGATTTCCTGAAATCCTGGATCAGTTTTAATGAAACATGTTGTGTTCATAATATCCCTGACCACTATGTTATTCATCATCTAGTAGAGATGAATTTTTTTCTTATATTGGGTAAGCCTGCCACAGGTATTTCCGGGATATAGAACCTGCAACTGCCATTCTTCCTCCTATATCTCCTGCTCAACACGTTTTTTGAGGCCAGCCTCCCAACCTGCAATCATCTGTCACACATGTGCAAGGGTGCCTATAATATAAGCTTGAGTCACGACACTAATGTGGTGAGATTGCATTTTTTGACCAGTCCGCCTTGGCAATTGCGAGGAGGAAGCTCGTCGTCCCTCCTGAGGTTCAACATTGCATGTTCGCCTGCGCCCCTTGTATCAGTTTCATTTTTTCCTATGGTTGGTCAAGCCATATTCACCAACCCCCACTGAACAACAGAATAATCGTCGAGCAAAACCGCGATTCAACTAGAATCCCATGGTTCATAGACTGGACGAACTCTCAACTTACTAACACCTAGTACATTAACAAAGAAATTAAGTAGGGGACGTATAAAATTAGGTTCATGCCTTACAAAAACACAATAGATCTGGGCGACCCCTGCCATTGGAATTCTTCTCCAATTGCTAACACCTCGTGCTCTAGCATTACCCTGGACCAATACGAACCATAGTGGGTCTATCTCCTTCCAGGGAAAGAATTGCCTGCCTGCCCCTCAGGCCTCTTCCCATAACGAAAGTCAGAATTATGATAAACCAAAAATGACATCCCACAGGTCATAATTGAAAACCAGGTCGACCAAATATAGAAACGACCATGCCAACCATGACAGATACCCTTCCCACAAAGACATAGGATCCATATTACGCCATACATTCCCATGCAAAGTAATAAAATACTATAAAGAACCAAAACCGGTTTGAAAACAACAAATTCATCCATATTCCCATCTAATGAACAAACAACATTGAATCTCACAGTCACCCATTCACAGGAGAGAACAAAAATATTACAAGCTACTTTCACAGTATCAGTATGTCGATGGCAAGGGTTAAAAGGAAGAGATAACATATACCCTAGAACCATTTCCATGAAGCCGACATTGATACCCTTCTGCAACTGAAGTTTGTCTTCCAAAATTGTCGCTGGAGATGAGCTCGAACAATTATCCTCTACTCCCGAAACATCAATACACTGCAAGGAGACTGCATGCAAAGAACTGTAGATATCCACCACCACCTGGAGGCTTAACTCTTGCCATGAATTTCCTCCCTCCTTACTCTCTCCAACGTCTCCTCACATCACATCATGCCTATCACACATGTCACGCACTTGCCACGACTGCCCTCCCGCATTTACCACCATTTGATCACTCGTAGCATTGGTCCCAAGTAGGATGATCCTCCTACACACACCATGATAAGGGGTATTACTAAAATATTTAATCACTCAATCTTTTTTTACTATCCCCTCTTTTTTTTAAGCTTACCTAGTGATTAATCAAGCCTCTCTTTACCAGGCATGTATAACCCTATTACATTCAAATTTGAATAATAGATATCACATTTTGGCTATACTTGTTTCTTCGTCATGTGCATATGTGCTTAGTAGCTCACGATATCTTGAAAGCTAATTTTGTATTCATGTCTATAATACCCACAAGGCAACATTTCTATGAAGGTTAGTCTTTCAAAACTAATGCGAAAAACTAGTAGAAATGTATCAATCTCAATTAAAAAAACGAACAATCTCATTTCATAATGGCAATGAGGGCTATATAAAAATGACAATGACAATTTGAATAAGGCATGAAAATGATCACAAGTTGTGAGATTTAAAAGTCTATGAAAGAAAAGTAGTGATGTGTATTGAAATTTTAATAGGATAGGTTGGCATTTTAAATATTATATAATAATAATTTAACAATTAAAAATGAGAAAGGTGGTATTTCATTAAATGAGTTGTCTTTAGTGAGATTTTTTGGAAGTTTTTTTGGTCGATTTTTCCTGTCTAATTTCTCTAAAATCTGGTAGGAATTTATTGAAATCACAAGCTTGATGGGTAGCCCCTGCACAATCAAAGTGCCCTAGGAGTTTTTTAGGGCGCTGAATCCATATATAAAGGAAAAAAACGAATTTAAATAACACAAATTAAGGTTTCGCCTGAAATGTTTCTGCTGGATTCTGGCACCGGAAAGTCCAAAAAGTCTCACTAAAAATAACTCCTTTCATTAAATAAATAGTAATGATAATGATGGACTAAATGAAGATGTTATAACATTACCTTAAATATTTGTAATTGTATTTTCTTTAATTTTATATTTAAGTGTTAATGTATAATTTTTAAACATGTTGCATGATTATGATATCAAGTGAGAGAATGTATGATAGAAATATATAAAGATCGTTTATATTGCTATTAAATGTAAATTTTGAGTGGGATTAATAGTACAGAACATGTGCTTTCTTGTAAGATTTAACACGTTCAAATCCAGAGTGAGGTAGAGTAAGTACACCTTCGTAAACTTTAGTAATCGAATAATTGCAAAGAGGCAGGTCCCTTCTCCCACAAACAAGGGATATCATACACCAATTCGATGTCTCACTTGATCGCGACCTTAAAATTATAAAAAAAATGTATAACAACTTACTTAACGCATAACAATGCATTAGATTAAATATATTTATTGTTATTTGTAAATTATCATTAAAAACTTATTTTTATGAAATAAGCCACTTAAATATTAATATAAACAAAAATCCTATATAGTTCATTCTATATATACGAAATGTTGTGATGAACCACTATTAACAAGATCTCTAATAAGATTAAGATCTTGAAGGCATAGGCATATACTAATGTACATCACATTGACTACATTGACAAACATTAGTTTCAGGTGATCAATAAGTTTAATACATAGTTTTCATTGATATTCTATGAATAGGTTTTTCTAACATATCAAATAATTACAACAATTTTAATTTTCTAGTAACACAATTTGGGGTCTTATTTGGCCTCGTACCTAGACAAGCGATCATTTCTTGAAATAAACTTAGGGAACAAAATAGTGAGGCTAATTAAGGCCAACGTTAATTCATAACATTTTATATTTTCATTTTTCATAAAGGGAATACTTTGGGCATATGCCATTAATTAATTGATTTGTGGCAATGATAGTGTATGGATGCAATGACTATTGACATGTTGGCCATCTAATGTATGGCCATTGTAGTTGTTGGCATGTTGACCGTTTTCTATGGTTCTCACGTTGTAGGTAATGTACACTATGCATTCCTAAAATCAATAAGATATCTAGACTATGACATCCCTTAGTTAATATTTATCTTTCTTGTAAATAATTGTAATTATTTTAAAATGGGTAAGAGAGGAACATAGATTCCATTGCTCTAGGAAAGAGATTTCTAGAGAGAATTATTGTTTTAAATATCGGTATTAGTTAGTTGAGTGAGTTGAATGTGCATTAAATTTAGCTTAAGAAATAAGGACAACCCAAGTGTCCTTTAGCTCCAACCATAAGCAAGGAAGAGGACAAAAATTAAAGGCAGCATTGGCTGCACTATCCAAGGAAGGGGGATTGTTGGACCATCGTGGAAAAAAAGGGGGAAATTATTTTATTGGAAAAAGGAAGGAGGACCTTCATGGAGGGGATTTCATTCATACAAGAGCTCGTTCACACATAGACACAAAAAAAACGCAAATAAGGAGAATTTAGAATTGATGTGGAAGAGTGCAGAGAAGGCAACAACTAAAATTGTTATTATTAAGTGTTAGGAGGAAATTTTTAAAAACCAGTTGAAGAACCCTCTTAGAGGCTTGCTGTGAATAAACATCATAGAGAGAAATGAATTTCCGGTAGGGATGAAGAAGCCACTAGAATCTTGTGGATTGATCAACCTGTTGGATTAGGGAGAGTCATTCACGTGCTTGCAAGGGTTGATGATCCAGTGATGAACCTTCCTTATTGTTTATCAGACCTCGACGCTTTGGAACCAAGTCATTTGAGCCTCCTTTGGAAACTTCTGAGATTATTTAAGCTGATGAACAACCCCGAGAGTATGTCCTAAGATGAAAAAAGATTCTAGTTAAATATCGTGCTTTAGATTATTTCCCTGCACTTTGACTTGTTAAACATTGCAGACAGAGAGTATTCACGTCTCTTAACTGGAAATCCCCCTATCATTTGCCAACAAAAACCTTGACCACGAAGATTCAAGACTAAGCCTCTTGGAGTTTCTTTCGAGGAGGGTTTTTGACAAGAAGGTTTTCCTCCGAGATGGTTTCTTCTGAGGAAGTTATTTCCAAGATGAAGTTATTGACAAGAAATGTTTTCACCGAGAAAGGCTTTTCTCAGAGGAGGGTTTTCGTCGAGAAAGTTTTCCTCTAAGATAGTTTTCTTCCACGTGAGTTTTTTATGAGATGAGAGTTTCCTCCGGGGTGACGTGGACCTTCGTACCTCAAAACTTTGAACCTTGACGATTAAGGACTTGGTCCCTCTAAGTTTCTCCCGATGGGTTTCATCCTAGAGATTTTTCTTCGAGGTGAGTTTCCTCTGGGATGACGTGGCAAGCCTCAAAACGTCAGACCTCGACGATTCAAGAACTTGGTATTTTGGAGTTTCTTCTTAGGGGTTTCACGAGAGAAAGTTTCCTCCGAGATGACATGGCAATGGTGGGCCGAGTGCACGTTGCTACATGTGATGCGAGGACGCGTGGAGAGGGGCCACCAACACTAGTATGTAAGAATGGGAGTATGAGCGGGTGAGTGGCTAATATCACATTTCAAGTGGAAGTGAGAAGGTTGATCATGACAACCACGTGGGCACCACATGGATGCCATGTGGTAGGTTGATGATGTAGCACTGAAATTTAGATGGCCACAATTTTCGATTACGAAGTCAGACCGAAACAAAATTTACATTATCGGATCATCTCAACGAGACGAATACAACGATTTCATTCATTTGAAGTTTTGAGGAGGTTGAAAAATATTTAAATTTTTTGACCTCATTTCCATAACGCTACTTTGGATCTTTGGATCTTGGGTCAGCGCAGTGACAACATCCTTCTAACCTATGTTTTGGGTTGGAGTTAGGAGGGGGTCTACATAGTGGTATTTGAGCATCCAGGTTCAACACTTGGACTAGATGGGTTCTATCATGGGCAAATAATTTCAAGGTTCCTTCCAAGCCCTTCGGAATAAGTTGATACTATTTTACAAAGTTAACAAGAAAAGGGGTTTCATATTAAATTTTAGAAAATGGATAAAACAAATGTTTATGTGTTAAAAGTTGGTTTGTGATTGATTCATTTCATGCTTACCTTGTGATTTAATTATGTAGCATGTTATTAACAATTGATATGATTTAATTATTATTGATGTGCTCACTTGTAACACATTGTTCAACTAGCCTTGGACCAACAGAGTTCTGACAACGAGTCAAGGAGATAACAACTTTTATGTATTGGAATTTTTTCAAAATCTAACAGCGATGTGTGTGACAACACGTAATATGAGAAGACACTAAGGATTAAAGAGATGAGGATGGGAATGGTGTTTAAGCTCTCAATAATCACATCACAAATATGAAGAAGAACAATAAGTTGACCAAGGGGGAGGGGAAAACTCTCCTGACTTAATGGGCACCTTGAGGAGCCTAAGGGCCGAGATTATGAGCTATAAGACAGATAATGAAAGGCTGGCAAATGCTCATGAAAGGCAAGCTGAAGTAAATGCAATAAATCGGCAAAACCTTTCTAACTTAAAGAGGTAGAGGTTGTATGAACTGGGGGCTAGTTATAGAAACAGGTAGAGCCCTTTAGGACCATAAGAGAGAACAAATGGGGTAGATGGTAGCAGGTCTAGTAAGAGGCACATATGGGAAAGTGAAGACACCATGAGAGGGAATGCACCATTGCACACCCTAGAGAGAGGAACTAGCACTCATGGGTATCACCTTGGTAGAAATTCTATTTCTACTACTAGGATGAAGCATCATCATCATCAGGGAAGGAGAGAAAGGGACCATAGACAGAGGAATTTAAGAAGGCCAAATCGTCCAAATTTGATGGAGAAATGAAGAAATATGAAGAGGTGGAAGTTTGGCTACTTGGAATGAAGAAACTCTTTAGAATCCAAAACTATTCTAAAAACATGAAAGCAAAGTTAGCCACCTACAATTTGAAGGGAAAAGAAGATATATGGTGGGAATACATGATGAATGTAAAGGGAATCAGAGAAGAGGAGTTGTCATGGAGGGAGTTTGAGGATTATGTTAGGAAAAAGTATCTATCCGAGAGATACTTCAAAAGCAAGGCGAAGGAATTTTATGAGCTTAAATTGGGCCATATGACAAATGATGAATATAACGCCAAATTTTTGGAGTTGTTAAGGTATGTTCCTTACCTTAAAGAGGAAAAAAATGAAGATTTAGAGATATGTAAGTGGAATTCTGTCATCCTCCAAGGATAGGATTAAGTTTGACGAGCCCAAAACATTGAAGGATGCAATGCGAAATTTGAAACACTATTACAAATAGTCCAAGCATAGGCTTGAGTTTGATATTGATTGGAAATCCAAAGGAAATGCCAAATTTAAAGGAAAAAGGAAACAAGCAACTAAAGGAGCAAGTGTGACACCTATTAACCAATAAAATCACCATAGGTCCAATGTTTCCAATAGAGGTTGTTCAACTCAAGAAGTCAAGGGTTATGAGAAGGGCCCATACAAGTGTTGGAATTGTGGAGGAAATCACTTGAGGAAGGATTGCCCATGGCACAATCACACTGGTCCGAGACTATTCAACACACAAGAGGAAAAGGAAGTCAAGAATGTATCTCAAAGTATATGTATAATTTATGCAACGGTGGATAATCGTCAAGCTTATCACCAAGTAGCAGTTATAGAAATAGAAGGTACGCTTCATGATCAACACATTTCAATTTTGATTG
This sequence comes from Pinus albicaulis, assembly GCA_034641835.2. Taxonomy (NCBI): domain Eukaryota; kingdom Viridiplantae; phylum Streptophyta; class Pinopsida; order Pinales; family Pinaceae; genus Pinus; species Pinus albicaulis. Next base: position 651,518,967 of record CM076573.1, on the reverse strand, counting down.
ACCCTGGTTCAAATTTTAGTTTCATCAGTGCCATTGTTGTTAAGAGATGTAAATTAAATGAGGAAGCATATGACAAGTCTTGGTTAGTCCAATTGGCGATAAAGACGAAAAAAAGAGTTAAACATTGGGTGAGGCTTGCCCACTTGAATTAAATGGAATTCCTTAATGAGTTTCCACTAGGAGCATATGGAATATTGCTGGGCATGGATTGGTTGTACACGCGCCACACCAAGGAATATTGTTTTGAAAAGGAAATCAAATGCTTAGATGAGCATGAAGAAAGAAGGGTATTACAAGGAAATCCCATATCCGTGAGGCTAATTTAAGCCATGCAAGCCAAGTGAAGCATTAGGAAGGAATGCATCTTATTTGTTGTGCAAATTTATAGTAGTGTTGAGCCAACAATATCACTGAGAGCAATGATAATGACATCTTAACCAAATATCTTGTCCTAAAGTAGTTCCAAGATGTCTTCCCTGAAGAGACTGCTAGATTACCTCCTCATAAAGAGGTGGATTTCTCCACATAATTGATACCAGGAGCAACGCCAACATCAAAAGCACCATATCAAATGAGCACTCCAGAGTTGGTTGAGCTGAAGCTACAACTCAAGGACATGCTTGATAAGGGCTACTTAAGGCCGAGTGTGTCCCCATGGGGAGCATTGGTGTTATTTGTGAAGAAAAAGGATGGAACACTTAGGTTGTGTATTAAATATAGGAAACTAAGCAAGGTGACCATTAAGAACATGTATCCATTGCCATAGATTGATGATTTATAAGACCAACTAAGAGGAGCAACAATCTTCTCCAAAATTGATTTAAGGTTATGTTATCATCAAGTGTGTATAAAGGATGGGGGCATCCATAAGACAACCTTCAGAACGAGTTATGGACATTATGAATTCATGGTAGTGCCCTTTGGAATTTTTTTTTTCCCACGAAAAAATCGGAAACTTTCTATTAAAAATTTAATGAGAGTTACACTTTGTAGATGAAAATAAGCATTCAAGATGCCCAAAGGACCTGTGTACACATGTACACCATGTAGCTAGGCTGCCAATAAAATTTACATATTGCCAGCAGGGATGAGATTTTCATGCTTGCCTTTTATCTTTTGGACAATTTGCCAATTCCCTGAATGTAGGGAGGAAGGAACCAAGGCCAGCTCATTGTTCCTTATTGGGTTTTCTCTTTCGGAATCTGAACTTTTGGATACGTGTGCTCTCTTGTTTGCACCTGAGCTAACATCTGAACGTGCTTCAAGTAATGTGGGATATATTGTTGGCTCAACCGACTATGAGGTCATGTTGGTTTCCATTGGTTCTTGTAATTCTTATTTGTGGATTCCTTGTTCTTATGCTGCCTGTTTTTCCTCCTTTTGGGTTGGGATATCCCCTTCATCTTCTGACTCTTGATTTGGTCCTCCTAAGGGAAATTGCCATCCCTTAGATGCTTTCCCTGTTTTCTTCTTCTTCCTATTCTCTCTTGTTGCATCCGAGCAGGTGTTTTGTAGATGCCCCATTTTCCGGCATATTCTACATCTAAACGTTGTGTTTTCATAGTCCAGATGTTGTAGCCATTTTGTTGATTGTGTTTCAGAATGATACTTTCAGGAAGCCCGTTGTTGAGGTCCACTTCTACACAGATTCATGCAAAAGTGAAAATTCTCTCCTCCAGTTTTTGGATGTTTGTTTTGATATATCTCCCCAGGTTGTTTCTGATACCCTCTAAAACTCCCTCATTCCAGAAATGGAGCCGGAGACTATATAGCCGAACCCAAACTGGAATTCTGGTTATCTCCATCGTATTAGTGTGAAAATCTAGGAACCAAGGAGTAATGAAAAGCCCAGTTGACCCCTAGAACCACGAGCCCGCTCTAAGGATGATGTCTCTAGCTTCTTGTGATGGAAAATTGACAATAAAGTATCCGTTGGAGCAAAGATGTATGTCACAGTCCATGGTCCAATTGGTAAAAATCCAATGGAACAACTCCATTGGTTTTTCCTAGTAGCAGTTAAACCTGCACATTATTGCTTGTGTTTTGAAGGCAGGCCTATATTCCTCGATCTATGGTTCTTCAATGTTCAGTTTTGGAACGCAGTTCATTTGCTCCACAATATAAGGTTTGGGCGTGTTCTCTGCCTGTTCTAGTGGTGTTGCTACTTTGTTCTTCCCCTGCAGAAGATTCCTGTATGATAGTCCATTGGGGGCTCCTGTTTTGAAGGTATTGGATCCCTTCATCTGTCCTTGAGTTCTGTTCTAATTAGGTCTAGTCAATGTGCTTCCTCTTGAGTCTTAGATTCATCTGTCCTTGAGTTCTGTTCTAATTAGGTCTAGTCGATGTGCTTCCTCCTTTGAGTCTTAGATTCGAGACTATGGAAGAATTCGTTTGGATCTAGATAGTAATATTTTAAAAGGTTTCCTTCCTATAGTGATTTCCCTGAAAAAATCAAACTCTGTTTTGTGGCTAGGATACCTGTTGAAGATTGGATCTTCTGCTTCAGATTTGTGATTTGCTATGAATCCTATACCCAGAGGGTTTTGAATTTTCCGCCTAATGTTCTTATAAAAATCTGGAAACTATTTGCTGCATTATTTTCCTTTCCTTTTACTTCTGCCTTGAGATTTTTTATGCCTATACCCCTTAGACAGGCCCTTGCAGCATCACAGTCACTGGATCCAAGGGCCTCTATTTCTTGACATAGAGGGGTCTAAAAAATGGGACTGACTCCTCTCCAAACCCTCAGATCGAAGGACATTGGAAGTTGAAGCGAGCCGTCAAACCCAACAACCCAGACGACAATCGAGACAAAGATCCGGAAAGAAAAATTATATCTTAAAATATAAAAATCAATAAAATTGTGATGAAGGGAGATAGGCACTGTTGGCTCGAGGGGTCCTAACCCAGGTTCGGAGCTCAAGGTTTGCCAACAAACCCCTATACTACTGGCCCTTTCGGCAATCACCTACTTGCGTAGGTCAAAGTCTCACCCAAAGTAGTATGGGTGGGTGCTGGAACCAGGTTTCCACACCCTGAGAAAGGATAGGTAAGGCAAGTAGAGCTGTGTTTGGCCCTGTGATACCCAAATCACCTTGTTCTTCGCAGGGCCAAGCGGGTCTCTATTCGCATCCACGTGCACTAGATCTATAATTATATACTTTTATGACAATCGCACAACATTGCATAAACAGAACATAACAGATCTAGATACAGAAAACACACTTACACAGATCTTCGCAGCTTCAATACAGAAAACACACAATGCAGTAATTACCAATGATTCACACAAATATTACTCACAGATTCAGTTCTCTATCAACCTTTCTTATTCATCAATTCATAAATTCCTTCTTACAATTCCCTTCCCAGCCTGCGCACACAGCAGCAGGGTCCACACACAGCTGGACTTGGATCTCCGCGCACACAGCCAACAGGAGTCATTTCCCCAAAAAATCAAATAGATAACTTAAACCACAATTCACATCAATAGTTCTTCCAATCTCTACCTTTCAATACAAAATGTTCCTCTATTTATAATAATCTAGCCTAGACTTTCCTATGGTCCACAAACCGTGGTTTTCGGACCCTTGGTTTACCCGTTTACCCATTACAATTCTTTCGGGGCTTTGACCCACCCCAAAACCCCCGCGCTAGATTAAATCTAATAAAAAGTATTCAAAATGGACTAGTTTCATAGCTCGTAGGAGACCCTGTTCCAACAGTCCCCCAACACAATCTTGTGACTCGTCCCGAGTCACTGTGGCCGCCATATAGTCATTGAGCATGGTATGGCTTGAGTCGACTACCATTGACAAAGCCAGGTAAGATGTCACCGCACAGGGTAGCTAGCTGGACTTCTCTGCCATCGGTGATTTCCTTAACTGTGTAGGGACCAAGCCAATGCTTCCGGAATTTGCTTGGGTGTTTCGCAAATTGGCTATCATATAAAAGGATGAATTCGCCTGTGACAAATGTCTTTTGGCGAATATGTTGATCATGCCAGGCTTTATCACGAGCCTTCTGAACTTGTTGATGAAAATTAGCAATAAACCGATCTTCCTCCAAAGCCACAAGCTGCGCAAGACACTCCTCTATGATATCTGGGTCCGCCATACTTGTAAAAGCTGCGATGTGTAGGATAGGAACAATGTACTCTATGGGAATAATGGCCTCCTTGCCATAGACCATTCGGAAGGGGGTCCTACTTGTCAGCTTCTTGCAGGTCGTTCGGTAGGCCCACAGAACAGAAGGAATGTGAACATCCCAGTCACTACGATCGGCATTGCAAACCTTAGTTAATGCCTATTCCAAAATTTTGTTAAAAGCTTCAACCGCCACATTTTCCTGGGGATGGTATAGTGTACTCTTTGCATGGTGGATCCAGAATTCCTCATTCAGAGCTTGAATTGTTTAGTTAACGAAGTGCGTACCTCTGTCACTCATTAGGATCTTTGGGCAGCCAAACCTGGTCAGAATCTGTTCAAAGATGAAGTGCGTCGCAGTATCCATAGTACAATCCTTCACCGTGTGTGCCTCAGCCCATCGAGTGACATAGTCAGTAGCGATAATAATGTAGCGCACACCTGTTTTCTTGCCTGGCGGATTGATGGGTCTTATAAAGTCAATGACCCATTTGTCAAAAGCCTATAGAGCCACTTGAAGCTGTAATGGCATCTCATCTGTAGAAATTATATAACTAATGCGTTATATCCAAGATTCTCTTGATCACACACTATTTTAACTTCATGCACAATACAGAATCTATTCCACCATTGATCATCACATGCGGAAATAAACACAATTGCAATGCACACATGAAACCATAAAAATTCACACACTTTAACACAGTTGTTTTAACAGGAAAGCCTGTAGCTAAAAACCCCAACTATCTGTATATAATATATGTCATAGAGATCATGTAACAATAATCATACAAAGCTTATCACAAGCTCTGAGTACAATCCAATCGCTACACACTAATCAGGTCCGATCTAGCAAATCCATGCACCGATCTCTGCCACCTGCTATCCTACCTCTACTGCACAATCCCTGCTGAAGAATGGCTCTGAATGAACTCGAATCCACCTGGCTTGCATTGCGCAATCCTCATTGGCATCTCTAATCAATGTGTGGTGCAAACTCATGCAACACTATAGTCACAACTGATAATTACACTTGCTCTTTCACCTACGTCTCCACTGGTCTCCACTGAACTGTCCATGCAATATAGTTAACTGATGTATTCTTCAGTTGATTAATGAGTTGATATTTAGTGAATTAATTATTGATTAATTCACACCACTCTCACTAGTGTATCAATCAATTAGACTAGATACAACTAGATCAACTGTGTCTAACTGAGTTAAACTGAACACAACTCCACCAACTACTTCTACAACTCCACCAAACTTTGTCACATGAGTTCTAACTGAAGTCCTCCATGCAATAGCTCTAGTTAACCCTCAAGAATAGCGTAATTCCTTCTGTCAACTCTTGTTCCACATCTGTGCACTCCTTGAAGTACCTCCAAAAACAGGATTTGTTTAGAGTCCAAATATTATTAAGAGCTAATAATATTCGACATATCTATTTACAGACTGCAATCTAAAAATAGATGCATATGTCTAAAAATAGAAGTCATATATTTTCCAACTTGAATTTTCCTTCATCCACAAATAGCATCCTACAACTCATAGAATATGATCGACATGTCTAAGCAAAACTTGCGCGAAAATAGCCTGCGGGCCCACTTAGTGAAGGCGACTCTTTTCACTAAGCTCATCATCTTGTTGCAATCTCAACACTCCCTCTCAACAAGATAGGGATTATCTGCCACCCCGATCCTGTCTCTATGGTAATCGAATTTGCTCCTGGTGAGCACCTTCGTCAGAATATCAACATCCTGATCCTCCGTAGGAATGTAAGATAGTAACATGATCTTCCGCTGCACACAATATCTGATATGATGGTACCGGATGTCAAAGTGTTTAGATCTATCATGAAATACTGGATTAACCGAGAGTTTGATACAACTCTGATTATCACAATATATCACAGTAGGATCTAAGTGTGCACCGAACAACCCAACCAGGATCTTCCTCATCCATATAGCCTCGCATGCAGCCAAACTTGCTGCCATGTACTCGGCCTCCGCGGAACTAAGTGCCACGGATCTCTGTTTCCTGCTGCACCAAGAAACTGCTATAGACCCGATACTGAAAATCCCTCCAGATGTGCTCTTTCTGTCCATTGGGCTCCCTGCCCAATCTGCATCCGTGAAGCCATGCAGCTTCACCTCATCCTACTGTCTGTACCACAATCCATATCCCGATGTGCCTCTGAGATATCTCAATACATGCTTGCCTGCCTTCCAAAAGAGCTTGGTAGGCTTAACCATAGCTTGTGAAAGCTTGTTAACAGCGTAGCATATGTCCGGTCGTGTATTGACTAGATACATGAGCGAACCAACCAACTGTCGATAAAAAGTGGCATCCACTACCTCTGCCGATGTAGCATCCTCTTTCCTCCAACCACCAGGAAGATTAGTGTCGATAGGCTTGCAGCCTCGCATGTTGAACTTCTCTAGTACCTCCCGGGCATACTTTCCTTGAGACACAAACAGTCCACCCTTCCGCTGCTATATTTCCAATCCCAGGAAATAATGAAGGAGGCCCAAGTCCTTCATCTCAAAATCCTTTGCAAGATCTTCCTTGCATGAGTGTATCAACAGTTCATCACCTGTTAGTATCAAATCATCTACATAAAGTACAATGATCAACAACTTACCCTCCACCACAATCTGGTATAGGTTTGGATCCGCCTCACTCTTGGAGAATCTAAGTCCGGTGAAATAACTGTCTATCCATGTGTACCAAGCACGAGGTGCTTGTTTCAGCCCATACAACGCTCTTTTGAGCCTACACACATGTGACTCGCTGCTAAATATTTCAAAACCTTCAGGCTGCTCTATTTACACCTCCTCCTCAATGACTCCGTTGAGGAACGCAATCTTCACATCCATCTAATGAATGTGCCACCCCATCTGTGCTGAGAGAGCAAGGATAGTTCATATGGAAGAATACCTTGCGACAGGTGCAAAGGTTTCTTCATAGTCGATCCCCTCAGTCTGTGAGAAGCCCTGGGAAACAAATCTTTCCTTGTACTTCTTGACGCTCCCGTCAGCAGCTTGCTTCACTTTGTAGATCCATCTCGAACCTACCACTGATTTCCCTTCCGGCCTTGGGACAATCTCCCATGCATTGTTTCTGACAATCGAATCATACTCTTCCACCATGGCATATACCCATGCAGGGTCCTCCACAGCTTCCTCGAAAGAAGATGGTTCTGTCACGATACACTTGCTCATCAGAGCCAAGTATCCAGTATATCGGTAAAGTGACTGTCTCTGTCTGCGCTGTGATGTAGGTGCTCCTACATTCTGCGCTGCATCAAGGTTCAGTCGCTCAGCTTCTGTAGTGCGCTTCTACCCTCTGATGGTTGGCGCTGCATGAGTGTTTTCTTTTACTCCATGAACCTCCTCTTGTGGCTGATCCACATCCTGAGGCTCATCCTTAGGAACTAATAGCTCCTCATCTGCATGCAAGTGTAGCTCCCTCTCAAGCGAACACTTCATGGCTTTCTCCTCATGAAATTTGATATCCCGTCACAGAACAGTCTTCTAATTGTCTGGAAAATACACACGATAGTTGTGGGGTGTCTCTGTGTACCCCACAAATATCCCAACCTCTGCAGTCGGCTCCAACTTCTTCCTGGCATCCTTCTCACATGAATGTAAACAGGTGAGCCAAAAATCTTCAAATGAGAAATATCAGGCTTTTTACCAGAAAACGCCTCTTCCGGTGTACTCATGCCAAGTATCCTATGAGGACAACAATTTTGCACATAAACCACAGTGTTGTAAGCTTCAGCCCACAAGTGCATGGGAAGGCCTTGATCATGCAACATCGCCTGTGCAGCACCCACGATCATTCTGTTCTTTCACTCCGCGACCCCATTTTGCTGTGGGTTATGAGGTGCTATGAGCTCTCTTCGAATTCCTTCTGCGCTGCAAAAGTCTTTGAATTCGCCAGAGATGAATTCACCACCATTATTTCTCCTAAGAGCGTTCACCTGCTTCCCCAACTCTTTCTCAACCAGTGCCTTAAACTCACAGAACTTTGAGAATGTCTCGCTCTTCTTCTGCATGAAGAAGATCCAGTACTTACGAGAAAATTCATCAACAAAGATCACATAATACTTGTGCTTTGCTGTCGAAGCTACTGAGAAAGGTCCACACACGTCTGTGTGAATTATCTCAAGGATCGTTGTGGCGCGACTATCCTTCTCATGAAAGGTGGCTTTCACAAATTTTCCCAAAGTACATCCCTTCCACTGATCTGACTGCGCAAGTGTACCCTTGGGAAGCCCGGTAGAAATCTGCTACAAAATTTTCAAAGCGCCATGGTGAAGATGGCCCAATCTCCTGTGCCACAATTTACCCCCATCCCGGCTCACCACTCCTTCTGCTTTGCCTGACATTGCTGCGCAACCATCTACCTGCAATTGATAAAGGTTCTTAACTCGAACCCCTATCCTCTGGGTTTCACCAGTTGCCTTACTATGCAGGAAAGCCTTTCCCTCGCTAAAGACAACATCATATCCCTTGTCTTCCAACATTGCCACAGAGATCAGATTCTTCTTCAATCTTGGAACATGCATGACATCCTTCAAGATGAAAGGTTTTCCAGATTCCCTCTCAAAGGAAATGGTCCCGATACCAGTCGCAATGTATCTACCATCATCGCCCATCTCAATGTGCACTCCAAGATCCTTCTCATCTAGGTCAGTAGACAAATATTTGTCTCCGGTCATATGGAAAGACGCACCACTGTCAAGAAACCACACTGATCCCATCACACTTGAAACCAAGCATGCGATCAGCGAAAAATCCAGCTCAAACTGCGATTCTAAGGCCTCTCCAGCTGCAAATCCAGCAGCCTACTTATTTTTCTTCTTTTGTGGACAATAAGTGGCGTAATGTCTGTGTTGGTGATAGTGAAAGAACTTCACCTTGGACATGTCCTGCTTCTTGCCTTTCGCACCGGATTGAGAAGGATTTTTCTTGCCCTTCCCTTTCCTTGCTTTGGCAGCCAAAGCACAATTTTCTTCATCTTCATTCTTCGATGAAGATCCATCCTTGGTACTCTGCCTTATCTCCTCCTGCACAAGATTCAACCAAATTCTCTCCCATCCCAACAGTTTCTCCCGACCATTAATAGAGTCCTTGTAGGAATGCCAACTCTTTGGAAGCCCAAGGAGAGCCAAGCTCACCAATTCCTCTTCATCTACAGTAACCCCCACACTTCCCAACTCATCCCTGCACTGGAAAAACTTCGTGAGGTACTTGGGTATACTGTCACCTTTCTCCATTTTTATTTTCCTGAGTTTGTCTTTAAGCGCCAACTTCCTCTTTAAGCACCAACTTCCTCTGGTCACTTTTTCTTTGGAAAAATTCTGTCAAAGCTTTCCACATCAAGAATGGAGAAGCTTTACCATGAAGGCTAGACACTATGTGATCCTTCACACCTTCCAATAGAATTCTTCGACATTTTTTTGTCTTCTTTTGCCATGCATCAAGCGCGGCTGCATCGCTAGAAGCAGGTTTTGGAATTTCTGCATCTATGAACTCCTTCAACCCATTATCCTCTAGCACCACCTCCATATTGTCCTTCCATGCAATATAATTTGAGCTACTCTCAAGGGCATACTCCAATCGCAATCCGTTGAAAGACATTTCAATGAATGCTCAACTTCGACACCAAGAAAACACTGCAGCAAATTCGAATTCCACCAGCACAAAACTCAACTGTTTCAATAATTGCAATCTGCTCCAATGATCAACGCTCTGATACCATGTAGAAATTATATAACTAATGCGTTATATCCAAGATTCTCCTGATCACACACTATTTTAATTTCATGCACAATATAGAATCTATTCCACCATTGATCATCACATGCGGAAATAAACACAATTGCAATGCACACATGAAACCATAAAAATTCACACACATTAACACAGTTGTTTTAATGGGAAATCCTGTAGCTGAAAACCCCAACTATCTGTATATAATATATGTCATAGAGATCATGTAACAATCATCATACAAAGCTTATCACAAGCTCTTAGTACAATCCAATCGCTACACACTAATCAGGTCCGATTTAGCAAATCCATGCACCGATCTCTGCCACCTGCTAGCCTGCCTCTACTGCACAATCCCTGCTGAAGAATGGCTCTGAATGAAAACGAATCCACCTGGCTTGCACTGCGCAATCCTTGTTGAAGAATGGCTCTGAATGAACTCGAATCCACCTGGCTTGCACTGCGCAATCCTAATTGGAATCTCCAATCAATGTGTGGTGCAAACTCATGCAACACTATAGTCACAACTAATAGTCACACTTGCTCTTTCACCTACCTCTCCACTGGTCTCCACTGAACTGTCCATGCACTGTAGTTAACTGATGTATTCTTCAGTTGATTAATGAGTTAATATTTAGTGAATTAATTAATAATTAATTCACACCACTCTCACTAGTGTATCAATTAGTTAGACTAGATACAACTAGCTCAACTGTGTCTAACTGAGTTAAACTGAACACAACTCCACCAACTACTTCTACAACTCCACCAAACTCTGTCACATGAGTTCTAACTGAATTCCTATATGCAATAGCTCTAGTTAACCCTCAGGAATAGCGTAATTCCTTCTGCAGCTCATGTGCCACATCTGTGCACTTAACTGAAGTGCTCTGACGCAACAAAACTGAATTTCGGACCCCTAAGGAGAGATGGTAAACTATAGCCGTGGCTCTGTCAGCATTTCCCTTGCTTTTACCCCATGTGACTCTTTGATTTTCTTTATAATTTATTTATCAATTTCAAAGAAATTGACAAATAAATAGTTCCATGATCTTTGAATTCTCAACGTATTTTCCAGACTTTTATTCCACCACTGAACCTTGGACTAAGCTTATAACCCTTGTGCTTATACACCTTCAATCTACGGAATTCAATTTTTTGTATGCGCCATACTTTACGACCAATGTTTAAACCTTGAGATTTTATATTAATACCGACGCTCTATTTATTAAACAAGTGACTGTATATTCAACCTTTGACTCTGGGCCCACCTCTACGACCAATGGCCCAATCAAACGCACGCACCGTATCTGGGTTATCCTTCACACATCTCTGTCAAACGACCACCGTCCGATGAAATCCCCCCAGATCGACGGTATCTGGCGATATCGCTCTGCCTCCTGGTACGAACTTTAACGTGCGATGGCGCGATTTGAACGGCGGTTTTGGAACTTCGCCTAAGCCATGTGTCGAACACTGGATGGAATCGCTCGCGTTCAGAAAATACTGCCTACTCCGCAAAAGCGATGCGATATGGGCAACCCGACTTTCTAATCCACTCGCGAGTTTGGGTACAATGATTAACCAAGGTTCACGTCGGGGTTGCCTTCTTCTTTTATCCGCTCATTTAAATAACTCAGGGTTTATTCCCGGTTCTAGACTTCTATTAACAACAAACGAATTCATCTCTTTAATAAGCAAGATTTCACCACTATTAAACAGAGTTCGACAACGACGAATTTTCTACACAGACCTCGTCTGTGCATGGAACTTCTTCATGTATTTGGACAACCGAGAGAAATAAATGGACAGAGAATTACAAAGGTTTCGTGGCGATTTGATTCACCAAATTTCTGCACACAATATCAGTTCAACCCAAATTGAAAATCAACGAGCACTGAATTTTATTCAATGGAAGCGATTGCTCAACACACTAATTTTATTGCAGAAATCTCCGTTCTTCCTCTCTTCTCCTCCTTTTTTCAATACATCCGGGAGATATATTTATACATCAACATATGACTCCTCGGTTCCTCTGTGAGGACCGTTAAGGGAAAATCAAAGGCCTAATTACAATTTATTTAACTAACTGAAACATAATAGATGGGTCGAACCTAACTGTTCGACTTCTACTAATCCTAACTGATCTAAATAATACAGTCAGCCGAGGTATTGACACCTAGCTGTTAAAATTCAAATATTTTCGAACCCTACTAGCCACAACATGTGGACAAAACCTCCTACATTGCTGGCTAGTGTCTAATGCCCCTGCATCAGACTCCCGAGGGCAATTTTCTTCATGGGCTCCTGTCCATGAGCTCTTCCACTGATCGGCCTATCTTCTGCAACATTCCTTCAGTCATCCAAGTGGCATCTTCCTTTGGCTTATCCTTCCATTTGATTAAGTACTGAAAGTACTCTTGTCCTCTGGTCCTCTTGAACACTCTTTTGTCCAATATCTTCTCTGGTTGTAATGGTTGTGCTGGAGGTAGCTGCTCCTTCCACTCAATCTATTCCTTGTCTGCTGATCTTTCTTCTGCACCATCATCCTCATACTTGTACAAATCTGTAACATTAAAAATGGGAGATATTCCAACATCAGGAGGTAATTCAATCTCATAAGTATTTTCAGAAAACTTTCTAAGTATCTTGCATGGCCCAATATTTTTGAACTTCAATTTGTTATACTGCTTCTTTGGGAATCTCTCCTCTCTCAAGTGTGCCAAAACCAGATCTCCTACTTCAAAATGAACTTATTTTCTGCTCAAGTATACTCTGATTTTGTATCTGATGTTGCTGCCTTGTACTTGTTGTTTCACTTGTTCATGTATGGCCTGGATCTCTGAAGCAAATTCCTCACCATCTGCACTCCTCAGTTCTGCCCTTCCCAGATTTCTCAACTCCGATATTCCTCTGGGGTGCATTCCATAAACAATATGGAATGGGCTTTGCCCTATGCTCCTGTTTGGTGAGTCATTATATGCATATTCTGCTTGGGGAAAAATATGATCCCACTGCTTGGGATGCTCTCCTATAAGGCTTCTCAACAAATTTCCCAGACTCCTATTCACTACCTCAGTTTGTCCATCAGTATGGGGATGATAAGCTGAGCTGAAACTCAGTTTGGTACCAATTTTATTCCACAGTGTCCTCCAAAAGTGACCCACAAATCTGGTGTCTCTATCTGAAAAAATACTCTTGGGCAACCCATGCAATCTAACAACTTCTTTGAAAAACAAGTTAGCAACATGGGTGGCATCACTAGTTTTATAGCATGGAATAAAATGTGCCATTTTGGAGAATCTGTCCACTACAACAAAGATTGCATCATTCCCTCTCTGAGTCTTGGGAAATCCTAGAACAAAATCCATACTCACCATGTCCCAAGGCCTGTCTGGAATAGGCAATGGAGTGTACAATCCTGCATTTTGGCTCCTTCCTTTAGCATATTGACAGATTTTGCAATTCTTCACAAACTTATCCACTTCTGTCCTCATCTTGGGCCAGTAATAAAAGTGACTCAACTGCTCATAAGTTTTATCAGTACCAAAGTGTCCAGCAAGTCCACCACTATGCTTCTCTTTGATCAAATTTTCTCTCATGGAACATTTGGGTACACACAGTTGGTTTCTTCTGAATAACAAGTCCTCCTGCAAGAAATAATCCAGCCACTAGCTTCTATCTGTTAAAACATGGTTACTACATGCCTGAAATGCTTCCTTAAAATCTAGATCTGTTTTATACAATTATTTGAGAAAATCAAACCCTACAACTTCAAAATTAGTTTCTTGAACAAGCATGTGCCTCCTACTCAAAGCATCAGCTACTTTATTTTCTTGGCCACTTATATGTTTCAAAACAAAATTAAATCCTTGGAGATACTCAACCCATTTGGCATGCTTATGCTTCAACTTGGGCTGTTGTACAATATACTGCAAAGCATGATTGTCAGAATATAATACAAATTCCTTGGACATTAAATAATTCATCCACTTTTTCAATGCCTGAACAATTGCATAGAATTCCTTCTCATAAGAGGAATACTTTCTCCTGGTGTCATTTAGCTTCTCACTGAAATAGGCTACAGGCCTATCATCTTGACTCAACATAGCTTCAATGGCCTCCCCACTGGCATCACATTTTACTTGAAATGGTTTAGTAAAATCAGGCAGAATCAAAACAGGCTTCTCCATTATCTTTTGCTTCAACACTTTAAAGTTTCTTTATGCTTCAGTAGTCCACTTAAATGGCTGTTTGTTCTTCTTTATTGTCTCAATGATGGGTGCATTAATCTTACTGAATTTTCTTATAAACTTTCTATAAAAACTAGCAAGTCCATGGAAACTTCTTACCTCAAAAACATTCCTGGGTGAAGGCCACTCCACAATTGCCTTGACCTTTTCTGGGTCCATCTTCAATCCCTCTGCAGAAACAACAAAGGCCAAATACACCAACTCTTCCTTCATGAATGAGCATTTCTTTAAATTTATCAGCAGTTTCTCTTGGTGCGACTTTTTCAAAACATGATTAAGATGCCTTAAATGTTCTTCTTTAGTTCTGCTGAAAACTAATATATCATCCAAATATACTATCACAAATTTGCCAATGAATTCTTTCAATACTTCATTCATAAGTATCATAAAAGTGCTAGGTGCATTTGAAAACCCAAAAGGCATCACCATCCATTCATACAGTCCTTCATTTGTTTTAAAGGCAGTTTTCCACTCATCACCCTCTCTTATTCTGATCTGGTGATATCCACTTTTCAAATATATCTTTGAGAAATATTTAGCACCACTCATACAGTCCATTAAATCCTCAATCCTAGGTAAAGGGAATCTGTACATGATTGTGATCTTATTTATTGCTCTGGAATCAGTACACATTCTCCAGCCTCCATCTTTCTTTGGGCTCAATACTGCTGGTACTGCACATGGACTCAAACTTTCTCTGATCAGCCCCTTGTCCACCAATTCCTGTACTTGTCTCCTGATTTCCTCATTTTCTTTGGGAGTCATTCTGTAGGCTGCCTTATTTGGCAGATTTGAACCAGGGATAAAATCTATCTGATGGCTGATCTTTCTCACAGGTGGCAGCTCATCAGGTAAATCATCCACAATAATGTCACAATAATCATCTAACATCTCTTGGATTTCTATTGGCAAATCAGAAATATTTGTAGAATTAAGAACTACCTTAGGTTTGCAAACTAAAGAAAAACTTACCTCTTCTTCTTCTATCTGCTGCAGATATTCCTTCCCGCTCAGCAACAAGGTATTTGGATCAATCACTCTGCTGGATGGCTCTCCTTCTTCCATGGGTATCAATGTATGGTGTACCCCATCTTTGAAGAACTTGTAAGTGTTCTTTTTGCTATCATGCACTGCTGCTCTGTCAAACTGCCAAGGTCTACCCAGCAGTATATGACACACATCCATGGGCATTACATCACACAGGACCTTATCTTTGTATTTTCCCATTTGCAGCTCTATCTCACACTGATCCTTTACAAACAACTAGTGCCCTTTATGCAGCCAAGACACCCTGTAGGGAGTTGGATGCTCCCTTGTCTTCAAATTCAACTTCTCTATCACCTTAGTGGAAACCAGATTTTCTGTGCTGCCACTATCAATGACTAGCTGGCAGCACTTCCCTTGGACTTTGCATATGCTCCTAAACAAATTCTTCCTTTTTGCAGGCTCAGTGACCTCTTTGGCTTGATTCACCAGGGCCTTATTTACCACCAAGGACTCTCCCCTCTCTGGTAGAATTTATTCTTCAATTTCTGCCTCTTCCAGCCTGGGTAACAACATCATTTCTTGGACCAACACCCACATTCTATGGACACTCATAGTGCTTATGTCCCACTTGCTGACATCTATAACACCTCAATTCTCTACCTCTGCCTCTGTCTCTGTCTCCTCTTACTTTTCCTCTGTAAGAACCCTTTCTGCCCCTTGCATCATCCTCTGTAGATGCATTCTGAGGTGAGCTACTGTTAGCTCCATCCCTGGGTGTAGTAGGCTTTCCTCTACCACTTTGACTTCCCTTTCCCCGGAAAGTACGTCTCTTCTTGGCAGACTGTTTCCTCAGGAGTTTCTCCTTTGCTTTCAAGTCCATCTGGTAAGCCTCTTCCACTATCTTAGGATACAGGAGACCAATCTCATCTTGGATCCCCAGCTTGAGACCATTCACATATCTGGTAGTCTTCTTTGGTGTGTCTTGAAATTGCCCAGCTCTTATGCTTACTCTGTAGAATTCCTCTGTGTATTATTTTACTGTCAGCAACCTCTGTCTCAGGTTCTGCATTTGCCTATACAATGTCAGTTGATAATCACTAGGCAAGAATTTACCTTTTAATTTAGCCATCATTCTGGTCCAGCTTTTTATAGGTTGCTTGTCGACTCTCCTCCTTTCTGCCTGCACTCCATCCCACCAAAGTGCAACATGTCCTTTCAGCTTCGTCACTACAAACTTGACCTTTTTATCTTCACTTATCTCTTCATAATCGAAGCACTTGTTCATTTCATTAATCCAGTCTACTAGTTCTTCTGGATTCAGTCCCCCTGCATAACTCGACATTTGAATTCTGGGCTTAACTGTAGACCCCAGAACAATTCTAAGAAGCCTCATGTCAGGAGGAATTTCAACATTTTCTTCAGCTTCTTCTGTTTCAGGTTCACTGATTTCTTCAGGATCTCTGGGCTGTCTTCGCTCCATGGCATCCATTCTGACCTCGACCCTCTACAACATCCCCAACACCTCTGCGTTGGCAACAGGTCTCCTTCTGCCAGCACCTCTGCCAACTCGGATTTCCATGTCAATTCTCTGCAAAAACAACTCAAAAACAACAGCTCTGATACCACAAATGATGCAACAAAACTGAATTTCAGACCCCTAAGGAGAGATGGTCAACTGTAGCCATGGCTCTGTCAGCATTTCCCTTGCTTTTACCCCACGTGACTCTTTGATTTTATTTATAATTTATTTATCAATTTCAAAGAAATTGAAAAATAAATAGTTCCACGATCTTTGAATTCTCAACATATTTTCCATACTTTTATTCCACCACTGAACCTTGGACTAAGTTTATAACCCTCACGCTTATACACCTTCAATCTACGGAATTCAATTTTTTGTATGCGCCATACTTTATGACCAATGTTTAAACCTTGAGATTTTATATTAATACCGACGCTCTATTTCTTAAACAAGTGACTGTATATTCAACCTTTGACTCCGGGCCCACCTCTACGACCAATGGCCCAATCAAACGCACGCACCGTATCTGGGTTATCCTTCGCACATCTCTGTCAAACGACCACCATCCGATGACATCCCCCCAGATCGACGGTATCTGGCGATATCGCTCTGCCTCCTGGTACGAACTTTAACGTGCGATGGCGCGATTTGAACGATGGTTTTGGAACTTCGCCTAAGCCACGTGTCAAAAACTGGATGGAATCGCTTGCGTTTAGAAAATACTGCCTACTCTGCAAAAGCGGTGCGATATGGGCAACCCGGCTTTCTAATCCACTAGTGGGTTTGGGTACAGTGATTAACCAAGGTTCACGTCAGGGTTGCCTTCTTATTTTATCCGCTCAGTTTAATAACTCAGGGTTTAGACCCGGTTCCAGACTTCTATTAACAACAAACGAATTCATCTCTTTACTATGCGGGATTTCACCACTATTAAACAGAGTTCAACAACGACGGCTTTTCTACACAGACCTCGCCTATGCGTGGAACTTCTTCATGTATCTGAACAACCGAGAGAAAGAAATGGACAAAGAATTACAAAGGTTTCGTGGTCATTTGATTCACCAAAGTTCTGCACACAATATCAGTTCAACCCAAATTGAAAATCAACGAGCACTGAATTTTATTCAACGGAAGAGATTGCTCAACACACTAATTTTATTGCAGAAATCTCCATTCTTCCTCTCTTCTCCTCCTTTTTTCAATACATCCGGGAGATATATTTATACATCAACATATGACTTGGTTCCTCTGTGAGGACCATTAAGGGAAAATCAAAGGCCTAATTACAATTTATTTAACTAACTGAAACATAACAGATGGGTCGAACCTAACTGTTCGACTTCTACTAATCCTAACTGATCTAAATAATACAGTCAGCTGAGGTATTGACACCTAGCTGTTACAATTCAAATATTTTCGAACCCTACTAGCCACAACATGTGGACAAAACCTCCTACATTGCTGGCTAGTGTCTAATGCCCTTGCATCATGCTCCAAGAGAATAAGATAATGTTTAGAGTCCAAATATTACTAACAGCTAATAATATTCGACATATCTATTTTTAGACTGGCAATCTAAAAATAGATTCCGCCCAATATGTCTAAAAATAGAAGTCCATCTATTTTTCCAACTTGACCAACCATCCACAAATAGCATCCTGCAACTCATAGAATATGATCGACATTTCTAAAAATAGACTTGCACCAAAAATAGCCTGCGGGCCCACTTAGTGAAGGCGACTCTTTTCACTAAGCTCATCATCTTGTTGCAATCTCAACATCATCTCGACGCGAGGGCTGTCCTGTCAGCTGGCATGTATCGCATGATCTACAATAGGTGTAAGAATCCTAATTCAGGGTAGACCACCATAACCCAGCCCTAAAAATCTTTTGTGTTGTAGCTCGTCTTGCATAGTGGCCTCCGGGGACACCTTCGTGTGCTTCTGCTAAAACGGCAGGCCGTTCATGTTCCAGGACATATCTGCATAGTATCTCATCCGCACCTAGCTTGTATAACTGACCAACGATGATAGTAAAGTCCACTGCGTGAGTAACCAACTCCTTCTTCTATTGCACCAAATATTCTGCAGGGGCCACGCCTGTAGTGAGGAACTCAATGATATCAACAAAGTGTGCGTCAACTACCCTATTGGTGAGCAAATGCGCATCTGGTAAGCCCTCCTCCAAGTTAGTAGGTTCCTCCCCTGTTTCGATGCAAGACAGATGATCTGGGCCTGCATTCAACCTTCTGGGCTTGACGATGATCTCAAAATCATATTCCTGGAATAGTAATAGCCAACGGCAAATCTTCCCCCCCAACACAGGCTTGTTGACTAGGTATTTCAAAGCCGAATGATTATTGAACATTTTAAAGTGTCCACCCAACAGATAGTGCTGATATTTCTATAACATGTATACCATAGCCAATCCTTCGCACAACTTGAGAGGTTGCGTTACATCAATATTCTGCAGTGAGGGTCCAATAACGGTGCGTTCCCCTTCAGATTCTGAAACAAATATGTTTCGTGGATTATCTTCTTCTTCGTCAATCTCCAAGCTCCGACAGTTGACTATGTCTTGCATTTGCGCTTCCCATGTCAGGGCCGTTGGTGCGGCAGGGTGGTGAGACTTCTTAAATATAAACACATCGATGTCCTGCAGAGCTTTGTCGAGAATCTCCGTCCCCCCAATTAGTCCGAACGTTCCTATAAAGTCTTTTTTTAGTATTTCCCAGTGGCGGTTACGCTGGTGTAACCCCGCATCTAAGTACCAAGCGGCAGGGATAGAGCCCAAGGCATGAACAAATAGATGGACCCATTCTTGTGTAGTTCGGTCGGACCATTTGGTCATCCAGGCACGCAGATGTGTGTGGGGATCCCCGGGTCTGAGGAATATCTTGGTGCGTACGTCAGCTGGAGGGGAAAACCGCAGAATCATCCTATCCCGACACATTTCCCAATTTGGGAATGCGTTCTTGTGGGTATCCCACCATCGTGCAGGTGTCCCACACAAAGCCAGATTAAGGGCCCAGATCTGTCATTCTCTTGACACCCTAGCTTCTAGTGTTCTTAGGAATTCTTGGATGCTACCAAACCCATCAAAGTGGGGAAGATATCTTACCTCCGAAGAAATGCAGTAGAGGGTCCTCGCGACCCGCGGGCATCGCAGTGCCGAAACATCGTGTAACTGGTTTTGCTAAATCTCCAGTTCCCCATCAGGGTCATAAAAGAATTCATTGTCCTTCTCCCAATAGAGTATTCTGTCTGTTGTCGGGTTAATCCAGTCTTCGTCCTACGTAGTCAATTTGTAAATATGATCTATTTACTCCTCCTCGTATGCTGATTCTATATACCGCACACCTTCGGCGGGGTCTAGTGGTACTATTATGCGTGTACCATGTAAAGACCAATCTAGGATTCTAGATTAGACTCAATTTAATGTCGACCAGGGTCAGTAGTCTTAGAGGCACATCTAATATTTTTAGACCTAAAAGGTTATGTTCTATATGTTTAAATAAATGTCTAATTGTGACAGGCTCCAGTACTCCTTTACAAGAGGCTAAAATATGTTTCCTTTTCACAATTTAAACACTTATATTATCAAATTTAATCTACTGATCTTAAAAAAAAAAAGAGTGTTACTAATCTGAGCTTTTCAATCCTCTTACGAGGATATGTTTCACAAAAACTCCTCTAAGATAACACACTAAACATTCTAGAAATCAAATTCATAAAAACAAACAGAATTCATAGAGATATTTTGAAATCCAATGCTCGATTATACCTCTTACAAGGACTGATTCAATAATTCTGCAATTGAATTTTCAAGCTAATACTATGAATCATAAAATAACAATAATTTCAAGAACTTCTAATTAAATGAATGAACTCACAAGCAATGAAATGAAATACGCTGCTCAGATCTGAATACTAATTTCTATGAAACATAAACATAAAAGAAAGTGTACCAATCTTTACGTAGGGCCCTTCCACGCTCTGATGGCACACTTTGATAACTTCAAATGATAAACCTTTAACTTGTAAACACTGTGATTGGTGAAATTCTGCTTTTCATTAAGTTCTGGAAATGATTACATTCAAAAACACAGATCTGGAATACGCTTTACAGTCTTAAGTCTGATTTCTTCAACGTTTTCATTAGCTAACTTTTCTAATCAAAATCCTCCTATTTATTACAATTTACAACTAGAAGGCTATATTCGTTCCTTCTTCCTCCTAACTGATTCCAACATAGTTTGAATCAGTTTAGAATTCCTAACTTTAATCAAAAGATCAAGTACATCATTATAGCTTCTGATTTTTTTGCTGAAGAGGCTGAGTTTGACCGTCTTTGACCATATATCCAGGAGCCCCAAATTCAATTCTAAATAGATTTTCAACCATATTTGTACATCCTAGATCACGTCCATGCCTTTTATTTCGATTTTCCTGCCATGCCACATGTCACAACATAAACTGATTACAAGAAGTCACTACATCCCGTAATTTTGTTGAAAAATTCCAAATTTTAACATAAAAACTCATAAATTAAATTTAATGCAAAATAACAACTATCATGCTTCACTAATCAATTTCAATGGACTTACGGGAAGTTTATGGAGAAAAATGATAGATAAATGATGGATTTTTAAGAGAAAAGGGTAGCAATAAAATAGTACCAACATCTCCCCCAAACTCAATGATTTAGCATGTCCTCATGCTAATCCTGATGTGCTCCCCTTAAACTCTGTTTCTGCTTGTGCCTCTGCTGCCTGTAACAATATATCCACATTCTTCTGAAATCTGGCATTCTTCTGAACTTGAGACTAATGTTTTAACTTCTTATATTTTTCCTTGAGAATCTTTTTCTGAGTATACCATTTTGTTGCCCAATCACATATTTCAGTTTGGTCAGTCTTAAGTTCCTTGATCTTTTTCTTCAGTTTCTCATTCTTCTGCTGTATTTTCTTGCTTTGAGCTCTCAGCATTTCATTTTCCTTCTTGATAACCTTCTCTAACATGTTTGCTTCCATCAATTCCTCTTTCAGCCTTTCAATCTGTTTCTCTAACCTTTTCTGCTTCTTATTTATAGGTATTGGTTCTTCCTTTTCTTTCTCATTCCTTCCAGTTTCCATCTCTGCTTCATGTGCTGACTCACTACTTACAATTTCCATTGGTATGCTTGCATTCTGCTCTGGTGGCTCATCTTGTGTTTGACTCCTTTTCATTCTCCTTGATCTTCTCTTATAAGTAGTGAAGATTTTATCTTTTTCAATTCTCTTGGCAATTTCTTGCCTCTGCCTTCTTGTCTTTACACTACTGCTCGGTTGAGGAACATTACTTGACTTAAGCTCAGGGATTTCTTTATCAAAATCAATCATCAATTCCATGCTTCCTTGCTTCTCCTGTTCTTCTTCTTTATCTTTGATTTGATTATCAATTAAGAATTTTTTCCATGCTTTTCCTCTTCTCTACAACTCAGATTCAATTAGTATTTTAATCAAACCAAAATGATATAAACTCCTGTCTTCATTACCTTTGTGCTTCTGAATAGTCTTCGCCATTTTAGTCAGACTCTGTAATAGAAAATAGGGCAGATTGATAATGCATTGGCCTTTCAAGTGCAACAGAAGTTTTATATGATAGAGGTATACAATACTATAACGACCTTCACATGTAATGAATTTTTGAATGATGTACACCATCTCATCCCATGGGTGCACTAACCAGCTTCTTGGGACACCCTTTTTCCAGTTAACTGAAGAAACCCTTGACCTGGACATAAACTGAGTCCATGATTTTTCCTTGAACTGCTTAGTTTTGAAATACTTCTCTCCTTCAGGACTGATTTCCAAGGTTTGTGCTATTATATCTTCTGAAATTATAAAAGAGACATTTCCTACTAGAGTTTTCTCTCCATTGAAGGAAAATGCAAATTGCTTCGTAACCTCTTCATTATTCCCATTAAATTTCTGTAGGAAAGGCAACCAATGTTTTTCCTCTAGAATTTTGACACAGTCCTCATGATACTTTAGTCTATCAAATGTTTCGGGCTCCACTCTGTTGGTCATTGGTTTAAAAAAATTCTCTGTTTTAACCCCTTTTCTATGCTTCAAAAATTCTATCAAGGTTTTCAAGTGGTTACCTCTTCTCCTGCGTTCCACTGTCATGGTTAGCGTCCTTAATTCTCTGAGCCGCCTTCTTTAATTTCTTTGAGCTATTCTTCAAATTCTGGGCGGCCTTCTTCAATTACCTGAGCTATTCCTCAAATTCTGGGCGGCAGTAGAGAAAAACCCCTGTATAACTTGTCTGCTGTATTTTCTTCAATGGAACCACACCTGCTGTCTCGGCCCTCCTTAAGAACTCAGAGTCTAAAAATTAACTCTTTAACCACTCTATGAACTCAGAGAAATTAAAAATTCAACAACCGACCCTCACTTGCTTGGTATCATACAATATGCAGAGAACAAAGTCTTAAGGTCATGAGTTTGTTTGCAGGTTCGGAGAGCGCATTCAAATTGGTCATGAGTTTTTTTGCAGGGTCGGACAGCGCATTCAGATTATGAAAACAAAGGAGTAGTGCTAATTTATAAAAGCATAACCATGATATAAATCGTGTGATGATAACGGATACATTCCACTGCATAAACGAATTTGGGTCAGAGCATCGTTTTTATAACTCCATCAGTTGAAATTAAATGTAATCACGCATTTTACAAATGTCTTACCATTGAGCTGACTCTTCATTGAGTGTCCATACAGAACACTTCTTTGTTGGTACCTTTATTGATAGAGGGCGTATCTAAAAATGATGAGTTTTTGAAGAGCGATTTTGAAGAGCGTAATAGGGATAGGAAATAGAAAACAGGCTAAATTATGAATGGGAATAGAATAATAGGCTAAGGTATGAATGGAAATAGGAAATAGAATAATAAGCTAAGGTATAAATGGAAATGATCATTTAGAAATAGGCATAAGGAATAGGAAACAAAGGTTATGGATATAGGGATTTTTGAAATTGATAATCAAGCAATAATAATTATCATTTTTGAACACTAAAATAATTTAAGAATTTTAAATGTTAAAAATGAAAATTTCAACAATACTTTACACTTGTTGACTGACAGAATGTTGATTTGGCTTGCACAGGTGACTGATCTGTTTGTACAGGTATGACTGATCTTCATCTTTCAAAACAGGTCCCTTTGAAATGAGTATAACAGGTCCCTTTTTAAAATCTGAAGAACCATCTTTATTTTTCAAAACAGGTCCCTTTGAAATGAATGTAACAGGTCCCTTTTAAAATCTGAAGAATCATCTTTTATGCAGCTTCTTTTATCCTTGTTGTTGATGTAGCCTTCGAATTCTGGTAATAAACAACCTTTGAAAATTTTGTTGAAGTAGAACAGGTCCCTCTGAAGTAGCCTTTGTTGATAATGTATCTTTTGTTGAAGTAGAACAGGTCCCTCTGAAGTAGCCTTTATTGATGATGTATCTTTAATGCAGTCCTTAACAGGTCCCTCTGATATTGATAATGTTGACATAGTCTTCTGAACAGGTCCCACTGCAAATATTATTGCTTAAACAGGTCCCTCTAATTAGAACAAAAGTAGCTCTTTATTGAAATACTGAACAACTGAATTGAAATACTGAATAACTGACACAAATTCCTTGAAGATTTAAAAATGAGGAGATGAAAAATCACTGATTCTTCTACCAAAGAGAAAAACCACTAATTATTCTCCCCCACTAAGTGTTTGACTTGTCCTCAAGTCGTTATTGAATTGATGAAAAACAATAAACAAGTAGAACAAAGAATTCTTACCAGCCAAATGATTGGTTTTCAAGTAAGAATTCGGGTTTAGAGTGTGCCAGAGTCTGGTTTTCACATCTAAACCATTATTTATTTCTTTATTTTTTTTAATTTATGTTTTTATTTTTATTTTTATTTTATTTTTAATTTTTAAAAAGAAATTGAAATGACTAATTTAGAGATATCACAGCTGAAGGCTGTGATATCTCAACCTCCTTTTGCTGAGATACTGTTTCAATAAAATCTTCCTTGCTTATGGGCTTATGATAGAGTTTCAGCCTGTGACCATTGACAGTAAAGGTCTTGCCTTCTCCATCAATTGTTGTAAGTTTGACCGATCCATTGTCATATGCTTCAACTATTTCATATGGGCCCATCCAATGTGTTGTAAATTTGGCTTTATGGTCTCTGAATTTACAGTCAAAGAGTAAAGCCCAGTCTCCCTCTTTAAACTGCTTCTTCTTAATGTGTGCATCATGCCACTGCTTCCTCTGTCTCTGCATTAGGATTGTTCTCTCTTCTGCTTGCTGTCTCATCTCATCTAACTGGTTTAATTGCATAATTCTCTCCTTTTGTGCTTCACGGAGATCAATTCCTAAATCTGCAGCCATCTTATAAGTATGTATTTGAAATTCGATAGGAAGCAGTACCTCTTTTCCGTACACCAACTGATATGGTGTAAATCCAGTAGTGTCTTTCCACGTAATCCTGTAAGCCCACAGTGCATCTTTGAGTTTTTCTTCCCAATTCTTTCTGTTCATTGATACTATTTTAGTGATAATCCCCTCCAAAGTTTTATTTGTTGATTCCACTTGGCCATTGGCCTGTGGATGGTAAGGTGTGCTTTTTCTGTGCTTGATCTTATATTTTTCTGTTATATCTTGAACTAACTTTGAAGTGAACTGAGTACCCTGATCTGTGACTATCTCCCTAGGTACTCCATACCTTACAAAAATTTCTTCAAAGAGGAAGTTTACCACTGTTTTCTCTGTTGCTCGGACTAATGCTTTTGCTTCAGCCCATTTTGTCACGTAATCAGTACATACTAGGATGTACTTTTTTCCCTTTGATGGTGGATTGATGGGACCTACAAAATCTAGAGCCCATTTCTCAAATGGCTCTAAATGTACTTGGGGCTGAAGTGGCATTTCATCTGAAGCTGTGGGTCTGCCCATTCTTTGACTGTAGAAATTTGCTGAATAATGATTAATTATCCACCGAGACTATCCTGATCACATACAATTCGAATTCATATGCAACACATAATCTCTTCCACTCAGATCATCAAACATGCGGAAATAAAACAAGCGATAACACATCAAATCATCATACACATTAACACAGTATGTATGGGGAAAGCTTATAGCTGAAAAACCCGCAGCTATTGTGTATATTATAATGGAGAAAACATGTAACAAACTCAGTACAATACTCCTCATAAGTACTCAGTACTTTCTCATAAAGTTACACACAAACTAGCTTGGTTTTGAACAGGTTACTGGTTCAAAACTCACCGCCAATTGCCTTGCCTCTATTGCGCAATCCAGGCCTGTCTAAATAGAGATCCAAGGTTCGAATCTCCTTGGCTTGACAGCGCAATCATCATAGGCAATTCCTCAAAGTGTGGTGCAAATCTCATGCACAACTGATGTCGCCACTGATAGCTAACTCCACCCTTTCATCTACCTCTTTCACTGGTCTCCACTGAACTGTTCATGCACTGTAGTGAACTGACGTGTTCTTGAGTTGAATAATGAGTTACTAATTAATGAATTAAATAATATTTAATTCACTCCACTCATAACTAGTTGATTAGCTAGTTAAACTAATCTCAACCAGTTAAACTAAATTAAACCGAACACAACTCCACTAGCTGTCTCATTAACTCCACCAAACTTCTGCCACTGAAGTCCTAACTGAAGTCAACCATGCATGTGCTCACCAAAACCTTAGGAATAGCGTAATTCCTCTGTCAGATGCATGAGCCACTTCTGTAGCTCGAACTGAAGTGCTCCAAGAGAGTAAACTGAAGTTTAGAGTCCAAATATTATTAAGGGTAAACAATATTTGACTTCCCTATTTTTAGGATAGGCAGTCTAAAAATAGACTTCGACCTATAGGTCCAAAAATAGAGGTCCATCTATTTTTACCAACATGACCAATACTCCAAGAATAACATACTGCAACCCCTGGACCATGCTCCATATGTCTAAAAACAGACATAGTCTAAAAATAGACTTTGCGCCAGAATTTGCCTGCGGGCCCACTTAGTGAAGGCGACTTCATTTCACTAAGCTCCATCATCTTGCTGCATTTTCAACACTCCCTCTCAGCAAGATATGGATTATCTGCAACTCCTATCCTGCCTCTGTGGAATTCGAACTTGCTCCTGGTGAGCGCCTTCGTCAGGATGTCGGCATCCTGATCCTCCGTGGGAACATATGAAAGCATCATGATTCTCCGCTGAACACAATCTCTGATATGATGGTACCTGATGTCGATGTGTTTGGATCTATCATGAAATACTGGATTATCCGAGAGTTTAATGCAACTCTGGTTATCACAATAAATCACAGTAGGCTCCAAGTGTGACCCGAACAATCTGACCAGGATCTTCCTCATCCATATGGCCTCGCATGCAGCCAAGCTTGCTGCCATATACTCAGCCTCTGCTAAACTGAGTGCCACAGATATCTGCTTCCTGCTGTACCAAGAAACTGCTGTCGACCCGATACTGAAGATCCCTCCAGATGTGCTCTTTCTATCCATTGGGCTCCCTGCCCAATCTGCATCCGTGAAGCCACACAGCTTCACCTCATCCTCCTGTCTGTACCACAAACCATATCCCGATGTGCCTCTAAGATAACGCAATACATGCTTTCCTGCCTTCCAGAAGAGCTTGGTAGGCTTAACCATAGCTTGCGAAAGCTGGTTAACAGCATAGCATATATCGGGTCGTGTATTGACCAGACACATAAGCGACCCCACCAACTGTCGATAGACAGTGGCATCCACTACCTCCGCTGAAGTAGCATCCTCCTTCCTCCAACCACCAGGAAGAGGAGTGTCAACAGAAAGCCATGTGCCCCCGCATGTCGAACCTTCTGCATCTCCCGGCATAATTTCTAAGAAAAATAGTCCTCTGGCCGCGTTACCGCTAAATCTCCAATCCCAAGAAATAATGAAGGATGCCCAGGTCCTTCATCTCAAACTCTCGTGCAAGATCCTCCTTGCATGAAAGTATAAACTACTCATCGCTAGTCAAAATCAGATCATCTACATACAGTACGATGATCAACAACTTCCCCTCCACCACAATCTGGTACAGGTTAGGATCTGCCTCACTCTTGGAGAATCCAAGCTCGGTGAAGTAGCTGTCTATGCGAGTGTACCAAGCACGAGGTGCTTGCTTCAGCCCGTACAGTGCTCTCTTGAGTCGGCACACATGCGACTCACTGCTGAAGATCTCGAAACCTTCAGGCTGCTCTATGTACACCTCTTCCTCAATACCTCCATTGAGGAACGCAGTCTTCACATCCATCTGATGAATGTGCCACCCCATCTGCGCTGAGAGAGCAAGGATCGTCCGTATGGAAGAGTACCTTGCGACAGGTGCAAAAGTCTCCTCATAATCGATCCCCTCGATCTGTGAGAAGCCACGGGCGACAAATCTCGCCTTGTACTTATCCACACTCCCGTCAGCTGCCTGCTTCACTTTGTAGATCCATCGCGAACCCACCACTGATTTCCCCACCGGTCTTGGGACAATCTCCCATGCACTGTTCCTGACGATCGAATCATATTCTTCGATCATGGCATCGACCCATGCGGGTTCCTCCACAGCTTCCTCAAAAGAGGATGGCTCCGTCACAACACATTGACTCACAAGAGCCATGTATCCAGTGTACCGATCCGGTGACTGTCTCTGTCTGCGCTGTGCTGTGGGTGGTCCTACAACCTTCTCTGCATCCCGAGCCAGTCGCTCAGCTTCTGTAGTGCGCATGCGCCCTCTGATGGTTGGCGCTGCCTGGGTGGTTTCTTCCACCTCCTGAACCTCTTCTTGTGGCTGATCCACATCCGGAAGCTCCTCCTTAGGAACTAACAGCTCCTCATCTGCATGCAAGTGTAGCTCCCTCTCAAGCGAACACTGCATGGCTTTCTCCTCCTGGAATTTTATATCCCGTCGCACAACGGTCTTGCGACTGTCTGGCACATACACCCGATAGTTGTGAGGTGTATCAGTGTACCCCACAAATATTCCAACTTCAGCAGTTGGATCCAGCTTCCTTCTTGCATCCTTCGTCACATGCATGTAGACAGGAGATCCGAAAATCCGCAAATGGGAAATATCAGGCCTCTTGCCAGAATAAGCCTCCTCTGGTGTACTCATACCAAGAACCTTGTGAGGACAACGGTTCTGCACATACACTGCTGTATTGCATGCCTCAGCCCACAAGTGAAGGGGTAGGCCCTGATCATGCAACATCGCCCGTGCAGCACCCACGATCGTTCTGTTCTTCCGCTCAGCCACCCCGTTCTGCTGTGGGTTATGGGGTGCGATGAGCTCTCACCGAATCCCTTCTGCACTGCAGAACTCCTTGAATTCAGCCGAGATGAATTCACCACCGTTATCACTCCTTAGAGCAATCACCTTCTTCCCCGACTCCTTCTCGACCAGTGCTTTAAACTCACAGAACTTCGCGAATGTATCGCTCTTCTTCTGCATGAAGAAGATCCAGCACTTTCGAGAGAAATCATCAACAAAGATCACATAATACCTGTGCTTTGCTGTCGAAGCAACAGAGAAAGGACCACACACGTCTGTGTGAACTCTCTCAAGGATCGTCGTGGCGCGACTATCCTTCTCGCGAAAGGTGGCTTTCACATACTTCCCTAAAGTACACCCCTTGCACTGATCTGACTGCGCAAGGGTGCCCTTAGGAAGTCCAGTAGAAATCTGCTGCAGAATCTTCAAAGCTCCATGGTGAAGATGGCCCAATCTCCTGTGCCATAGTTCGCCCTCATCATCCCGGCTCACCACTTCTCCCGCTTTGCATGCCATAGTTGCGCAGTCATCTACCTGCAACTGATAAAGGTTCTGAGTTCGAACCCCTATCTTCCGGGTCTCTCCAGTAGTCTTACTGCGCAGGAAAGCTTTTCCTTCGCTGAAGACCACATCATAACCCTTATCCTCCAACATCGCTACTGAAATCAGGTTCTTCTTCAATCCCGGTACATGCATGACATCCTTTAAGACAAAGGGTTTACCAGACTCCCTCTGAAAGGATACGGTACCGATACCAGTCGCACTGTATCTACCGTCATCGCCCATCTCGATGTGCATACCCAAATCCTTGTCCTCCAGATCTGAGAACAAGTCCCGATCTCCCGTCATATGAAATGACGCACCGCTGTCCAAGAACCACACCGATCCCATCACACTTGAAACCAAGCATGCAATCAGTGAAAAGTCAAGCTCGAACTGTGAAGCCAAAGCTTCTCCATCTGCAGATCTTTCCGCTTGCTTGTTCTTCTTCTTCTTTGGACAATTGGTAGCATAATGTCCGTGATCATGGCAGTGAAAACACTTCACTTTCGCCATATCCTGCTTCTTGCCCTTTGCACCAGAATGAGAGGTTTTCTTACCCTTCCCTTTCTTTTCTTTGGCCACCAAAGCGCAATTTTCTTCATCATCTCCCTTTGATGAAGATCCATCTCGAGTAGTCCTCCTTATCTCCTCCTGCATGAGATCCGCCCAAAGGCGCTCCCATCCCGGCAGCTTCTCCCGACCATTGACACTGTCTTGATATGAGTGCCAAGCCTTCGGAAGACCAAGGAGAGCCAGGTCGACCATGTCCTCGTCTTCGACAGTCACCCCCACACTTCCCAGCTCATATCTGCATTGAGTGAACTTCGTGAGGTATTTGGCGATACTGTCGCCCTTCTCCATCTTGATGTTCTTGAGCTTATCTTTGAGCGCCAGCTTCCTTTGGTCGCTCTTACTCTGGAATAGATCCGT
This sequence comes from Pinus albicaulis, assembly GCA_034641835.2. Classification (NCBI taxonomy): domain Eukaryota; kingdom Viridiplantae; phylum Streptophyta; class Pinopsida; order Pinales; family Pinaceae; genus Pinus; species Pinus albicaulis. The sequence continues at coordinate 651,488,446 of CM076573.1, read as the reverse complement.
CAAAGCTTTCCACATTAAATATGGAGTAGCCTTTCCATGCAGGCTGGATACAATATGATCCTTGACGCCCTCCAACAGGATCCTTTGACATTTCGCCATCTTCTTTTGCCATGCTTCGACTTCAGCAGGATCAGTGGGCCTTTGGACATCCGTATCCACGAACTCCTTCAGTCCATTATCTTCTAATACTACCTCCATGCGATCCTTCCATGCAACATAATTCGAACTGCCTTCAAGAGCATATTCGAGTCGCAAACCGTTGAAAGACATTTTCAACACCGGCGCCAAGAAAACAAAACTACTACAAAATTCGAATTCCACCTCAAAGCTCAACCGCTCTAGATCTGTGAGAACAAATTATTTCTAGCACAGAGATTGACTGCAAGGGGCATTTACCAGACCTTTCACTTTCCGAAGAAAGATGAATCCGGAGGCTACCTGGCCTGCATGCAGACTTTGTCTACCGAAATAAGTTTGTAATCACTGTGATGATCAATCTCTGCTTCAATAGCTCCGATACCATGTAGAAATTTGCTGAATAATGATTAATTATCCACCGAGACTATCCTGATCACATATCAATTCGAATTCATATGCAACACATAATCTCTTCCACTCAGATCATCAAACATGCAGAAATAAAACAAGCGATAACACATCAAATCATCATACACATTAACACAATATGTATGGGGAAAGCTTATAGCTGAAAACCCCGCAGCTATTGTGTATATTACAATGGAGAAAAAATGTAACAAACTCAGTACAATACTCCTCACAAGTACTCAGTACTTTCTCATAAAGTTACACACAAACTAGCTTGGTTTTGAACAGGTTACTGGTTCAAAACTCACCGCCAATTGCCCTGCCTCTATTGCGCAATCCAGGCCTGTCTAAATAGAGATCCAAGGTTCAAATCTCCTTGGCTTGACAGCGTAATCATCATGGGAAATTCCTCCAAGTGTGGTGCAAATCTCATGCACAACTGATGTCGCCACTGATAGCTAACTCCACCCTTTCATCTACCTCTTTCACTGGTCTCCACTGAACTGTCCATGCACTGTAGTGAACTGATGTGTTCTTGAGTTGAATAATGAGTTACTAATTAATGAATTAAATAATATTTAATTCACTCCACTCATTACTAATTGATTAGCTAGTTAAACTAATCTCAACCAGTTCAACTAAAATAAACAGAACACAACTCCACTAGCTGTCTCATTAACTCCACCAAACTTCTGCCACTGAAGTCCTAACTGAAGTCAACCATGCATGTGCTCACCAAACCCTAGGAATAGCATAATTCCTCTGTCAGATGCATGAACCACTTCCAAGGCTCGAACTGAAGTGCTCCAAGAGAGTAAACTGAAGTTTATAGTCCAAATATTATTAAGGGTAAATAATATTTGACTTCCGTATTTTTAGGAGAGGCAGTCTAAATATAGACTTTGACCTATAGGTCAAAAAATAGAGTTCCATCTATTTTTGCCAACATGACCAATACTCCAAGAATAACATACTGCAACCCCTGGACCATGCTCCATATGTCTAAAAATAGACATAGTCTAAAAATAGACTTTGCGCCAGAATTTGCCTGCGGGCCCACTTAGTGAAGGCGACTTCATTTCACTAAGCTCCATCATCTTGCTGCATTTTCAACATTGACAACTGTCACAACTCTTCACATACCTCTTGGAATCCTTAAAAATAGATGGCCAATAGTAGCCAAGGCTGAGAATCTTGAATGTTGTCCTCTTGGCTGCAAAATGCCCACCACACGGTTCGTCATGACAAGATTTTAAAATATCAATTATTTCATCATTTCTTACACATATTCTAATAATCATATCATAACCGGTGTAAAATAAATCTCCATTGATCCATGAATATCTAGCACTTTGTTTGATCAACCTCTTCTTCTCCTTTGTAGTAAAATGTGGAGGTGTCTTTCCTGTGGACAAATAATTGGCTAAGTCAGCATACCATGGATCTACTACTGAAATTGCAAACAGATTTTCATCTGGAAAAGAATCTTCAACCGGAACAATCTCACCTGAGTTCTGCAATCTAGAAAGAAAATCTGCCACCTGATTCTCCTTACCTGGCCTATCTAACACTGTAATATTAAATTCCTGTAGTAATAACAGCCATCTGGTTACTCTGCCAGTAGTGATTGGTTTATTCATTAAATATTTAATGGCTGAATGGTCAGTATGTACAAAAACCTCATAACCAGTGATATAGTGTCGGAATTTATTTACAGCATGTATGATTGCCAACATTTCTTTTTCAGTGACTGTGTAATTTAATTCTGCAGGTGTTAGATTTTTGCTGATAAAATAGATAGCATAATTAAAAGACTCTTCTTTTTGGCCTAAAGAAGCACCTACTGCAGTGTCAGATGCATCTGAAAAGATGTGAAATGGTAGGCTCCAGTTAGGTCCTTTTAAGACTGGTATGGTTGATAGTTTTTCTTTGAGTGTTTCAAAAGCTTTCTGACAATCTTCATTCCAGTTGAAAGGTGTATCTTTTGCTAAAATTTTAAACAAAGGTAGAGCTATTTTGCTAAAATTTTGAACAAACTGTCTATAATAGCTTGCATACCCAAGAAAACTTCTTACCTCTTTTTGAGTCTTCGGAATTGGAAAATTGACAATGATCTGAATTTTTGCTGGATCAACTTTAATGCCTTGAGAAGAAATATAGTGACCCAATACTATCCCTTCATCTAGCATCATAAAACACTTTTCATTGCTCAAGGATAGATTAGCTTCAATACATCTCTTCAAAACCTTCTCAAGATTTTCTAATGAATGCTCAAATGAATTACCATAGACCGAAAAATCATCCATATAAACTTCAACACATTCATGAACTAAATCAGCAAAAATAGTTAAACAGCTCTTTGAAATGTAGCCGGAGCATTACAAAGTCCAAATGGTAAAACATTATAGGCATAAGTGCCCCAGGGACAAGTAAAAGTGGTCTTATCCTGGTCCTCTAAGGCTATCCCAATCTGGTTATAGCCACTGAAACCATCAAGAAAAGAGAATGATGATTTCCCAGCTAAAGTGTCTAGCACTTGGTCGATGAATGGTAGTGGAAAATAATCTTTGAGGGTTGCTTTGTTCAATTGTCTATAATCAACACAAATCCTCCACTTGCCATTTTTCTTGGGCACTAATACCAATGGTGATACCCACTGACTGTCAGAGATAGGATATATAAAATTAACTTTCAATAGTTTTTGCAATTCCTCTCTAACAATATCTTGAAGAATGGGATTCATTCTTCTCTGTGGTTGCCTCACTGGTTTTATGTTATTATCTGTGTAAATATGATGAGTGCATGTTTCAGGGTGGATTCCGTGCATATCGGTGTAGTCCCAAGCAAATGCTTGCTGATACTTTCTCAATAATTGAATCAATTTTTCTTCCTGAGATAAGTCTAGGTGAGTGCTAATATTCAATGTTTTGCCCAGAATAATCTCTATAGTCTTACTTTGAGTGTTTGTGATAGATTGGATGGGAAAAATGTTTTGAAATGATGTTTGCAAAGAATGGAGTGTACATATTTCTTGAAAATTTTGTGCCAAAAATTCATTTGCAGCATGGTATTGTTCATTTCTTATTTCTTCAGACATTTCAGGTTCAGAAAGGAACAATTCTATCAAATCATCATTATTATCTTCATGAAAATCATAGATCTGATTGATGCTAAAAACAGATTGAACTTCTTCCTTATCATTGTATTTATCATCAAGCCATAAGTCGTTTGCTACTGCTGGTGTTTGTGCTGATGGGTAAAGAGTGAGTTGTTTCCTTTCAGTTCCTCGTGAAATGATCATATTACCTGATCGACACCCTATGAATGCATCAACAGTTGCTAACCATGGTCTACCAAGAATGATAGGGTGACCTCCTAAATTAGATTTTGGTTGAAGAAATAAAAATTCCACTGGATACTCCCAAGAATCCAGTGAAATAATTATATCCTCCAAAATTCCTTTAGGAATCACTTTAGACCTATCAGCTAATTCTAAGACAATTGGTGTGTATTGCAAGTTTCTCAGTTGGAGTGTTTTCATTGTGTCAAGAGTCATCACATTTATTGCTGCCCCTAAGTCAATTAAATTATTTGGAATAGGTATGTTGTTGATGATTGTAGTGACTCTGGGAATGCCAGGATCAACATACTTTTCCATTGATTTAGTGTTTGACATAAGGCCAGCTAGGTGTCCAATAACGTGAATTGTTTGTGGATCAAGTCTTTTTCTTGTAGGCTTCTTGAGGCATAACTCTCTAATTGCTTTAGTATATATGGGAATGTCTTTTATGGCTTGGAGAAGTGGAATTTTTATATAGACATTCTTCAGCTCATCTAAATCATCAAACTGTGGTAAAGATATGGGAAGCTTTGGTTGGATCAATCTTTCCGGAAAAGGTGGTGATTGCAATGGTTGAATTTGTTTATTTTTTATGTCTTCATTTTGTTTCTTTTGATTTGGTGTTTCATTTTCAATGTTTTTGTTTTCCTCTTATTTCTCAGCTATGGGAAGTTCTTTTTGAAGTACCTTACCAGACCTCAACTCAATATTTTGTAAAGGTAATGTGGGATATGATGGTCCCTCATCTACACTGTAAGCTGGTCTTTCTGCTCTATTATTTGGATTTGATACAGGTTGAGCAGGAATCTGATTGGGTCTAGGAGGTTGGTTAGATGGAAGTTGTAATTGGGGTGGATTTATTGGTGGAGGAGCAGGCAATGTTTGTTGAATGTTTTGGGGTGGATGAACAACTTGTTGCTGAGGATATTGCTGATATGTTTGAGGATACTGCTGATATGGCTGATGATACTGTTGATATGGTTGAGGATATGATGAGTATGGTTGAGGATATGATGAGTATTGCTGAAATGGTTTCCATTGTTGTTGTGGGTAATTTTGGTGTTGCCATGGCATGGGTACATTCCAAGAATTTTGAACATACATTTGATCTTGTGCGGGAAATTGCAAATTCTGGTTTGGAAACATACCTGGAGGTGGAGGTCTTGGCTGCCATGGTCTCTTGGCACCCATGAAATACACATTTTCCATATCTGCATTGGCTTCCAAGTTACAATTCTGCAAAATCTTGATTTTAGAAAAATGAAATATATCATGATTTTCAGTACAAAAAGCACACACTTGAATGTTTTCTAAAGGACAATCTTTCAAAGCATGTTTCTTCCGGCATTTTGGACAAAAGACAACCATTAATTGATCTTCTTCTTCTTGTCTTTTCTTTGCTTTCATAGTGTCAATTTGATTTCCTAAGGTGCTCAATAGGTCTGTTTTGAATTCTTCTAATAGATTTCCTATTTCAGCCCTTGTGACACTAGCTGAAGCAGATTTTGTGGCTTTGGATGATATAGCTCTTTTTCCATTTCTAGCTTTTCTCCTGGAATACTTTTCACATAAGTCAGAAATTTCATCATAAGGTGGAAATATCACCTTTGCCCATAAAATTAAGATCATCTAAGTATTCCTCTCGAATGCCCTTCAAAAATATTGTTCGAATCATATCAAGAGACATGGTTCTATGTTTCGATTTTTGTAAATTGTAGACAAATTGTTCCAAATACTCCTCTAAAGTTTCATCCTCCTGTTGATTCATTATGAAGATATCATCTTTAGAATCTTTCGATCTACAATAAGGTTGATATTTCTTTAGGAATATTTTTCGCATGCCATCCCAATCAGTTATTGCATGTTCACCTAGTCCCATGAACCATCTTAATGCTGATGCCTTTAATGTTGCTGGGAAGAGTCTAAGCCTATGGGCATCATCTGTGTAACCATATGTTCGGCATACTATGTCAAATTCAAACAAGAATGAATCAGGATCTTCCGAAGCCATGCCATAAAAATTTGGTAACACAGATGGAGGTATATTTTTCATTTTGATTTCCTCATCATGATTTTCTCCTGGTTCTTGAATAGGAAATTTAAAGGTTGACTCTTCCTCCTCTCTTCGATCTTGGTCTTGTTTTTGTTTCAGTTCAATTTCTCGTTCTCTTATCCTTTCCTCCTGCTGTCTCTCATATTCTCTAAGTTGTTCAGGAGTGGGTCTTCTTGCTGATCCTCCTCCTTCCTCAGCCATTTTGATAGGTTCCTCTGTTGTTTTAAGTTCTTGTTCAGTGTCACTTGTTTCAAAGAGAAGTTGTTGTGTTGGTTTTTCTCCTAATTGAATTTGTTCAATATCAGTAGGTTCAAGGAGAGATTGTTGAGTTGTTTTGCTGCTTTCTCTTGTTATAGAGGATTCAGGGAGATGTTTATTCTTTGCTTCGTATGCCAATAAAATTTGTCTCTCTATAAGTGTAAGTCTTTGGCCTGATTTTTTTTTATCCTCTAGTTCTTGTACAGTGACTTTCCCAGCTGGTGTTGTGTGTTCAATTCTTTCTAAAGGATCTGCTCCTAGTGGTGGGTTAGTTCTTGGATGGGAGATTTTTACGAATCTGCCTTTATCATCTCTAGGTCTAGACATATGTAAACATGACTTCTAAAATGATGAATTAAAATTAAATCTATGTTTTTGTTTGTTTTTGTTTGTTTTGAGTTTATTTTTTTTAGAACTCCTCTAGTTGCGCCTCCCCGGCAACGGCGCCAAAATGTAAAGACCAATCTAGGATTCTAGATTAGACTCGATTTAATGTCGACCAGGGTCAGTAGTTTTAGAGGCACATCTAATATTTTTAGACCTAAAAGGTTATGTTCTATATGTTTAAATAAATGTCTAATTGTGACAGGCTCCAGTACTCCTTTACAAGAGGCTAAAATATGTTTCCTTTTCACAATTTAAACATTTATATTATCAAATTTAATCTACTGATCTTAAAAAAGCAGAGTGTTACTAATCTGAGCTTTTCAATCCTCTTACGAGGATATGTTTCACAAAACTCCTTTAAGATAAGACATTAAACATTCTAGAAATCAAATTCATAAAAACAAACATAATTCATAGAGATATTTTGAAATCCAATGCTCGATTATACCTCTTACAAGGACTGATTCAATAATTCTGCAATTGAATTTTCAAGCTAATACTATGAATCATAAAATAACAATAATTTCAAGAACTTCTAATTAAATGAATGAACTCACAAGAAATGAAATGAAATACGCTGCTCAGATCTGAATACTAATTTCTATGAAACATAAACATAAAAGAAAGTGTACCAATATTTACTTAGGGCCCTTCCATGCTCTGATGGCACACTTTGATAACTTCAAATGATAAACCTTTAACTCGTAAACACTGTGATTGGTGAAATTCTACTTTTCATTAAGTTCTGGAAATGATTACATTCAAAAACAGAGATCTGGAATACACTTTACAGTCTTAAGTCTGATTTCTTCAACGTTTTCATTAGCTAACTTTTCTAATCAAAATCCTCCTATTTATTACAATTTACAACTAGAAGGCTATATTCGTTCCTTCTTCCTCCTAACTGATTCCAAAATAGTTCGAATCAGTTTAGAATTCCTAACTTTAAGCAAAAGATCAAGTACATCATTATAGCTTTTGATTTTTCTGCTGAAGAGGCTGAGTTTGACCGTCTTTGACCATATATCCAGGAACCCCAAATTCGATGCTAAATAGATTTTCAACCATATTTGTACATCCTAGATCACATCCATGCCTTTTATTTCGATTTTCCTGCCATGCCACATGTCACAACATAAACTGATTACAGGAAGTCACTACATCCCGTAATTTTGTTGAAAAATTCCAAATTTTAACATAAAAACTCATAAATTAAATTTAATGCAAAATAACAACTATAATGCTTCACTAATCAATTTCAATGGACTTATGGGAAGTTTATGGAGAAAAATGATAAATAAATGATGGATTTTTAAGAGAAAAGGGTAGCAATAAAATAGTACCAACATACCATTATTCTCAAACACCATGCTGCGCTTTTTGAGATTGATGACACCCCCCATGTCTATAGCCCAGTCCAGTCTGAGGAGTGCAGGGTAAGGATCCGCATCCTCCACAATTTCTATGACTTCAAAGTTAACTAGGACTTTTACTCCTGCGATATCTACCATGAATTTTGGCAACCTTCCCAGAGGGATGATCTTCTGTTGATTCGCCATGCACAACTGGATGGTGGACCATTCCAATTTAGGCTCTCCCATTCTTTTCCATGTTTTCTTTGGTAATACGTTCGCATCCGACCCAAGATCGAGAATAAATTGATCCATCTCGTAGTCGCCAATCTGCGCAATCAACCGCATTTCTCTTCCGGTGCATTTCCTATAGCTGTATAGCTTGTGTACATCCCTGGTCTCAGGAATTGTATTGGGTTGGGTTGCGCAACTATGCAGTGATACTTGAAGGGTTTCTACAGCCTGTGGGTTACGTAGCAGCTTCAGACATGCCTACAGAAAGGGCTCAACTCCTTCCTCTATCTTGAGGTGCGTCGGTGGCTGTGCAGGAGCTGCTAGTGTTTCTTGCCCTTTGATGTTCAATCCTTCCGAAGAGGTCGTAGGATCCTGGGTAAGCACTTCCTTGGCTCCTTGGGTGACCATCTCGCTGCGTGTCATGATTTTTATACTTGGGTCTACATTCCTTAGCTCGGTTTAACTCTTTGCACATTCTACATAGGGGTGGGCTGTTTTTCCTGCATTTTTTCTATCAGGATCGGACAGTCTTCAATCTCATGGTCCAGCTACCAACAATATTTGTAGGATTTCCTGGTGGGATTTGGGAAGTCCCTGGCGAAGTGCCCTACCTCTCCGTAGTTATAGCAGATCAGCTGCCCCCGCCCCTGTCCCGTGCTTCCTCCCCGACCCCCCTTGCCCCTTGCGGGGTGTTGTAGCTCCTAGAGACAACCTAGAGTTGTGATAGACCAGTGCCTAGGACATCTTAGCAAAGCAAGGAGCGTATAATGTAATGTGTGAAGTTGTCAGCTTCAGCTCACATGCTATCTCCTGTAAACAGGGAAATAAAATAGAATGGGACCAAACCCTCAGAAACTGACACAGGAAAGAGATACTGCAGAGGCAAGATGCAGAACTCTAATACAAAAGCAACAGACAATTCAGAGACAGTTTACTGCAAAGCAGGCCGATTCAGAAATACTTCACAGACATAATTTATCAGAAGGTGTACGTAGTGAAAGAAATATTGAGAAGATATTAGTTAACATTGAGTTGATACCCAAATATACAATACCACCATGCATGGGCTTACAAATCTAAGAATCCATACATGACAATAGCATTTTAAAAGCACCCTCCCAAAGCAACTAATAAAGCAGAAGTATGGTTAGCTGAATAATGGAACAAAATATCATGCATGAGCCATATTTAAAGCGCTTGACTGATCCGAGTATGGGCATCAACTAGGATGAATCCTTACCAGAAATCAGTGAGCCACTCGCATTCCAAAACATGATACAGGAAAGATGGATGAGATGAAATGACATATTTAAATAACACATAAAAGAGAGTTATAGACTGTGAAATACCAAAGACCAGAATCCTCTTTGACAGTCAGAACTCCTCCTCACTGAGACCCTATGGGCTCTGAGCCTTCATACAAGAGTTTTACAAACTGTATACAAAAATCCTTTCACTGCATAATTTTCTGATAAAAATCTGGAACCTTTTGTTGAAAATGCAGCAAGATGATGGAGCTTAGTGAAATGAAGTCGCCTTCACTAAGTGGGCCCGCAGGCAAATTCTGGCGCAAAAGTCTATTTTTAGACATATGGAGCATGGTCCAAGGATTCCAGTATGAGATTCTTGGAGCATTGGTCATGTTGGTAAAAATATATGGGACTCTATTTTTGTGACCTATAGGTCGAAGAGGTCGAAGTCTATTTTTAGACTGCCTATCCTAAAAATAGGGAAGTCAAATATTATTTACCCTTAATAATATTTGGACTCTAAACTTCAGTTTACTCTCTTGGAGCACTTCAGTTCGAGCTATAGAAGTGGCTCATGCATCTGACAGAGGAATTACTCTATTCCCAAGGGTTTGATGGCATCATGCATGGTTGACTTCAGTTAGGACTTCAGTGGCAGAATTTTGGTGGAGTTAATGAGACAGCTAGTGGAGTTGTGTTCTGTTTATTTTAGTTGAACTGGTTGAGATTAGTTTAACTAGCTAATCAATTAGTTATGAGTGGGGTGAATTAAATATTATTTAATTCATTAATTAGTAACTCATTATTCAACTCAAGAACACATCAGTTCACTACAGTGCATGATCAGTTCAGTGGAGACCAGTGAAAGAGGTAGATGTAAGGGTGGAGTTAGCTATCAGTGGCGACATCAGTTGTGCATGAGATTTGCACCACACTTGGAGGAATTTCCCATGATGATTGCGCTGTCAAGCCAAGGAGATTCAAACCTTGGATCTCTATATAGACAGGCCTGGATTGCGCAATACAGGCAAGGCAATTGGCAGTGAGTTTTGAACTAGTAACCTGTTCAAAACTGAGCTAGTTTGTGTGTAGCTTCATGAGAAAGTACTGAGTACTTGTGAGGAGTATTGTACTGAGTTTGTTACATGATTTCTCCATTATAATATACACAATAGCTGTGGGGTTTTCAGCTATAAGCTTTCCCCATACATATTGTGTTAATGTGTATGATGATTTGATGTGTTATCGCTTGATTTTAATTCCGCATGTGTGATGATCTGAGTGGAAGAGATTATGTGTTGCATATAAATTCGAATTGTATGTGATCAGGATAGTCTCGGTGAATAATTAATCATTATTCATCAAATTTCTACATGGTATCGGAGCTATTGAAGCAGAGATTGATCATCACAGTGATTACAAACTTATTTCGGTAGACAGAGTCTGCATGCGGGCCAGGTAGCCTCCGGATTCATCTTTCTTCGGAAAGTGAAAGGTCTGGTAAATGCCCCTTGCAGTCAATCTCTGTGCTAGAAATAATTTTTTCTCATAGGTCTAGAGCGGTTGAGCTTTGAGGTGGAATTCGAAATTTTGCAGCAGTTTTGTTTTCTTGGTGCCGATGTTGAAAATGTCTTTCAACGGTTTGCGACTCGAATATGCTCTTGAAGGCAGTTCGAATTATGTTGCATGGAAGGATCGCATGGAAGCAGTATTAGAAGATAATGGTCTGAAGGAGTTCGTAGATACGGATGTCCAAAAGCCCACTGATGCAGTTGAAGTCGATGCATGGCAAAAGAAGATGGTGAAGTGTCGAAGGATCCTGTTGGAGGGCGTCAAGGATCATATTGTATCCAGCCTGCATGGAAAGGCTTCTCCATTTCTAATGTGGAAAGCTTTGACGGATCTATTCCAGAGTAAGAGTGACCAAAGGAAGTTGGCGCTCAAAGATAAGCTGAGGAACATCAAGATGGAGAAAGGCGACAGTATCGCCAAATACCTCACGAAGTTCACTCAGTGCAGAGATGAGCTGGGAAGTGTGGGGGTGACTGTCGAAGACGAGGACATGGTCGACCTGGCTCTCCTTGGTCTTCCGAAGGCTTGGCACTCATATCAAGATAGTCGAAGTGTCGAAGGATCTTGTTGGAGGGCGTCAAGGATCATATTGTATCCAGCCTGCATGGAAAGGCTACTCCATATTTAATGTGGAAAGCTTTGACGGATCTATTCCGGAGTAAGAGTGACCAAAGGAAGCTGGCGCTCAAAGACAAGCTCAGGAACATCAAGATGGAGAAGGGCGACAGTATCGCTAAATACCTCACGAAGTTCACTCAATGCAGAGATGAACTGGGAAGTGTGGGAGTTACTGTCGATGAAGAGGACATGGTCGACCTGGCTCTCCTTGGTCTTTCGAAGGCTTGGCACTCATATCAAGATAGTGTCAATGGTCGGGAGAAGCTGCCGGGATGGGAGCGCCTTTGGGCAGATCTCATGCAGGAAGAGATAAGGAGGACTACTCGAGATGGATCTTCATCAAAGGGAGCTGATGAAGAAAACTGCGCTTTGGTTGCCAAAGCAAAGAAGGGGAAGGGTAAGAAAACCTCTCATTCTGGTGCAAAGGGCAAGAAGCAAGATATGGCGAAAGTGAAGTGTTTTCACTGCCATGATCACGGACATTATGCTACCAATTGTCCAAAGAAGAAGAAGAACAAGCAAGTGGGAAGATCTGCAGATGGAGAAGCCTTGGCTTCACAGTTCGAGCTTGACTTTTCACTGATTGCATGCTTGGTTTCAAGTGTGATGGGATCGGTGTGGTTCTTGGACAGCGGTGTGTCATTTCATATGACGGGAGATCGGGAGTTGTTCTCAGATCTGGAGGACAAAGATTTGGGTGTACACATCGAGATGGGCGATGATGGTAGATACAGTGCGACTGGTATCGGTACCATATCCTTTCAGAGGGAGTCTGGTAAACCCTTTGTACTGAAGGATGTCATGCATGTACCTGGATTGAAGAAGAACCTGATTTCTGTGGCGATGTTGGAGGATAAGGGGTATGATGTGGTCTTCGGCGAAGGAAAAGCCTTCCTGCGCAGTAAGACTACTGGAGAGACCCGGAAGATAGGGGTTCGAACCAAGAACCTTTATCAGTTGCAAGTAGATGGCTGCGCAGCAATGGCATGCAAGGCGGGAGAAGTGGTGAGCGGGGATGATGAGGGCGAACTGTGGCACAGGAGATTGGGCCACCTTCACCCAGCAGAACTTTGGGGTACACGCAGAGTAGATTTCTCTTTGGTCTTCCTAAAGGCACTCTTGCGTAGTCGAGATCAGTGCAAGGGTGTGCTTTGAAGTATGTGAAAACCACCTTTCACAAGAAGGATAGTCGCACCACGGCAGTCACTTGAAATTCTGGGCAGTAGTGACGTTAACTCTCGGTTGCTTGAACGACAAAGCACAAGTATTATGTGATCTTTGTTGATGATTTCTCTCGAAAGTGTTGGATCTTCTTCATGCGAGAGGAAGAAACGTACATTTGCGAAGTTACGCGAGTTTAAAAACGCGTTGAAGGATTCGGGGGAAGAGGTGGGTGCTCAGGATTGACGGTGATGCAATTCATCTCGGCTAATTCAAGGGTTGCACGGCGCGAGAAGGGATCGGAAAACTCCCGCGCACCCCATAACCCACAGCAGAACGGGGTGGCTGTGCGGAAGAACAGAACGATCGTGGGTGCTGCACGGGCGATGTTGCATGATCGGGGCCTACCCCTTCACTTGTGGGCTGAGGCATGCAATACAGCAGTGTATGTGCAGAACCGTTGTCCTCACAAGGTTCTTGGCATGAGTACACGAGAGGAGGCTTATTCTGGCAAGAGGCCTGATATTTCCCATTTGCGGATTTTCGGATCTCCTGTCTACATGCATGTGACGAAGGATGCGAGAAGGAAGGTGGATCCAACTGCTGAAGTTGGAATATTTGTGGGGTACACTGATACACCTCACAACTATCGGGTGTATGTGCCAGACAGTCGCAAGACTGTTGTGCGACGGGATATAAAATTTCGGGAGGAGAAAGCCATGCAGTGTTCGCTTGAGAGGGAGCTACACTTGCATGCAGATGAGGAGCTGTTAGTTCCTAAGGAGGAGCTTCCGGATGTGGATCAACCACAAGAGGAGGTTCAGGAGGTGGAAGAAACCACCCAGGCAGCGCCAACCATCAGAGGGCGCATGCGCACTACAGAAGCTGAGCGACTGGCTCGGGATGCAGAGACGGTTGTAGGACCACCTACAGCACAGCGCAGACAGAGACAGTCACCGGATCGGTACACTGGATACATGGCTCTTGTGAGTCAATGTGTTGTGACGGGGCCATCCTCTTTTGAGGAAGCTGTGGAGGAACCCGCATGGGTTGATGCCATGATCGAAGAATATGATTCGATCATCAGGAACAGTGCATGGGAGATTGTCCCAAGACCGGTTGGGAAATCAGTTGTAGGTTCGCGATGGATCTACAAGGTGAAGCAGGCGGCTGATGGGAGTGTGGAGAAGTACAAGGCGAGATTTGTTGCCCGTGGCTTCTCACAGATCGAGGGGATTGACTATGAGGAGACTTTTGCACCTGTCGCAAGGTACTCTTCCATACGGACGATCCTTGCTCTCTCAGCGCAGATGGGGTGGCACATTCATCGGATGGATGTGAAGACTGCGTTCCTCAATGGAGTTATTGAGGAAGAGGTGTACATAGAGCAGCCTGAAGGTTTTGAGATCTTCAGCAGTGAGTCGCATGTGGGCCGACTCAAGAGAGCACTGTACGGGCTGAAGCAAGCACCTCGTGCTTGGTACACTCGGATAGACAGCTACTTCACCGGGCTTGGATTCTCCAAGAGTGAGGCGGATCCTAACCTGTACCAGATTGTGGTGGAGGGGAAGCTGTTGATCATCGTACTGTATGTAGATGATCTGATTTTGACTGGCGATGAGAAGTTGATACTTTCATGCAAGGAGGATCTTGCACGAGAGTTTGAGATGAAGGACCTGGGCATCCTTCATTATTTCCTGGGATTGGAGATTTGGCGGCGCAGCGGAGGACTGTTTGTTTCTCAGGGCAAGTATGCCCGGGAGATTCTGGAGAGGTTCAACATGCAAGGCTGCAAGCCTGTTGATACCCCTCTTCCTGGTGGATGGAGGAAGGGAGATGCTACTTCGGAGGAGGTAGTGGATGCCACTGTCTATCGACGGTTGGTGGGGTCGTTGATGTATCTGGTCAATACTCGACCCGATATATGCTATGCAGTTAACCAGCTTTCGCAAGCTATGGTTAAGCCTACCAAGCTCTTTTGGGAGGCGGGCAAGCATGTATTGCGCTATATCAGAGGCACATCGGGATATGGTCTATGGTACAGACAGGAGGATGGAGTGAAACTTTCTGGTTTCACTGATGCAGATTGGGCAGGGAGTCCAACGGACCGGAAGAGCACTTCTAGAGGAGTTTTCAGCATTGGGTCGACAGCAGTTTCCTGGTACAGCAGGAAGCAGAGATCCGTGGCACTCAGTTCAGCAGAGGCCGAGTACATGGCAGCTAGCTTGGCTGCATGCGAGGCTATTTGGATGAGGAAGATCCTCGCAGGATTGTTCAGGTTGCATTTGGAGCCTACGGTGATCTACTGTGATAACCAGAGTTGCATTAAACTCTCGGCTAATCCAGTATTTCATGATAGGTCCAAACACATCGACATCAGGTACCATCATATCAGAGATTGTGTTCGGCGGAGAATCATGATGCTTTCATATGTTCCCACGGAGGATCAGGATGCCGACATCCTGACGAAGGCGCTCACCAGGAGCAAGTTTGAATTCCACAGAGGCAGGATAGGGGTTGCGGATAATCCATATCTTGCTGAGAGGGAGTGTTGAAAATGCAGCAAGATGATGGAGCTTAGTGAAATGAAGTCGCCTTCACTAAGTGGGCCCGCAGGCAAATTCTGGCGCAAAATCTATTTTTAGACTATGTCTATTTTTAGACATATGGAGCATGGTTCGGGGATTTCAGTTTGAGATTCTTGAAGTATGTGTCATGTTGGTAAAAATAGATGAGACTCTATTTTTGAGGTCAAAGAGGTCGAAGTCTATTTTTAGACTGCCTCTCCTTAAAACAGGGAAGTCAAATATTATTTACCCTTAATAATATTTAGACTATAAACAGCAGTTTACTCTCTTGGAGCACTTCGGTTCGAGCTACAGAAGTGGCTCATGCATCTGACAGAGGAATCACGTGGTTCCCAAGGGTTTGATGGCATCATGCATGGTTGACTTCAGTTGGACTTCAGTGGCAGAATTTTGGTGGAGTTAATGAGACAGATAGTGGAGTTGTGTTCTGTTTATTTTAGTTGAACTAGTTGAGATTAGTTTAACTAGCTAATCAATTAGTTATGGGTGGAGTGAATTAAATATTATTTAATTCATTAATTAGTAACTCATTATTCAACTCAAGAACACATCAGTTCACTACAGTGCATGATCAGTTCAGTGGAGACCAATGAAAGAGGTAGATGAAAGGGTGGAGTTAGCTATCAGTGGCGACATCAGTTGTGCATGAGATTTGCACCACACTTGGAGGAATTGCCCATGATGATTGCATTGTCAAGCCAAGGAGATTCGAACCTTGGATCTCTATATAGACAGGTCTGGATTGCGCAATAGAGGCAAGGCAATTGGCGGTGAGTTTTGAACCAGTAACCTGTTCAAAACTGAGCTAGATTGTGGGTAACTGTATGAGAAAGTACTGAGTACTTGTGAGGAGTATTATACTGAGTTTGTTACTTGATTTCTCCATTATAATATACACAATAGCTGTGGGGTTTTCATCTATAAGCTTTCCCCATACATACTGTGTTAATGTGTATGATGATTTGATGTGTTATCGCTTGATTTTATTTCCGCATGTGTGATGATCTGAGTTGGTTGAGTGGAAGAGATTATGTGTTGCATATAAATTCGAATTGTATGTGATCATGATAGTCTCGGTGGATAATTAATCATTATTCAGCAAATTTCTACATTTTTCACACAAATTATTCAAGCAACTTATGCAAGCAACTTACATAATCTACTATACTTGCTCCATTGTAAATATTGTATTTGATATAAATACACATTTATGTTTTATAAATTCAAAAAAATTAAATAAATTTGTTAATTCACTCAAAATTAAAATTAAAATAAAAAAAATATTCGAGAATTAAGTCTATATAAATTTTTAAATTATATTATATTAAATTTTTGTAAATATATATATATATATATATATATATATATATATATAACCAATGACCATCCTTACCAGGCTAATTTTATTTTATCAAATTTATAAATTTAAATTAATTATGCTATTTTTTAAATCAAATACTTTGGAAATAAATTTTTAAATTTTTATTCAATTATAAAATTAAATTTTATTATAAATATTTTTATAATTACATTGAATATTTATAAACTCAAAATTTTCAATCTATATTTTATTAATTCTATAAATTTAGAAATTTATTTTAAAATATTATAGGTATTGTTTAATATTAATTTTATTATGATTATAAATATTTTATGATGTTGATGATGGGGGTTAACGTTCACTGAGAACTTTGGTTTATCGAACTTAAAAAACGAATTATATAATTTTGACATGTTAAAAGGCTAGAAAGGTAGGTATTGCAACAAAGATTATGAAACTGAGATCTAATGTGGTATGAAACTGAGATCTAATGTGGGTGTAAGTAAGGCACTCTAACAAATTTTATGAAACTAAGATCTAATGTGGTATGAAACTGAGATCTAATGTGGGTGTACCTAAGGCACTCTAAGAGGAAGCGATTTTCATCCTCAATGCTCATATTCTCAGAGAGATAGCACATCCTTTCCACCCATGGTGTTTTAGGAACTGCCTAATAACCTGTTTCACTATGGAGCTCATGAGAGTTCGTTCTTATCTTAGCTACATTCATTTTTTTCTTAAGCTAGTTAAAACAGAAAGATACTTTTGATCTTCTAAAATAAGATTGATAACCTCCTTATAATATCTTAATTTTTTTTATTCTATAATTACATTTAATATTTCTAAACTCAAAATTTTCAAACTCTATTTTATTTTTTATAGAAATTTATTTTAAAATATTATAAATATTGTTTAATATCAATTTCATTATGATTATGCAATTTTATTTTTCTTTATTGAATTGAGGACATTGAAAAATTAGTTTCATTTTTCAAATTAGAGTTAATGATTTTTTTGTGACTTAATTGAATTTCATTTTTGCTTTTTTTTTATTGTTATTTACTTAGTTTTGAAATTTAGGTAAGAAAATTTTTTGTAATAATATTAGTTTTCTCATATATGGTTTAATTTTTTTTTAAGTTTTGAATAATTTTTAGGTATGAAAGTTTTTGTAATAATATTAGTTTTCTCATATTATTTTTATTTTTTAATAATTTATTGTATTTTTAATTTAATTTTTTTTGAGTTTTGAATAATTTTTATTTTGAAGTGATGATAAGAAATATTTCACAATAATAATAATCAATTATATAAATTATATAGTTTGTAAATGTAAATAGGTATTAATTTATGATAAACATCAAAACAATTACTCCAAAATACATATTACATTGATTAAAAAAAAAAAACTAAATTATAATTTTATTTTAAATTATTATTATTAATTATAAAAATAATCAATATATGAGTTAAACAATATTCTTAATTTTGGAAATTCATCCTACTTTACCATAAAAATTCACAACTTGCAAATAGCTTTTATGAGAACACTATGACTTATAAATGCCACATACCCAATATAACACATGTTGATAGGACATTTTCTTTAATTAATTAATTTAAGACAAATTAATTAAAAAAAGATAACTAACTTGAAGATTTTTTTTTCCCCTTAATCTGTGTATACTACTATGAATATTACAACATATTCCAATCTCCACCATCTACCTAATAATTACTAATAATTAAATTAAAATTCAAGAAATTCTACTCTAAAATAGACATGTTTATAAATATAATTAATTTATACTTGTAAATTAATTTAACCAAAACATTATATTTTTAGTTTAATTTTTTTAAGTTTTGAAGAACTTTTAGTTAAATCTCCTTTTAAGTTTTAAATAACTTTTATTTAGAAATAGTAATAAAAAATATTTCATTAATTATTCTAATTATTTTTTATTTGCAAATTAGATATTTAATCTTAATTTTATTTTTAAAATAAAGAAGTCCATTTTATAAAATAAATATATAATAAAATATATAACATTTAATTTTAAAATTATTTATTACAAATTTGTGTATATTTGATTTTTTTTCTCCTTAATCTCTTTATATCACAATACAACATTTTTATAAAATTAATCACATTACAACATTATTATATTATTTCAAGTCCCACCATGGATTACCTAATTCCATCATTTTGTATGGATCAAAATCTCACACCTCTTTTCATTTTGGATTCCTTTCATTGTTGATGATAATCAAACATGCCAATATCACAAACACATGGAAATATGACATTAGTTATAATTTTTTTATTTAATTTCTTGCATTCTCTTACTTCCTAAAATCATAGGATTACATGAATATTAGCTTGTCTTGTCCTGAAATCATTTAAGGTTTATGAAAAGTATAATTAGATATTTCTTATGTATAGGATTAAGTTAGATTGATTTGATATTATATGATTCTTTTATTTAGTTTTAATAATGATGAGATGAATGATAGAGTATATTAATAAAAGTTAAAATTGAGATGAAATTGTTTTTAATTGGTTAAGAGTTAATTTTTTTTTTTTTTTTTTTGAATATAATGATACACTGTAACAATTCAAGACTTAAAAACACATATTAAAAATAGGAAGCTTTTATTTTATTTTATAGATTATTGTAAGACATTTAATCATTTTCAAGACTTGCTAAATTCTAAATTAAAATAAATCTAAACTAATTTAATTCCCATTTTAAATTAATTTAATTTTTCATTTAAATAAATTATATTTCACATAAATATATAGTATGAAATTATTTGTATTTTAATATTATTATTTATTTTTATATACCATTAATAAAGAAAAATGAGAAGTGAAAAACAGAATAAATAAACCAGTGGTAAGGAGAGAATAATAGATATAAAGTACAAATTGTTTCCAAAACCGGAATTATTGGACCACCAGTTCCAAACAAAAGCTTTCCCCAACATTTTGTTTCCAAAGGAGTACGCATCGAATCACGAGATTCAAATAAAAGTTATTTCCGAGCTTCAAATTAAGGATATTTTTAACATATGCCACGGGTATATAAACATACTTTTTATGTTTTATAATCTCAGATAAAGTTTTTAAATAAATTTGTTATCAAATATTCACTTGAATTGAAAATTTAAAAAAATATTATTAAGATTCAAGTCCCTAAAAAGTTTTAAAATATATTATATTAAATTTGTCAATATAACTTTTTGAATATATTACATTTCAGTTTTTAAAAATCAACGACCATGGTTACAAAATTAATTTTATTTTATTAAATTTATAAATTTGAATTAATTGTTATAATAAATTAAGTTATTTTTAAAATTAAATCATTTAGAAATAAATTTTAAAATTTATTTAACTATAAAATTGAATTTTATTATAAATATTTTTATAGTTATATTTAATATTTTTTCTAAAACTAAGTACTAATCGATGGAATTATTACGAGGATCAAAATTGGCCAGAATTTAGGCTAAAAAAATTAAGAAATCTTTAAGGTAACAGTGTTTGAATCATGATTTTGATGGTGGAAATGGATCAGCACCATCAAAAACCTCTAAGGCACCCAAAATATTAAAATTTGATAGTTATAATATGGATTTACAAAAATCTCTGCCAGATTTTCTTAAAATCTTACCGAAATTTCCATGATTTTCAGAGCAAGAAAGCAGTGTAATTAGACTACGACTATTGTAATTTTCAAACTCTATTTATATATCTTTTAAATTTAAAAAATAAATTGTCTCAAAATATTGTAAATATTATTTATGTAAATTTCTACATATATGTTATATTTGAGTTTATTGATGTTTTAGGTTTAGAGTGGTCTTACCACTAATTAGGAGACTCGATAAAGCAAGATAAATCTATCATGCTTTACTTGAGTTTCTAGGTTTAAAGTGGTCTTATCACTCATCATGACTCGTAAAGCATGATAAATCTATCATGCTTATACATAACATATCAACTTAATTACTAGTTATGAAAATATACACAAGTATTGTTTAATATCAATTCCATCAGTCCGTTGAGAAACTTTGTTGACTGAGTTAGAAATATCAAAATGTGGAATACATGACTTACGAGGTCTCATGGAAATGAACCATCTCCATACTTTAAGAGTAAGCGGTTGCCCTTTAGGCGAATTGCCATTTAAGGAGGAATCTGTCCCGAAGAAAAAGAGAAAGGGAAGAGCAACTGACAAAGCCCTCATTCCGGTTTAAGTGGTTAGAGTTGTACTGCACAAAAATATCAGAGGTATCTTTACTTCAAGGTGTGCATCAAAATGTGGAATACATGACTTACGAGGTCTCATGTAGATGAGCCATCTCCATATTTTAAGAGTAAGCTGTTGTCTTTTAGCCGAATTGCCATTTAAGGAGGAATCTGCCCCGGGTGAAAGAGAAAGAGAAAGGGAAAAGCAACTGACAAAGCCCTTATTCTGGTTTAAGTGGTTAGAGTTGTACTGCACAAAAATATCAGAGGTATCTTTACTTCAAGGGGTGCAAGGTGTGCATCAACGTACAAGTCAATGTGAGGGTAATGTGTAATGAAGTTGTCTACTCAACATACGGAATAATTTCATATGTGTTCAAGTGTGTTTAAAGTGAAGTTGAGATATTTTTTATTTAAAATAAAAATAAAATATTATCTAATAGTAAAAACAATATAGTCTAATATTATTATAACAAAAATAAGCAAACATGTTTAATATATGAGATTTTATAAAAATATTTGATTTATTTTTAATAATTAAAAGTATATATATATATATATATATATATATATATATATATATATATATAATTTCACTTTTGACTGAGAGTTAGATGTATAATTCATTAAATTCTTAATATAAAATGAACATATAACATTTAAAAAATATTACTAATGACTATATATATACTCTAACTAATAGATGAAATGATCTTGTTAAATTTAACCAAAATAAGACATGGGTTTTTAAAAAATTTGAATTTAATTTGTTTAATCTATAGAATTTTGAGTGTCCCTAGAGTTTTTTTAGAGTTCTAAATCTATTTATGCATTCAAAAATGTATTCTAAACAACAAAAAATCACAATATTGCTTGATGCCACTGAAAAAATTTATTTCGTGTATAAGTTAGATTGTGCCTATTATATGAACAAACAAAAAAACTATGTATATATTATATGAAACAATTGGAAAAAATAAAATGTTATGTTCAAAAAAATTCAAGTAGTTTCATTATGAAATTCAGCAAATATTTGTTGGAATTGCAAGTTTAAGTTGGTTTGTCTACACAATCCAAATGGCCAAAGGGTTTTTCAAAGCCTCCAATCCATTTATGCATTCAAAAATAAATTCATATATATATATATATATATATATATCCATTTTAAACCATAGATCTATCGGGTGGTGAGGCATAAGACTAGGTGAGTTGCAAACATTTTTTCAAGTTTTGCATTTAAAAAAATATTTGCACCTCAAAAGATTTGATCCCTTCTCTCTAGATCAACAGTTAAGATGGGTCTATATTAGTGATTATGGAATTTCATTTGTATTTGGTGATATTTGTTCTATTTATTGAAGTGAAGACAATGAAAATTTGATTTTTTTTATTTTTCAAATTATTGTTAATAATTTATGTGAAGTAATTGAATTTTGTTTTTACATTTTCTTGTTATTCTAATAGTTCTTTAATTCATTTTTTTTAGTTCTGAATAGCTTTACTTTAAAGTGGTGGTGAGAAGCATCCCATCAATAATAATAACTAGTACAATCATATAAATTAAATGGTTGGTAAATACCTATAGACATTAGTCATTATAAACATCAAAAAAAAAATTACTACTACTAACTTATAACTTTATTTTAAACTATTATAACATTATCATTATAAACATCAAAATTAAATAATAATAATAATAAAAACTACTACTACTAACAACTTACAACTTTATTTTCAATCATTGAGATCATATATATATATATATATATATATATATATATATATATGAGTTAAACAATATTCTCAACTATGGAGATTCACCACTTGTAAATAGTTTGTGTTACAATACCATGGCTTATCAATGCCACATATCCATTATGACAAATGTTGATATAATTAATTAATTTAAGAAAGATTAATTAAAAGAACATAAGTAACTTGAAGATTCTACCATGTTCCATTGAAGTTAAATCTCCCCCATCAATCTAATAATTACTAATAATTAAATTAATATTATGGTACATCTATTCTAAAAAAACATGTCTATCCACATAATTAGTTAATACTTGTAAATTAGATATTTTAGAGGGCATTCTTCTAGACCATACTCTATGGTTTAACAAAAAATTTACATCTTTACTTTAACCTCTTTTATATTTTGAATGACTTTTACTTTGAAATAGTAACAAGGCCGCATAGCTAGCTTTCCTTGTGACTTAGCTTAATTATTGAACTTTGAAATGTATAAATCAATTGCCACATTTGAACATGTGAACAAGGGCTACATTGTAGATACTCTTTAAATATTGTTGCAAATATGAAACTTTTATTGAGAGTGATTAAGAAAGATATAGTCATAATAATGGATAAAGTATAAATCTTAGTTTTAAATTTTATGCACGTGAAAAGTTGAATTTAGGTCAAGATTTTTACAAACATTTTACATTTCAAGATCCATGCAAATGTTGAAATATCTATTTTTTAAATAAACATAAAATACTTATTAAATAAATAAATAAATATTATTTATAATTAAATTTAGTATTTAAATATTAAATAAAATTAAAGTTAATATAAATGTATGTGAGTGAAATACGAATTACAAATATATTTAAATTTCAAAATAAAATAATTATTAAAATAAATAAATAATAAAAATAAATATTATTTATAATTCCATTTAGTATTAAATAAATAATTTTTTTTAACTAGATTTAATTTTTAAATCTTAACTTGAAATAAATTTATGTCCATGAAATATGAATTATAAACATTTCAATTATAATTAGAAAGATGAATGAAGCCTATGAAGAGGTTGCAATGAAGATAAATGGCAAATAGAGGGGGAAAAATAAAGTTGAGTGAAAATTGGATCATTAAAAAGAATGGTATAGATTTGTTGAGGTTGTAATATTCCTATAACACCATTCGATAAATTGTATCCATAAATTTGTGAGGTGAATGAAGGCTAAGATCATAGATGAGGAGTAGAGTTATTTTCAGAAAAAGAAGTGGAATCCATTTTGTAAACCCACGCCTAAGATAAATTGACGCTTGTCGAGGGTGGTATTTTGTGCGGGACCAAATTGCAAAATTAAAAAATGTACGAATACTTAATGAGTCATGGTCACAAATCATGATTACCTGTAAAGGGAGTCAAATGAAGGTGTTTAACACATGTACATAAAATTGATAGCATCTACTAGATTAGTGCATAAAGCTGCAATACTCCCTCCTTAGCCAATAAAAATGGACACGGTAACCATATATGTAAAACATAAGCATGCTATTCCTGTCCACTGCATATTATATATCCTTATGAAAATATCAGAAAGAAACATCATATCTGCTTTACCCATCCCTGTCAGAACCATCTGCTTAAAACATGACACCATTAAAAATGCAAGAGAAGCAAAATCTTGTAGTCCCTATGCCTACTCAAAAACAAAAGTAAAATAGGAAAAAGAACCCAAAACCACATTGCTTGAAGTCAACCAAGGGAATTCTTACTGGGTCGAAATCATTCGTGAGCGGGGACAGAGCATTCATCGATGAGTTGTAGACTTTTATAGTGTTGTATCTTTATGATGCCAAATGAAGCCTCCAGCTCGTGCTTTGAGAGGAGATATGCTCTCGTATTGTTCTCTCTATATATATGATGCAATGGTGGCTCTTTGAGCATAGCCATTAGGTGTTTAATAAGTTGAATCCACCCCTGTAGACCATTAGGCTGGAAGCAAGAATTCCCAGTGATGCCATCAAGAACCGATTTTGCATCCCCATATATGTGCATTGTCAGCAGTTGAAGATTGTAAGCCATCCATAGAGCACTCCATAAAGTCAATACCTCTGTCTTTGTGTTAGAGCCTTTGCCTCCATTCCACAAAAGCTGAAATCTCTCCTGTTTCAAACTAAAAAATTTGACTATATGATGACAATAATATGAGCATAATTAATTCTAAAATCTTCATAAAAACACATCATACTAAATGTTAGTTCAATAAGCCAAAATGATTTTAGTTTTAATCATACATATTATCTTAATCATATTAGTTTTTGTTTAAGTTTTAATTTGTTAATTGTTTTTATTAAATTTGGGGAAAATTAATTATTAATAAATTAAAATTTATTAAAAAAATTAAAAATATTTTTTAAATATAAATAATATATAAATATTTACTAATTTGATTAGAAAAATCTAATAATAATTAAAATTTTGTTTATTCCATAAATTATATTTGAAATTTTAAATATATTCTATAAAACTTTAAAACCATAGCTTTTTATTTTAAACAAAGAAAAAACCAAAAACACACCATACTTAAAATAAAAATAAAATATTTTTTTTAAACAAAGAAAAAACCAAAAATCCATAAAACATTCCCAAAAACGCATAAGAAAGGATTTAGAAAATTAAAAGGGGGCGTGACAAGAAATTTATAAAAAAAAATGACATTTGTAACTTTTAGATAAATTGAGTTGTAGAGGGAGTTGTCTAGAGACGCAAATGGATTCAACACAATCAAAAATCTTTAGGGCACTCAAATACTAAAGTTTAACCACTGTTCAAGCTTTTCAAAAATATTTGTCGTAATTTTTCATTATCTTACTAGAATTTATGAGTTATTTTGTGGGTTTTTTAGACTACGGCAAAGATTTATGAAAAATTACGGCAAATATTTTTGAAAATCTTGATTACAGTGGTTAAACTTCAGTAATTTGGGTGCCCTAAAGGTTTTTGATGGTGTTGAATCCATTTCCACCATAAAAAATGCAATCCAAACCACTAGTAGAAAATGATGAAATTAGTGACTAGGTGACTAAAAAAGTTAGTCACCACAACTATTTCAAGTAAATTACTACTAAATTTGAACAATTTTAAGTGACCCAGTTGAAAACGACTAACTTGAATGACTAATTTAGTCTACGGATCAAATAAACGACTAGATAATAAGTGACCCAACTAAAAACGACCAATTTAGTCTAGGGATAAAATAAACGACTAGATAATAAGTGACCCAACTAAAAATGACTAACTTAAATGAATAATTTAGTCCATGACTAAAATATATGACTAGATAATAAGTGACAAAATTAAAAATGATTAACGTAAATGAATATTGTAGTCCAAGAATAAAAATATGACCAACTAGCAAATACAAGAAGTATATGATTTAGTCATTTATGCTAGTCATTTTTAATTATGTCACTACGGAAATGGAACATTGCAATTTTGATATTAAAGTGTTACATTTCACTAAATTTTGACATTGCGGATGGATTCAGAGATAAAGGGGGTCTCTGAATCCATTTGCAGTGTTAAAATTTAGAGACAGAGGGGTTTTTTCCCCTCATTCATGGATGACATCCACAATAAACTTGTTAGTGTGGACTGGTGCACCTTACTCAAGAGATTTGATCTAGGCATTTGATAGTGTAACACTAGCCAAATACCCATCAATGCTAATAACAAATTGTTTAGCTAACCTTTATTTTCCATGCGAAAAATACTCGAGAGATATTTTTCCACATTCATGAATACATGTTAAAAATAATTATAACCAACTTAATCACAAATTAATTATAAATATATTGTTATATGTTCGTATGCTTTGATATAAAAGTGTATGTTTAAAAATCTTTTCAATGAAACGAATGTTTAAAAATATAATTATAATATTGTTCACTTAAAAGAAAGGTGAAAAGCTTCTATAAAATGTATACAAACATTATATATTTTAAAAATAACTTAAAAGATGAATTAATCTATTTTTTCATTTCTTTTAATTTTAAAAAACCTATTTGTTTTCTTATTTTTCAAGATAAATAATTTCAAATTGACAGCTTCATAAATATTTAAAAAATTAAATACTTATCTAAACCCAAATCAAAGTGAAAATGGTGGAGGGAAAAATCAAAATGATGGAGGGAAAAATAAAAAAAATGAAAGATAATTGGTATATTGCAATACAACATTTCCAAATGCGTTTTGCTCTCACCGCGGCAAGTCAATAAGAAACCAAATAGAGAGAGCGGAGCACATTATACATGTCAATGTAAATATACAGCATAAAAAATCCACGTGTTCCCTGGGCTTTGGAGCCATTTTATCTTTGTCTTTGGTTTTTGAACTAAAATGGAATTCAATTGGCTGAGGTTTTGAGGGTTTTTGTCCAGAGTCTGCAGTAGAACGGATCTGTCCCTATGGCTTCACGAATCTCTGGTGCAACAGGGTTTGAAGGGTTTGGCCCGGCTTTTGGCAGAGGGTTTGAATCAAATTACTAAATGAACATCCACCCGCATCATTCTTTCTGCAATGGAGTATGTTAGAGATGCCCCAAGAGCATCATCAGTCATCAGCATAGGGAGTCGGTATGAACATCTACCTTACAAGCCTATATAGTTTATTCAAGACATCGAAGTTGCATTTTGTTTATTATTTCCAAAGCTCTAGTGAAATTTTCTAATAATTATTCCTTTTTAAAGAAATATTCACTAATATGTTGGTGTTTCTCGAATAGAAGACTGAGTCTGCTCCAAAGGTTTTATCTCTAGAGTACAAGAAAAAATCAGAACCCAAGGATGATGCATCACTGGTTTTTTCCATAGTCCCATTCGACCTCTGGTTTTCTTCTTGACAACTACTATCAAGGATCTTGCTGCTACACATATTAATTTCATGGCAGACTTGAGACCTGCAACAGAATAAATATTCTTGTTATCTAAACCCCTAGTACATAGAAACACAGTTGCAGTGAAGCCAACATCTTTCGTGTCTGCTACCCCACAGAGATAATGGTAAGCAAAAACCTCTTAAAATTTACACTTCCTTTAGAGAGTATAAAAACAAGTATACATACATTAAAAATATAAACCAATAAAAATATTAAACCAATAAATCTAATACAGAGGTTGTGCTTTGCAAAAACCAAGATACAAACCTAGATTAACAATCACAGTATCCTTGTGGCTTTCCTCATGGCCAAGTGGTGTTAGAGAAGGTAATGGCCAAGTGGTGTCAAATCTTCCTTCTCTGCAACTACCATGCCTATAAGACCACCCTTCATCGTAGTCTTCCAAGTATGCACTCGACCACCATCTGTAATTCTAGCACACATACCAGCCCCAATATATACCTGCCTCAACTTATCACCATGTGGAATGCAAGGACCATGTCCATACAATGGGGTATCTGGCACATTGTATACTCCAGCCGCAGGATTTGGTATAGCACGAGTTTACTGATGAACATCTCCATCACTATTTAAAGCAATGAGGTCTTCTAGTGTGAGTGAAAATATCAAAATATTATAATAATCACTGCACTCAACATAACTGAGTATCTATCTTTTCCCTAGAAACAGTCTGCACAAATCCACACTTGCATTTCTAAAATGTATTTTTTTTTCCCACATGTATGTGGACATGAATACACAATAGAATGAGAAAGAGTAGATTCATTAATTCATTAGATGATGTGATGTCTCATTGAGTCATTACATAGTAGGAGAAGAGGAGCACACTGCATATCTCCCAAATACCTAACTAATAGCAACCACATTTAATACTATATTAAATTCCTAATAAATGCATCTTCTATTTGGTAGCTTTGGCAGGTAAATTTCACAAATTTTCTAGGTGGTGACTAGTTGAAATTTTTATGACAACTATCAATGTTCTTTGTTATCCTCTGCTACAGGTTGGCTTCTCTTTTGGTGGCTTAATCACTTTGATTCAAAGGCTCTACCATGAACATAAGCTGTACTTTTTGACATCTCTGTTGGCAGCTACCCACTCACTCACGACATCTCTGACTCAATTCTTTGGTTATTCAGCAGATAATATCTACCCATGTGATGACAGGCTTCACAAAAGAAAAACCTACAAAGTTCCTACACTTAGTGTCACTCCATGAGTCAAGAAATTGATTTGATATCATCAATTCTATGATTCTTTGTCCTGCCTTCTGCAATATTTTTGTGTGTTTTTCCTTGTGCTATGAATTCCCACGGTTCTCACAGTTTGATTGCATACATATACACAGTCCCTTTGACTCACTCCAGGATGGCTTGCCTTTGTTATCTTTTGTCCAATTTGAGCTGTTATATCTGACCCTCAGTGCCTTCACTAGGCATAGCATTCCCTTGGCTCCTTCACCAACTTCATTGCTTCTCCCCAACAATTCTCTGATACCATGTTATTTTTACACACACATGTGTGGATAGGAATGCACATTTTAAATGAGAAAAGGTGGGTTCATTCCTTCATTAGATGCAAAGTGTCACTACGTAGTATGAAAGGAGTACACTGTAATTCCCAAATATCGAAGTAATAATCACTACATTAATTAATATACTAGCATTTGCACCTTTTTTGGTGCAAAACAACTTCGAAGAAAGCCTCATCAAATCCTCTATTACGACAAATTTTTCTTCGGCCAATAACTTTTCTAAGGGTCCACCGACCCGGGCCTGGTATCTCACATAAATCGAACATGAAAGAACCAACATCGCCTCCAATCCCAATTCCACCATTCAAATAGAGGGTGGAAACGCCACATCCCTCACGATGAACAAAAAATTTGTCCAACCTCAAACAATATATTGTTGCTGCTGGTTCGTTCTATCTTCTCCTCTAGGGAAAAAATTAATCCAAGAGGGAGACTTTTTAGTACAACACCCCCACTCTCCCTGTGGGCCTAATTATGATAGCAGTCGCAAAGCCTACAGATTGTGACTAGGGCCACTACTGGTGACCACTGGTTATACAGTTGGCAGGCTTAATGGTGTTGTTTCTGGCTAGACTTGTTCACCCTCAGCCCCCTGCCATTATTCAATCAGTCTAGGTACTGCCCATATGTATATAGAGTTTGGGGGGATCACTGTATTTGTTTCCATTAGAGTGCTCAACGCAGTCTCTCCCAGCACATGCATGATTGTAATAGTTGATAAGTTGAGTTTGTTTGTAAACCCTAGATCAAATGAGACGGCTGCTGCTTCTTCTTCTTCGTTATCGAATATGACCTCTGGTTCTCAAATTTTTACTTCTGTCTCCCTCCATGGCTGCTCTGGTGTGATTGTTAAAATAAAATATAGAGATTCGCCGACTTTATGCAGCCACAATCGAATGTGAGCCAATAATTATAATAAAATACATGGAAAAGCGTAAATTGGCAGCCACAATCACATGCAGTGGGGAATTAGCAAATTCCTTAAGCAAGAAATATCCATAACACATAGTGCCTGCAATTCTCTTCGCTTCATCACAAAGCTTATTCATTATCTCGTTATGAATATGTCTCAAGTTCGAATCCCCATGGATCTGTCGAGAGCTCATATGATTTATGTTATCGTGTTTTGTGTGGTACTGGCTTCAGCAGCAGCAACGACAGACGTGAATGGCTTCTACTATAGCCAAACAGACATGGCAGAATTTATCAAAACTTCATGCAATGTGACTTTGTATTGGTAGCTCTGTGTTTCGTCGCTCTCTTCCTACGTGGGGCCTTTGAAGGCCAGGCAGATAGATCTCGTGAAGGCAGTCATGACGGCGAGCCTCGTTAATTCCCACAACATTTCAGCCTGGGTCGTCGGCCTCGAAGCCAGAGAAAGAGCAGCGCTGAAGGATTGTGTTGAGAATTTCTGCTTTTGCCTCCCTCCATGGCTGCTCTCTGCACATTCAAGCCGTCCCAGGGTTTCATTCTTCGTCGCTTCAAACATAGTCGTTGTTTCTGGTCTTGTCCAACAGCAACAACAACAAACGCAAACGTCGCCCAGCAAGAACCCCTGGTATAGTATTAGGACTTAGGACTCGCCTTTGATTTTAGCCATGGCGCCGGCACAAGGTTCCGTGGAAGCTGTTAAAGAGACCTACTCCAGAATTCTGGAAGCAAGTGTATGTTTTCCTTGACCCAACGTGCCTTCATAACAATCCATTACATACTCTGGGAGACCTAATAAGCATCTGAGCACATAACATTGAAGAAACCCTACAGGTAAGCAGGTCTACAAATCGAAAAAAAAAATAAAAAATAAAAAAAAATATATATATATATTATTAAAATAAAACAGGTGGCAGACGACGAATCTTCAAACAATGTCGCGAAGTAAAACCCCACAATAGAATGCCTTCGGCATAATTAAATGCCTCATTATTACATTCCTTTATTATTGAGAAGTTATTATATGTCTAAGTTCTAATGCGCCTAAGTTCTAAACATGACCATTATTTCTAACAAAAGGATCCATTTATTTTGAAGACAACTGAAAAATTTCTATGTTTGATATGGTTTTTGTGGACAGAGGACTTAGTGGGTCAAACTTGCCTATTAAGTGCAGTGATCTATTTCCTTCTCATTTTTCTTGGAGTGCACTAAAAATGTTTCCTAATATCATAGAAAAATGGTGCAGAGGATTCAAATTGATGCTTTCTTACTAGTATTACACGGATAAGTCATTATGATTCTAGTGTACCTTTGTTTTGTATGTGTAAATCTAGGCGAATTGTTTTCTTAGATCAACTAGTTTATATTCTCTGGTACATACATTGTTTGCATTTTATTTTTGGGCACCCAATAGCTTTAGTTATTTCCTGTTCTTATATTAAACCTTATGCTCAACATGTTATGGATGAAAAATGGAAAATTCCATTCGACGGACATATTTTTGTTGCAGAGAACCAGGGAACTGGACACTCCTGAATTGCTAGAACAATTGCCACCTTTTCAGCAATATATTTATCATCTAATGGGGTGTCAAGTATTGCATAGGAGCCACCATTGTTAAATGAACAGTAACTCTGATTTTGTAGGTTGGATACTTATTATATGATCTTTAGACTTTTTGAGTTACATGTCATTTCAGTGTGTTTTTGGATTGAAAGCACTACATAATGTTGTGTATGGGTGAGCTCATGTAATTATCTAATTATGTGCAGCGAGAAAAGGTAGTTATATCATGTGATAGAGTATGCACTCACAGTGGTTTGTAGAGTCTTCACTCTTTGGTGGTTAAAATTCCTTTGCTGCCTTGCATGAAGAAAGATGTTTCACTTGCTAAAGTTGATGTTGTACTTTATGATGGGGATACTTATTTGTCTTTTGTATAATGTTGCAGGTTTCAAGGGAGAGCATTAAATTTTATACTGCAATTAATGATGCCACCGTCAACCTTGTTGACAAGGTAGAGAATGTTATGGTTTAGTATGTTCAATTAGCATCTTAATCATCCCTAATCTGTAGCTACTTATGACTGCAACTATTTACCTGCAGTTCTTTGAAATGCAATGCCATGATTCTATTAAGGCTCTTCATATCTATAGGCGAGCTGGTAAACAGGTATAGTTGGAAAAATATTGTTCCAGAAGTGTTTTAATTGATGTATTCAATTTCAAACCCTGTCAAAACAATGGATATACCAGTACTTTTTCGTTTTTTAAGGGTGATTGTGATTCAACATTACTTTTTTCCAAAAACAAATGCTTCAGATTGAGACAGTTGAGGCTATGGTTCATGACCTATATTTTCTTATGTTCCTTTGGGTAGAGGCATGTGGTACAATTGTCTACATCCTAAATAGGTTTCCTCTCTAGGTATTGAAGGAAAAAACATCGAAGGAAGCTTTCATCGGTGAGAAATCCTAGGTATCACACTTTTTGTATTGCTATCCTATATATGTTCATATTTTTTAGGAGAAATGAACTAAATTGAAACACTTCAATTTGAAGGGTGTTTTTGTTGGATATAATGAGTCCTGCAAGGCCTATGGAGTCTACATTCTGTCACAATGGAAAATAATAGTGGACTGAGATGTGAACCTTGTGATGATGCATAGTCCCTCGAGGTCTCATGAGCCTTTTAGTAGAGGTTTAGGAGGGTGAAACCTTTTCTGTCCTAATGATGATTAGCAAGGTTTTGGAGGTGGAAGTGATGCTTTAGTATTTTTTGGTTCAACAAGGCAGCCTAGGTGGTACTAAACATAGTAGGATGCATAGGAGCATGTTGGATCTCAAAATCCATCCTTTGTAGCAAGTTATATTTCTAAAACGTTTCTGAATTATGTTGCACCGATGTCTTCCATCATTTTTGTAGAGCCTTTTATTTATGGGGAGGTAATTTGTTAGCAGGTATGACAAAATGTTGTGGTGGACGTGGACAACTCTATACTAAATAATGATGTTTGGGAGATTGTGCCAACACTAGTGGGGCAGTTTGTGACTTCTTCTAGGTGGATGTTTGAGGTGAAGCTTGCAACAGATAAAAAAGTACAAAGGTTATGTTCATAGTGAGAGTATTCTCTAGAGAGGAGTTGACTATAAGGACACATTTACTCTAGTTTCTAGTGTACTTTTGTCACGTTCGTTAATGTCTTTAACATCAATTCTTGGTTGGCATTGATATCAAATGGATGTAAGAGAATTGTTTCTTAATGGTCTAATCAAGGAGGAAATATAGATCAATCACAACTCTATAATGAAGAATGTTGTTTGGGAGATTGTGCCAACACAAGTGGGGAAGTTTGTGATTTATTATAGGGGGTGTTTGAGGTGAAGCTTGCAGCTGATACCATAAAAATGTACTAAGGTTTAGTTCACAGTGAGACTATTCTCTAGAGAGGAGTTGACTATGAGGATACCTTTAGGATTTAATCTAGTTCTTAGTGTACTTGCATCATGTTTGTCATATCTTTAACATCAATTTTTGGTTGTAATTTATATCAAATGGATGTAAAAACATTGTTTATTAATGGTCTAATCGAGGAGGCAATATACATCAATCAGTTGAGAGGCTTTCAGGTGCGTGGGTGAGAGATCCATGTATGCAAATTGAATGAGTAATTTTTTGGGATGAAGTTGGCATCACATACTTAGTACTCTAGGATTGAAGAATAATTGGTAGGTTCAAGATTTACTATAGCTATTGCATATCCTAATATTTATTATTTATTTGGTAAATGTGATTTTCTTGTTTTTGTAAGATCCTAGGGAAATTTTCACCCTAGGATTTCAACAAATTCTTTTTCAGACAATGACACCAAGATTCATCCAATACAAATGAATGAAGTCTTCAGTAAATAACATTGCTATCTCAACATTACAGTAAACAATACGATAGTTCAACCATGCAATAGAATTTCATAGTACCACTATATTCTCCAAATTTTATAGTTTAGTATAGTTTCAAACAGTTGCAGTATAATTTCGTATTGGACAAAGCTGTATTCTAACCAAAAATCCATAGACCTAAATAAACCTTTGCAAATTCTGATTAGGGCTAGTATCTGAATGGTTTCTAGGGTCAATACGGAGGATAAAACTCTTCTTCTTCCTTAGACTTCCTTCAGAAAATTGTCCTTAAGAAGTCTTTAAATCTGCCCACCAAAAGCCTCTAAAGTGGGCAGACAACCCCAAAATTCTCCTCCAAGGTAGGTATAAGGGCTCCAAATGCGATTGACCAAGTGGGAGAGGGGGACCTTCAAGTTGCCCCACAACTGTAAAAAATCCTCCACTAAATAAGGGAGTTCCACCTCCAAATGTCTTTCAAAGTGGGCACTAAACCCTTTTTCTCTAATATAGGCACATGTACCTCCAATAACTGACCCTTCAAAGGGTGTATAGACCTTCAAACTATTTATTATAAGGGTCACAAAACCGATATGAAGTGGGCACACGGCTCACAAAACAAGGCAAAGGAATGACCAAAGGGAAAACTACACTTCCAAGATTCCTTCAAGTGTAGAGTGCTTCAAAGTGAACTCATCTGGCTCCTTTAAAGGTGGGAAAACTCATCCTCTGTGTCCTCATAAGCTGGGTTGAGCACTCCATTTCTGCGATGTGTCTGTTGTGCAAATAAATGGGCTCTTCAATAGGCAATCCCCCATAGGATGAGAAAATTTTTCCTAGCGATGGTCACAATACTTTACACACACAGGTCGACCCATCATAAATTTCATTTCACATGTGTACAAATCACCTTAAATAAAGGTTGGTTCCAACAACAAAAGCTGATTTTGGCCCAAATTTAGGTTGCCCCCCACCCCCTTCTTTAATTTTATTTTTAATTCCAGTGTGCATATCTATATATATTATACACAGGAGAGATACCATACACCAATTAATTCTCTTAGGAAACTTCTGCTATGAAATTAGGCACTGTTCTCCATATTATTTTCCTCCCTTCATGTTCCATTTTAGTTCAGGACTTGGTTTATGATTGCAGGCAGAATTTCTGTGGTGTCCTATTTACATTTTCTTGCCCAACTCAAGGTCTCTTATGAGCCTCTACTTATGCAGCTGACAGGGTTCCAAAAGATGCACCTATAGCCATCATGTTATCTCTCTACCCAAATTCTTTAAACTCCAGTGATCATGTGTTTGGGAGCTTGAGTTGTTTGATTTTGAGTGTCATTGAAATAGGATGGGACTACAATGACTGTATTCGAGACAGACCTCCCTGGATAGGCTTACAAATTTACACTCCTCTTGTATTTGTCAAGATGAATCCTTAATTTTGACATTGTGAATACTTGTTTCCATAACAATACGAACCTCAGAAAGGTCTCTTATCCTTGCTTCACTGTTCTCTGTAGGAGTACTACTGACATGTGAACAATTATTCTATCAGACAGGTTTGACCCATCCACTATCCTTCCTCTGGTCCTTGTATTATTGTGCTATCACCCTCATTGCATGTGCACTATATGGATTCTGTAGAGGACTATTCTAGTAGATCAGAGCCTATGATATCATCTTTTGTTACCTTTCTCATGCATTCGAGTTCACCTATCAAACTAGAGCCATTCTAATAATACATTTCCTCACACTTCAGGAAGTATGGTCCCATGCCAATATAGTTGATATATTTCATAATTTATTACCAAAATATATTGAATTGGGATAGCTCCCCTGGTTATGCCATTTTTGTCTTAAACAAAAATGTGGGTAACAGTCCCTCTAGGCCCTGTTGAAACAACGTATAATAGATTCTGATATTTACCTTTAGATATGTAAGATGAATGATTATCTCACCGGTCTACATTAAGATGATTGTTGTGGAAAAATTGGGTGCCTTCACCTCATTCGTGAGTTTAAGCCTGGTCAGATGCTACATAGAGTGCTTAGTTTTCTTTCCTTTTGCAAAGTCGCTAATTAACATGTCTAAGAAAATACCTTTGTAATAAAATAAATATAAGGCCCAAAATCTTGCATGAAATATGATGCCACAATTTTCTTGGATGCATTTCAACCACCATCAAGATGTAATTAAATTGGATTTTAGCATGCATTGTTTTTATTTAACATTTAAAACAAACTTTTGATTTCCATATGAGCTTTCATAAAAATTGGTTTTAGCAACTATAGTTTGCTTCATCAAGTTTTACAACAATTAATTCTATAGTGGTTGCATTCCAACAAGAAACACATTCAAAATCTTTAATTTGTTGAAGCTACAGGTCCTACTAATTTCTTTAGACATGTTTCCCTTTTATTTGACTCATTATTGTATCTTAAATCAATGGGGTTGGCTTAGAAACAAAGAGCTTTGATTCCTTCTAGTGCCCTAATCCTTTAAATGGATAAAATGAGTCCATGGATTCTGGGAAGGATGCCAAAAATATAAATGAATAGCCACCTTTGACTCTGCCCTGTTTGATTGCAGTGGTTGTTGCTTGCTCCATTTGTGTCCAGGCCTGTTGTTACTGCACATCCTGAGTGATGTGTCTATCCTCCCTGCCATTCCATTCTATCTGCTTCATGGAATTGAATGTCATTTTTGAATCTTTCTCTCTCTGAGTCAATATGAGCCTCAGTCCTCCACCTCCCATCTCTACTTGATTTTGTTGGTTGGTTGCCCGGTATGCAGTGAATAGTTTTGGAGAATCAATCAGTTCCCTATCCCCTGTTGCTGAGCATTCAGAGCTCATTTCATCTACAGCAATGACTTCCCCTAAATTTTTATTAATTTCCTGATCCAAGAGTTCTTCCCTCTCCATTATACACCCCTAAATTTTCTAACAAGTCTGCCACTTTGAGACCTGTTGTGGTGTGTAAGATGAAAGCCAAACTATTTGAAAATGGCTAATATAGATTATATTTTTCCAAGCCTGGTGTTAATCTCTAATGCACTTCTAAATAGATAAGGAGAGATCAACTATATATTGACTTAAGAGTGCTACCTAGATACTCTATTATAGAGCTACTTAAGAGTATCACATAGCTGTTGAAATTTGGTTACCGGAGGACAAGTGGCTCCATAAGGCTTTGATCTTTGGCCTAGGGAAAAGTGTCCAAAAATAATTTAATTTTTATCCTAAAGTGAGTTTATAAGTTATAAAGTCAAATCTAATTTAAAAGTGACTTTAAGTGATAGAGTTACTAAGTCTAATTTTAAAGTGACTTTAATAAAGTCAATGTGAAATTAGAAAGTGAAAAGTGATTTTGTAAATAAATGACTAAGAGGGTCTTTATTAAAGTGGGGTGAATTAAAAAATAGAAAGTGAGAGTTAAACGAGCATTTAATCTCAGCCCTAGATCTAAAGCTATCACAGCCATTGGATTTAGGGATTCCTCAAACGTCACTTAGGGTTAGGTTAAAGGAGGAAAAGGAAAGAAAAGATCATTGATTCTTTCATGAGCAGATTGAGGGAGGAGGGGAGAAATCTGAAGATAAATTTCTGAGCGGAGGGAGAGCAGCAATAGCTACACAGAAAATCCGTACAACAAGAGGGCACATTTCCCAAGGCAACATTTTCATACAGCAACATTTATTCGCATGTTTACCAAGGCAGAAAATCTGTACATCACTATTTAGCATGTTTTTCAAGGCAAGTACAACATTGTTTTCGAGGAGCAGATTCAGAAGCAAAGGCCATAGTTTTTTACGCAGCTTTTATGGGCACGAAAGGAAGGGGTTGTTGTACTATCCATACAGTTTCATACAGTACCGTACAGGTAGAATCAGGGCATGTTTTTCTAGGCGGAAAGTACAGTATTTATTGCTGTATTTTTTTCTTGTAATTTTTTGTTTGTTGTTGACACGATTTTCAAGGTTGGAGGTTGACACGAAAATCGAAATAAGGGGGTTTTGTATTTGCTGTAATTTTTTACTGTGTTTTTCTGTTCACTGTAAAAGCATATTCAGAAATAAAGAGAGCTTTTGAACTAGTTTTCCCCAAGGGTTGTAGGGGGTTTTTCCAGGGTCAAGTTGACCAAAAATTAGTGTGTCTATTTTCTATGTGTGGCTGATTTATTTTCTGAGTTTTTAGTTTTTATTTCTACATTTCAGCACTGTGAAATTTCAAGAATTAGTGTTTTCAGAAAATATTTATTTTTTCCAGCTTGTTGAATGTATGGCTATGGGAATGGGCATTTAAATTTATGGGAGAAATAAGGAGAAACTGAAAACTGGGGTTTGTATTAAAATTTATACATGGTATCGGAGCTTTTACTGAAAAGTGCAGTTTGGGACGTAAGGGCCATGGGGTTCATGGTTGAACTTTGTTGATGGGTTGTGCAGTGAGACACTTCCCAGTGGGAGAGGTTCTAAGATGATTGCATATAGACAATCACAAAGAGTTGGCTTGGGGCAGCCAAACCAGTTGAGCAAGATGAAGATGTAGCACTATTGGCAGGAGGCAAGAAAGGAAAGGGAAAGAAGCAAGCTTCCACAAGTGTTGGTGGGGGAAAAAGCAAAGGTAAAGGTAAATTGGGGAACACGCAGAAGGACTATTCCAAGGTGAAGTGTTGGAATTGTCAGAAGATGGGACACTATGCAGTTGTGTCCGGAAAAGAAAAAGAAGGGGAAGAACTAGAGCATGGCAGCATCAGCAGAGATAGAGAACTTTACGGATAGCTTTGACCAAGAGTTTGGATTCATTGCTTGTGAGTCCACTAGTGCAGGATCACCTGCCACGGAGGTTGAGAGGGAGTGTGCATTTCCCTCCACTAGCGAAGCATCTTCAGGTATCTGGTATGTTGATAGTGGGGCTTCACGTCATATGACGGAGTCCGTGAGTACTTCTCAGAGATTTCAAAGAGTGGCACTGATATAGAGGTAGTACTCGGAGATGACAGTGTTGTTAGAGCAGTCGGTGTGGGGACATTGACATTTGATAGGGAACCCAAACCTCTCTTGAAGGTGTCAGATGTTTTATATGTGCCAAGGATGAGGAAGAACCTCATATCCGTGTCAGCATTGCAGGACAGAGGGTATGAGATATTGTTCAAGAGAGGACAAGTGCTTATATATCCCAGGGGCACTCCAACTGATTCAGCTAGAGTGATTGGTGTATGCCATGCAAAGGTGTACAAGTTTGCATTTCAGCCCCTTTTGGCATTGAGTAGTAATACCAAGCTTTCGCGAGCTAGCCGATTCAAGGCGCTTCAACGAGATTTGGCATAGTGAGATGGGGGTACATATGCGGAGCCTTGGGCCACGTTGCGGAGATCACTGGGGAGTGTTTGATTTTGAAGTGCGGTCACATTGATACATGTGAGGATAGCGCGGGCAAGTTTTCCAAATCCCCTTTTCCCGGCGGTGACAACGGATCAAGCCGGGATAGGCCGAGTTTGATTCATTCCGGTGTGAGCGGTCGGATGTCTCATGTTTCCTTGAGTGGATATGAGTACTATGTCTTATTCATTGATGATCACTCCAGGAGGACCTGGATTTATTTCTTGAAGACCAAGAGTGAGGTCTTCAAGCGGTTTCAGGAGTTTAGAGCTCTTGTGGAGACACAGACAGGTCGGAAGATCAAGTCCCCGAGGTCGGACAATGGAGGTGAGTACACCCTTGGAGAGTTTGTTGAGTATTGTGCGGAGGCAGGCATTAGGAGGGAGTTCACAGTTCCTTACAACCCTAGCAAAACAAGGTTGCGAGAGGAAGAACAGATCCATCGTTGGGGTTGCCAAAGCCATGTTACATGATCAGGGGTTACCATTGTTTTTGTGGGCAGAGGCCTGCAACACTGCTGTATATTTGCAGAATAGGAGTCTGCATCGTGCCTTGGGGCATGTGACTCCGGAGGAGGCTTTTTCTGGGAAGAAGCCTGATGTTGGTCATCTTCGTATCTTTGGGTGTATTGCATACTCCTACGTACCCAAGGAGCAGAGGACCAAGCTAGACCCCACCGCAGAGAAGGGTATCTTTGTGGGCTACAGTGAGACCTCGAAAGCCTTTCGAATATATATTCCTGCACAGAGGAGAGTTGTTGTCAGGCGGGATGTGAAGTTCAAGGAGGACAGGGCTTTCAGGAAGTCAAGGAGTTGGAAATGTCGGATCATCCCGAGACCCTCGGGGAGCAGGCGGGTCGGGCACGAGGATCCAATGGGTAGGGATCGGGAGGATCGGGAGATCAAGAGGTACATCGATTATGGTGTCTTGTGTCGGGCCCAACAGATGGCTCGCAGTGGGGGTGCTAGCCCCGGCGGCATGCGAAACGTGCTGTGAGTGGTTCACTGGGGAGTCCACTGATGGATAGTTCACACGGTACCTCAGCATCTACAGGTTCAGGTGTAGGCAGGAGGACAGCAGACAGACAGTCAGGAGTTCAGGCTCCTGATGTTGAGGAGGAGGAGTTTTATTCTCCGGTGGGAGAAGTGTGCTCAGGGAAGAGGAAGCCCAAGTGGCTTCAGGACACCTTGAGAGATGCCACATCTGTTGCTGAGCCTAAGAGGCCGGTCAAAGAGAGCAGACCACCTGAGAGGTTTTGTAGCTATATGGCAATGGCTACCAGCATCCTTGACTTTGAGCCTTCTAGCTATGA